>CM037852.1:241998988-242016218 GCA_021234595.1 Delia radicum
ACGGCATCCGCTAACATGTGCACTCGTCGCTGTCTCACCGACGACTGAATGCAAGAGAATAAGAATGCGTGGGTAATTGGTATTTAACAATTGTTGAACTAAACGCCCCTCCACTGTTTTAAATGTATAAAATAAAGCAAAAGCAAACAATAACAATAACACAGGAGAACAAAATCAGACCTTTTAAGAATTGATAAGATTATGACCAGCAATTCTTTACATATCGGTCAGGCTGATTTCAAGGGGGATACTTTATTTTTCAATCTGAAGCTTATTTTTACATATAACGTTTTAAAAAATGCAATCAATCTGACTCCTTTCTGTTGAAATGTAAATATGACAAATAAGAATGCATTGAGGTACATTTTTGATTCATAAAACTCTAGATTTTTCTCATTTTTCCCAATTTTTACGTTTTTAAGTGAATTTTATCGCTAAACTAGCAATTCATTTTAACAAATGCTCATACAGTAGAAAGAGCCTATTAGGAAGATTTGTTTCAGAACGAAAACAATTATTTTAAATATCGTGCCTCAAATGGCAAACATTTTATATGGCAGCATAGCTTTCCGAAATGAACCCAGAGTCCAACTTTTAGTATGATATGTGAATACCTTTGTAAAGTATATGTGCAAAAAATTATCCTATAATTTTCATATTTGAAAAAGTTTCTCTAACAGAAACAGTACTTTTGTCACAAGTATGTACCAAAATGGAGGTTTTGTTAAAAAAAAACTTTTGTCTTTAGCTGAAAATTGGGAAACGTACTTTTGAAACGTATTTATATATAATACTATAATATGGACCTTGGGATAATTGTGGAAAGCTATGGCGCCATGTAAAATGTATGACAAATCACATGTTTTTCATATAAACGGTTTGATAAAATAAGTTTTTTTTGCTAATAAAAATCCCATTTATTCACTCTTTCCACTGAGTGCACATTTGATATGCTCGCTTAATTATTAAGATATAGAAATCGCAAAAGCCGAACAAATTTGGAAAAGCGCTTAATAGCGAGTTTAATTCTAAGCTTTGTTAATCAAATATATAACATTAATAATGGTCTTGTTCTTAGATTTCAACAGAAAGAAATCGGATTTATATCATTTGGTAATTTTTGTATACAAAAACACTGCATGAAGATGCATCAAAATTTAGTCATTTTGTGTAAAAACTCTACCATAGGCCAAAAAATAAAGTACGCCATTGAAATAAGCATGCTCGAAATATATATAATTGATGGACAGAACCTTATTAATTTTCTTGATGTCATGCCGTCTAAATAGTAAAATAGTAAAAAAATGATTAAGACAATATATTTGAAATTTATCTAAACTTTTTGAATATTCAAAATCAAGATATTGTGAGATATTCTATTTTAGGGCCGCTATGGCATATGATATTGTTTTGTTGATATTGTTAGTTATTAATGAAACAATTTCATAGAATTTTTTTTCGTAGGTTCAATGAAGAATTCATTTATCCAAGAAATTGTATTAATACTAAAAAAAATTGTCCTTAAACTTTTTTTCATAAAATTTCATAATTTCATAAAAAAAAATTCATTCGATTTCATAAATTATATTTTCATAAATTTAATGAAACTTTTCTTTTGAACTATGAAATTATTTCAAAGACTTAATTTTTTTATTTTTTCATAAAATTTCATATTTTAATTAATTTATTTATTTCTCAAGTGTTCAATATATTTTATAAAGTGCTTTATTATTTCAATGTGGATTTCAAAGAAATTGTTGAAAATTAATTATGGATTTCAAAGAAATTGTTGAAAATTAATTATGGATTTCAAAGAAATTGTTGAAAAAATCATGTGAAGCAGTTCATTGGCTTAGTTCCAATGCATTTTTCAAGACGTTCATGAAGAGTTTTATTAATTCAAGGAAACTTTTTAATATTATAAAATTTTATGAAAGTGTTGCATAAATTCTATAAACGCTTCATCGAAATGGACGAGTTCCATTGACAATTTTTCATTAAAGCTATGGATATAATGAAATTCTCGTGGATGTAATGAAATTCTTCTTTGAATCTACGAAAAATTAATTACCGTGAATCACGTGAGTAAAATCTGAATACACTCACATGATCGTGAGTCAGTGTGAGTAGAAAGAAATACTCGAGAGTGATTGTCTTAAGCGGAATTTTTTTCTCGTGAGAGAGTGTGAGTCAAAATTAACTCACGAGCCCATCTCTAGTAGAAACTAAGAACAAACGCGGCTTTACTTGTTAATGTTGCACATTTATTAACCAAATTTGTTACCCGAATATTAATGAATGCCTTTTATGTATTTATCATAAAAAAACTGAGATATTTTTAAAATGTTATGTATAAAAACTTGAAACATGCAAAACTTTAATGCAAATTAGCGAAATATCTGGCCAAAGGGCAATGAATTTCATTCAAATACATGTTCGCAGTCAGTAGCCAAAATCGATTTTGACGAAATACTTTTCCGAATCAAAGAATTTGCAACAAAATTTCATCGATTTGTTGTTGCATATTTTGTTATAAATGCATATTCTTGCATTTTTTGCTATAAATTTATATTTTATGGCATATTTTTCATTTTTTGTTGCATATTCTGCTGACCAAAAATAATTTAAAATGAGTTTGATATAATTTTTAATAAAAATTAAAATTATGTTTTCAATTTATTTTTGATCAATGGTGAGTCATTCTCTATGAAAACACCGAAAAAAATGAAAAATTGTTGCTGGACCATTTTGGATTTTGCTAAAATTTTGTGGAAATGTTCCTAAGGGTTCCAGGAACCAAAATCCAAGAGGATTTAATTTTTGCACACGGCACTACCGGTTCACGCAAAATAAAAAAACTAAAAAGTCTTGTTTTTGTGCGTAGTGGTTTGAGCTGTTAAAGCTGAGCTGTAAAGTGGTTTGAGCTGTTTCTGCTAGAGATATCTATATGGTGAATGCATCGTTTTAAAGCTGAAGGATTATAGTTTCTATCAAAAATATAAAATTTGACTTAATTCATACACCCGAAAAATAACGTGGTATTGAAAATAAGCATATTTCATTGGTTTTTTGTGTTTTTCAATGAACTCCAGTGTCGGCGCTAATGAATATAAAAGCATAGTAATTCTCAGATACAAATTAGACATGTCGGAGAAAAATACAAAATTAAAATTGGCTCAATCTGGCAACTCGTTATGAAAAAATCGTTACTTGAAATTGGAAATTTTGAAAATTTGCATATTTCAGGCTACAATTTGGTCATGTTTGTTAGCAGATACAAACTTGAAAATTACAGAGTATTTACTCCCAGTGCAAAAATTAAATCCTCTCGGATTTTGGGTTTTCAGACCCTAAATATCATTTCCAGTTAGTTTGAGTAAATCTAAGATATGCCAGGTTTGCCGATTTGGTGATTTCATACAGAATAACTCTGGTGATAATTTTTAACTTCGAGCTCATATATGAGTACTCATTTAGTGAGAAAGCTAGTTTATATGAATGTTTGATGTTTTGAATGGGATTGTCACTTGTTTCAAAACCTGTTCTGATGATGGGAGTCTAGAAAATTCCAGAAATAGATCTATCAACACATTCCTGAAAGTGGTCAATTAATAAATTTGAAAACAAAAAGTCTATAGATTATTTGTTAGGACAATATCCTAACAAAGAAATTTAGAGTATGGCCTCGAACTTGAATAATTTTCTTTTCATAATTTAAAATGTTGTTTAACTTCTTCCATAGTTATTTCTTTAATATTTTTTCATTTTAAATCCATAAACAATTATAATTTAATTTAAAATTTGTTTTTGTTTACTAAAAATACAAGAATATTTTTTCAATCATGTGTTTTTTTTTTCTTCTTACAAATTCTTACTGGCAAAAATGTATCCAGTAAAAACTTGTAAGTTCTTTTTCATCAAACCGTCACTTTACTCTCTCTTTTTACTATTTTTTACTGAGTATTTGTGTAAACAAAGCCTTTAAGTAAAAACTTGTACAAATTTGCAAAAACAATTTGGTTATCGAACAAACTTCATATCATCCAGTTGCCATTTGTTAGACAAACAATCTCGAGTAATAAATCGATTTTTGAAAATCCAAAAACTGTATGTGCATATTTTTTTTTTATTTTTAATGCATATTATTTAGTTTTTTGTGCATATTTCGATTAAAATGCATATTTTAAGTACATACTTTTTATTCTTTATTGCATATTTTAAGCGGCCATTTTCCTTTTTAGTTGCATAAAATTCCTTGCCCTAGACATCAAAGAGTGTCATATATTTCTACCATGATTTCTTGTTCCCCTGTTACAATACATTTGAATGCAACAGAGATTACTAGTAAATACATATTGATGTTACGTTTCCAAACACCACGTATTTATGTGCAATATATATTGCTTGAGGACTTTCAAAAACTACACTCAAATAAAACAGTTAGTACACTAATAGAAAAAAATTAGTATAAGTTTATGCTAAAACTTATCTTTAGTATAATCATGTATGCAAAAAAAAGTTTTTAAATTTTATTACTGTGCATAAACTAGACATGACAATGAGCACATTTTTGTATAAAACTTGCAAATACCAAAGTAAAAAAAATGTCTTCTTCATATAAAGATAAAATATTAGTATTATTACTGAGCAATTTGCTACTTTTGCAGAACCCGTATTTGTAATACATATTTTTTAATAGAATTAGGTACGCTGAGTCTGGCAAACTTATTTTTTCCATTTGTAGCTTTTGAACTATCGGGTTTTTTATATTTATGTTACATCGTCTATTCCATGAAAAGGTAATTTGTTGGCCTCCAGCCATTTGATTTTGTTAAAATTTGACATACGGTATACTCTAGAATGTCTATTACTCACTATCACATTCAGTTTCTTATGATTGTGTAAACTCGCGTTTGTATTCCCGGTTTTAGTTTAAAAAAATCAAGAAAATGTTAAGAGTAGTGAACTTTGAAGAGACATATTTTCCAAAGTAGAAGCACTATTTCAAAGATTTAAAAAGCATATAAAAGTTGAAATTGTCTAATTTGCGATTTTTTAATTAAATACAACCACTTTTTTTGCGAAAATGCATTCATAATATAAGTGCAATTTTGATTGCACTTTTAAAACTATTACGATAATAACAAATATTTGTTCAAACTGAAAAATAAGTAATTTTTCCCTCATATAAACAGTTTTAATTAAATCGATTTTTATCACGATTTGCACCAAACTTCATATATATTATTTCTATATAGAAAGAAAACAAAACAGACACATCATTTCCAAAAAAAACGCATTTTTGAAAACTTTCCATATTACATATTTTTCTAATGGTTGTATTTTTTTAGATTTGCCAACTTTCCAAAATATATACCATAACTTGAAAAGTTGATGGGCTATGATGATTTTGAAGACAGATTTGAATTCAGCGCACATTATTATAAGCCTTAAAATATTTTAATTTACTAATGAAAATAAAAATTATTAAATAATCTATTGAGTTTTTGTTTTCAAATTTATTAATTGACCACTTTCAGGAATGTGTTGATAGATCTATTTCGGGAATTTTCTAGGTTCCCATCATCAGAACACGTTTTGAAAGAAGTGACAATCCCATGCAAAACATCAAACATTCATATAAACTAGTTTTCTCACTAAATGAGAACTAATATATCAGCTCGAAGTTTAAGATAATCACCATTGATCAAAAATAAATTGAAAACTTGTTTATTATGTGCAAGGTCTACTTTTAGTAGATATTTAATACAAGTTTTTTGTTTTTTTCCTCCTTTTTATTTTTTTGTTTGTTTTAAAAACAAAAACAGGGCGAGTAAACAAAAACAAACACCGTACTTTGTCTTTTATACAAGTTTGATACAACTCTATACATAATTTTTTTAGGACAATATCCTAATAAAGAAATATAAAGTATGGCCTCAAACTTGGATAATTTTCTTTTAAATTTATAACGAGCTTTCAACCTCCGTATATTTACAAAAATAAAGCAAATCAAACATATTAGCTAGGTTGATACTAGTATTTCGATCTGGCTAAAGATCTCATCAGAACCCGAAGTTTTAGAAAAGCTAGAGCCTATATAATAGGCAGAACTTTAACAAAAAACCTATTAATAATCAATGTTGCTCCATTCTTGTCTTCTTAGTAATCAACCACGTGGTTAGGTCTTTTCCTAACAAGCATCATGACGTTACTAAACTTTGAAGACCAAAAATGTTCTATTTATATAAAAAATTTTTAGTGTGTACTCTGGCTCAAGTAATATTTTTTACAGTTATATTAGTTTTTTGTTTTTATATACATCGAGATTATTTTTATGTTATTTTAAATTTATAACGAGCTTTCAACCTCCGTATATTTACAAAAATAAAGCAAATCAAACATATTAGCTAGGTTGATACTAGTATTTCGATCTGGCTAAAGATCTCATCAGAACCCGAAGTTTTAGAAAAGCTAGAGCCTATATAATAGGCAGAACTTTAACAAAAAACATATTAATAATTTTCATTTTCATTGCACAATTAACAATTTTGACATATTTTAGCAACACTAGGGCGGTTTAGCCACGCCTTCCCGTTATTCGATCAGCCTAATTTTTCCGAAAAGATAATTTTGCATCATAAGGAACATTCCCGGCAGATCTAACAATTTTTGGTCGAAAAACCAAACATTTGTTTTTACAAATTATATGATTAATCGAACGAATAACGTTTATACGTTACAATTTTAAAAATATACAAATAAATAATAAAAATATTTTACCATATCATCTAAAATTTTTTTTTTAATTTTGGCAACATTTTGAATACTACAACAATACCAATTCTCAATTGCAATAGTTTTAGACTATAGCATTGAGCTATTTATATCTTATTTTAGTTACCATAGATATAACATAAATTGTGCTATCGTTGTAATATAGCAATATTTTTAATAGTTTTGAGTACCCGAGTAAAAAAATTATATATGGTGTCATATGTAATTATATAGGATCCATATACTAATCAGATACAAATTAATTTAAAAAATGGTGAATACAACTGTATCTATGAGGATCAAATTGTATTTCATTTTTTCAACATGTATACACTTGAATCCGAATTTTGACCAGATATCAATATTATCTTCATATTTAAAATTGAATACAATTTTGATTTGAAGTTGTACGGGTTAGAATATTGTGACACTATACAGAAACAAATATAGCCCTACTTTTTTCAATTAAATTGATTTGTTAAAAATTTTAAAACATGTAAATTAAAAATTAATTGAATCAAATCAATAATGGCTCAAATTCGCAACTTGGTTGACATTTTTTGTTTTATCGCTTTTTTGTAATATTTATGTATGTATTATTAATAAATATATATTTTAAATTCCTTTTTAAAATAATTCTATAAATTTTCAGTTGTTTTATAAGTTTATTATTATTTAATTCAGTAGTTTAAATCTGAATATTTATTTATTCTAGAAAATTTGTTTAATAAAATGTAGTCATTTTTTTAACCAGACAAATGGTAAAAATAAATTAAAAATTATTAAATAAAAAAATTCAGATTTTATCAAAAAAAAATTTTTGTAAATCAAAGAAAATTATTTTTACATAGTCCCTACGTTTGAATAGAAAGAAAAAAACTAATTTCTGTGAGCAGTTTGTTCACATAAATCTAAGTAAATCTATTAACTAATTAAGAATTATAAACATTAAAATCAATTTTATAAAATCCAAGATATAAAAAATACATTTGGTATGACAACAACAAGGCCTTTTGATAAGGTAGACGATGTTAATCACTTTTTAATACAATCAATTGATTTTTAATCAAATTTATAGGTATACATAGAAAATATAAAGATATACAATATTGAGCAATTTGTAATCCAATCAATTGATTTTTAATCAAATGTGTATACAAATATAATAAAAATCATAATCAAATGTGTATTTAAATTTAATTGAAAATAATTCAATAAAAGAGCTATCAATTTGTAATTGAATGAAGACTTTTTATTGTTAGCTGAATTTCAGCAATAAAAATAATTGAATTGGCTGTTTTCGTGATTGAAATGAGTTTTTATTTTGTTGTGTGTAAGTTTCCATTAAAAGCGATGTTCATTATTTTATTTAATATTTCAGATTAAAAATAGGGATTCCCAAGGAAGATGACTTTCAACAAAGAACGGTAAAAAAACATCTATGACCTCTACAATGTGATTTCTGTTACGACATAATTTCTCAAAAACGGCAAGAGTTGTTGACTGTCGAGACAATTTGACCGACACTTTGTTTCTATTACTGAGAGAAAAGACAGCTTCGCTTTTCAAATACCAGGTAAATTTCACTATTTGCAAACGATGCAATCAATCATGCTTAAATAATTTAAATATTTCCTGGGAGGGGAAATCCCTGGAAAACCCCCCTATTTATAATCCTCTTGTGTGCATAAAAATACATTTGTGGTAAAAGCTTAACAAGTTGCAGACACATGAAATCACAAGGAAACCCCTTTTAAATATATACAGAGAACAGAAAAACTCTTCTTAAATAAATTATTACTTGTTGATTTTAATATTATTTATTTAAAGAGCTCGTATAAAGTTGCCTTCATTCATACTTTTCTGTTTTTTTTTTTTTTTTGTTTTTTGGCAAAATGTCAAAATAATCAATAATAACACATTTATTATGTTGTATGTACCACAAATACATACAAAATATACATATACATACATACATTTAATTGTAATTGGTTTTGTGGGTCTAATATTTCGATATTATTATTTTTTTGTTATTATCATTACTATTGTTCTGTGTTAGCAAACAAATGGGATTCATACATATTTTGTACAAAATATATTGTTTTATTTGTTCATGAAATTCATGAAATTTGTACGTGTGTTTATTTGATTTTATTACAGGATATGCAAGCAACAATTACTTCCGCTAGTTTTTTGTTTTTTTACAAGCGTTTATATTAACAATATGTATATGATTACAACATTTGGAACAAATTACAAGCTGCATTTAAATTACCCTCAAAATATGCTACTCTTACCCTTTTTGCGATTTTTTAGATAACTTGATTTTTGAATTTTTAGATAATTTCTTTTCTCTTGGAATTATCGTCAGTTAAACTTACTTATAATTCCGATTATTTTTTACAATTTCACTCTGCGGAACGCCTGATGTCGGAGTGTGATTCTGAGACCAGATTTGGATTCAAAGTATGGTTTAGTTCTACACTCAAAAAAATAAGTTAGTAGAAAAGTCAGTAAAACATCTTGTAAATCAGGTGTACTATTTTTCAGCAAATTTTTTTGCTAAAATTATGTTTTAAACTAAAATTTTAGTTATACTTAGTCAGCACTTAACTGTTTTGAACTAATGTTTTACTAATATTTTACTAATGTTTTGCTAATTTATTTGCTAAAAAAAATTGTGCTGACTAGCACATCAATAGTGTGAACGACAACCAGATTAAAAGTTATACGCAGAATGAATTAGATATCAAGATGTAGTAGTGACGAGGAAAATTATACTAAAAGTACAACTCTAGTAAGACACTTAAAAAAAATCAACCATGGAAGATTTTGTATCTGTTTTTCATACATAAAACAAAATTGTGGATTGAAACAACTTAAATTTTGCGTTTTAACCGGCTTGTGAAAGTAATTGTCTATTAATTAAATAGAAGACAAAATAAAAAAAAAGATTAAACGTGTATTTGAGTCAAATTGAGTGGTCAAGTTGATAACAAATATACCCCAGGTAGACAGACTAAATCATAGGTAAATTTTATGTGTCCTTTTTCTAATTGCAAAAAAAGGGTTGTATATGTTACATTTTGTTATTTTTTCGTTTCGTTTCTATAATTCTCTGCTGTACTAGCGGTCCTTTAAAAGATAGCATCATTTAGACAAAGATAAATTATTTTAAAAAGAATCACAAAAATATGTTTTATTATTTTCTGCAAAATAAATTAACTAAAGTAAAAATTTTCCACAAATTTTTTGAGTATTTTCAGTCTACTAATATTCGTCAAAAATTTTATTAATGTTGTTTTTTAATTTCTAATCCACTAAGTTTTAGCAAAACTTTTGATGAATCTACTAATTTTGCTAGATTTTGCTGACATTAACAAGTTTTTTTGCAAGCACCCTCCTGACTAAAATTTTGCTGACTCAGCAAAATTTTTTGCTGACTTTACTAACTTTTTTATTTGAGTGTAGTGTCAAACATTTTTCGGCCTGAATCTTTAGGTACAAAAAGTAGTTACATGTACTCTAGACTGTGCCAAATAAAACGACCTTTTTTTCGGGTCCATATGAAAATTATATTTTCGGTGCAAAAAAAAAAATATTGTGGCAAAATGTCACAATATTAGCGATCGCAAAAAATAAGAATTTTGTATGAAAAAAAAATGTTCCTTTTTTTATAAACAATTAAATATAGAAAATATAAAAAATTTTGGAATTAAATAAGATTATCTTTTGCCGAAACCAACTCCGTTTTTTCTAGATCTAATACAAGTTAAATTTTTTTAATTTTGATCGCTATAATCGTTTTTTGAAAGATAAAAATATTTATATTGGGGAAGGTCAATCAAGATAGTAAAAATTATTCTTCTATTATTTCTGCACTCAAAAACATAAGCTAGGAGAAAAATGAGCAAAACGTCTTGTATTTAAATCAGTGGTCGGCAGAAAGAGAGAATATGAATGTATTGGTGTTGTACACTTTAAGAAATAAGTTTTTTTTTTCTTTACTAATCTATACTAATATTAGAAAGAGGTAATACTATTATTGTTTGTAGGAGGTAATCTCCGAAACTTCTCATCCGATTTAAAATTGTTTATTAATATTTAGACTGATTGAATGAATGAATGAATGAATGAATGAATAAATGAATGAATGATTGAATAATTGAATAAATAAATGAATGAATGAATTACTCTTCCTATACAAAATATATTGAATAAATGAATAAATAAATAATTAGAAAAAATTAATAAGTAATGAAATAAATTATCGATAAGTCGATATTTGTATTCATTGAATTAAAAAAATTAAAATAATTCATGTTCTTTTTTTTCTCTATTAAAAAAAGTAAAATTAGTTCAAAATAAAATTACAAATATTAATCATAAAAAACATATTTCATTTTGTGTACTTAAATTATTTGTTCTTAAAAAATATTCCATTAGATATCACCATAGTTTATTTGGTTGCAATATGCCTTGTTAGGATTATGATTATTAATAAACATTATTTTTGTTAACAAAATAAATGAATGAATAAATAAATAAAAAAATAAAGAATTTAATTAATTAATCGATAAGTGGATATCCGTATTCAATAATTTAAAATAATAAAAATAGTTCATGTCTTTTTTCTCTATTAAAAAAAATAATTCATAATAAATTTTGCAAATATTATTTTAAAAAGACATATTTGATTCTTTGTGCATAAATATTTTTTTTTTAAAAAAGTATACCATTTAATATCACAATAATTTCATTAGTTTGCTATGTTTGTATGATTGTTAAAAAAAATTATTTATTTGCGTTAACAAAATCAATAAGTTTGTCTATATTAATTTATTTTTCGTAAAAAAAATAATAAATAGAAAATAAAAATGAGTGTTCCAACTCAACGTTCCACATTTTTAATTAAAAATGTACGAAAAATAAATACCTAAAATAAAAAATACAATTGTGTTTGCTTTCAATTCTCTAAAATTTTAAGAGTGTACTTTATTTCTTCAACAAAGCGACATAGACCTGCTTGGTTGATAGCGAACATACGACTAAAAGAAATAATAGTATTTCTTGTGCTCTTAGCTGTGAGTTTTGTTGATATTCGTGTTGTGTACGTGTAAATAGCCGATTGTGTTCGGTTACTGAGTGCTATGAGTGCCGATCACTGATTTAAATCAAGTA
Organism: Delia radicum; assembly: GCA_021234595.1. Classification (NCBI taxonomy): domain Eukaryota; kingdom Metazoa; phylum Arthropoda; class Insecta; order Diptera; family Anthomyiidae; genus Delia; species Delia radicum. The sequence continues at coordinate 242,010,947 of CM037852.1, forward strand.
TACTATTTCTCAGCAAATTTGTTGGTGAAATTGTGTTTTTACAGCTAAAATTTTAGTTATATCTTTTCAGCACTTGACAGTTTTTAATTAATGTTTGACTAATATTTTACTAATTTTTTACTAATTTATTTTGCTAAAAAAAAATTGTGCTGATAAATGTGTGACGACAATCAGATTGAAAGATATATGCAGAATCAAGTAGATGTCACGGAATGTCAAGATGAAGTAGAGACGAGAAAAATTATACTAAAAATCCAATCCTTTAAAACATATAAAAAAAAACAACCATGTAAGATTTTATATCTGTTTTTCATACAAAAGAACGCTAACAATGTGAATACATATGTGGACTAAAATAATAAATTTTGTGTTCTCACCGGCTTGTCAAAGTAATTGTCTATCAATTAAATTAAAGATAAAATAAAATATTTAAATTGAATAAACATTTAATGTGTATTTGTAAACTAAATCTTTAAAGTGATTACTAAGGTAGTGTGGTGAAATTGCAAAACAATATAGGTTCAGGTGGACAGACTATAACGAACGATAATGACACACGTCTTAAGTAATTTTTTATGTTTCCTTTTTGGAAACAAACCATTTATATTTAGACAACCATTGATGTAAGTATTTGAAAGATTTTGTTATGTAATATATAATTATTTCTATATATTTTCAGATATTAAATTAATCATGTCGTCAATGTGGGAGGTATGAACATTGGTATATTTTTGAAACTAAATATATTTTTCTACAATTTTTTGAGTTTTTTTAGTCTACAATATTTTAGCCAAACATTTTATTAACTTTTAGCAAAGATTTTTTTAATTTTTAATCAACTAAGTGATAGCAAAACTTTAGCTGGATCTGCACTAAGGATATTATGTTAGGTAAAGACTACAGCAATTGTAGTCAAAAACAAATGAAAATTTCACTTGAAGAAATGACGGCTAGCATTTCATTAAATTCAACTAACACAACTAAGTTGCTAAAAAATTCTTATTTTTGCGAGCGCTTTGCTGAAAAATGAAGATAGAGGGCTGAAATTTTTCCAAAATTTTTTTTTTTTTTTTGTGACCGACTAATATAATTTTTTTATATGGGACCGAAACAAAAACAATGTTAGTCAAATATATACAGAAGAGCTCCTCACTGTTCGTTTTAATGTACTACTATGTTCACAATTTAGTTCATGCTTAATACTTTAAGCCAAGATCAACCACCATAAAAGTAGACACACTGGGGAAAACACCAATTCCTTTTGATACAAAGAAAAAGTCAAAAAAACTAGCCCTGAACTCTTAAATAAAAACAACATAACCGTCAAACTATCTAAAATGGGTTTACTTTATAATTGTTGTATCGTCTTTTATTCAAAAATGTTACAAATAAATTAAATTTTAATATTAATTCTTAAGAAAACTCCAACCGTAACAACTTTTTTCTTTTAATTTCAAATATTTCAAGGAACCTGCATATCTTATTGTGGATTTGGCCTAGTTTTTCCTTATTTATGAGTATTAAAATAGAATTTTAAAGTGAATAATAATATGTTCATAACGACAAAACTTATAAATATTTTAAGTTGGTGTTTAGAGAAAACAAATATATTAATGGCTTAAGAATAAAAAGACCTAACTCGAATTTTTATATATTTGCAGTAGAAAAAAAAATTCTAACAAAATCTAGAAAACTTTATGGAAAAATATAAAATGCAATTTCTATTTTGTTGGTAAGGGAATGTTCGTTAATGTGGCTCTAGATATGTTTTTTCTGGATTATTCCAAAACGAAATACAGCAGCCTATAGGCCAACTCTTTGGGAATTTTTTGGCTATAACGTATGCGCAATGAAATTGCAACAAAACGAAAAACGTTGTGGGTTTTCTAATATTAAAATAAATTAAATTTTTTTAAAAAACAATAAACTACATTTATTTGATGTAAAACAATTGCCCCAATTAAACCAAGTTTGAGGCAGTTTGGAGAAACTTTGTCCATTGCAATTAAAAACATCAATGTCAGGATTTTGCTTTCAAATTGTTCATTAGATAAATTAAAAATTATTTTAAAAAAAATATTCTGGTTTCAACAAAAATAAATATTTCTCATACTCCCTACGTTTCCTTTGAAAGAAAAAAACTAATTTTTGTGTGAATTTGTTTACATTAAGTATAAATAAATCTGCTAACTAAATGAGAATTGCATGCAGGTCTAAGTTCAATGTTATAAAATTCAAGCTGTAGAAAACATGTGGGTTTTGAGAAGGCATAACATATTAATCACTTTTTAATCAAATGAATTAATATTTGATTGAAAAATAATTCAATAAAGAGCTATCAATTTCTAATTTAATTAGCAAATTTTCGTTGTTGGTGAAATTTCAGCAATTAAATTTATTGAATCGGTGGTTTTCGTGTTTGAAATGCATTTTTATTTTTTTGTGTGTGCTACACAAAAACAGCAAAAACTTATTGTCAATAAAATTTCAATTAAACTTTTGTCTGATTTCAAATTCACTTTCAATTGAAAGTTTAGTAATATCATTTAATTTTAAATTTAAAAAAATTAAATAATAATAATTTTCATTTTTATTGCACAATTAAAGGTAGAAAAAGCATAATTTATATTTAATAAAAATTATATCAAACTTGTATAAAAGACAAAGTACGGTCTTGTTTACTCCCCCTTTACATCTTGTTTTCAAACAAAACAAACAAGTGTGAAGTAAAAAGGAGAAAAAAACAAAAAGCGTGTATTATATATCCACCCAAGGTAGATGGTGCACATAACAACAAGTTTCATTTATTTTTGATCAATGGTGATAATCTTTAACTTCGAGCTCATATATTAGTTTCTCATTAGTGAGAAAACTAGTTTATAAGAATGTTTGATGTTTTGCATTTGATTGTCACTTCTTTCAAAACGTGTTTCTGATGATGGGAAACTAGAAAATTCCCGAAATAGATATATCAACCCATTCCTGAAAGCGGTCAATTAATAAATTTGAAACAAAAACTCTATAGATTATTTGTTAGGACAATATCCTAATAAAGAAATATAGAATATGGCCTCGAACTTGAATATTTTACATTTTCATTGCATAATTAAAGGCCGAAAAAAACATAATTTTTGTTTTTAATAAAAATTATATCAAACTTTATTGAAATAAAAAGTTTATTTTCCGATCCTTTATCATAAATTATGATGTAGGCAAGATTATTCGAGTTTAAGATCATTGGTTTATTAATAAAAAATGTCCTCTTCTGCAAACGCAATGCAGATTTTATCAACGGACAGGTTCTTACATGTTTCATTTCGTGTCATTGAAATTCGTCAGAGAACCAATGTAGAATGGGCAGAAAAAGTCCAATTTTATTTTTGAAGGAAAAAGAGTTACACTTTAACCCATATTGCTTTAATAACTTTGTGATAATGCACTAAAATGCTCCAAAATCAAAAACCTTTGCACTTACATTTGTGGATTTTTAAAAATCGATTTATTACTCGAGAGAGAGTTTGGTGTAAAAAAGAAATCCAATATAAATGTCTAAAAAAATATAACTAGATGATATGGTAAGGGCTACAAATGATTTCTTATTTTTAATTAAAACTTAATTTTAATTTTTACAAGATACGCAAAAATATTCATTAAATTGAAAATATGCAAAATAAGCATATTAAATAACCAAAATTTAATTGAAATATGAGAGTGGGGATATTATTAATTTTGGAAATTTTTTGAAGTTTAAGCGATTTTTTTTAGTTTTTTTTTTGGCGATTTTTTGAAATTTGAATTAAAGTTTTTAATAGTGGCTGCTAAATTTTTTTTTTGAAATTAAAAACAGTATTCAATTAATTTTGTTATAGATATAATAAAATCTTAATTGGAACTAAATACATTCGTATAATAAAAGATGTTTGCTAAAGCTAACCTAAATTCAAAAACTCCTAAAGGCGTATAAAATTGTTAGGAAGTGATGAAAAATCTACAAAAATTGTGTTTAAATTAAATTTTTATTTAAATTTTGCTCGTTGAAACGAGTTATGTATCGCTAAAAGCTGCTGTAGGGGTTACCATATCGTCGGTTGCCTGCAAGTAGTGCTATGTGTGCTTTTCAGGAGAGCTAAAAAACTGATTTATATTATCTTTTTAATATATTTTATTGACATCATATGCCTTATGATTCACTACCTTATTACTAAAATATTGCATTAAAAGAAGTCCGGATTTAATCTCTTTTACAGAGCGGTGCTCTAAATGGTACCACAATATGTAATATCAACATAATGCTGCGGTTTTATTCTATAAGGCTAACTCTTTTCATTGCGGTAAACAAATTTTTTGTTTTGGGTTATGCACAATAAAATATTTAAAAATGGTTAAAACTTCAACTTAACTGTAGCAAACATTATGAAAATTTAACTTCAAAATCTTTTTTTTTTATTTTTTTTTTTTATGGACTCAATAAATTTTAATAAATTGTGAATAAAACCTCCACCGTTTGCCAAAACCCGACTTGAAAAATTTTCTTAAACTTTTTATGTTTACGAAAAATTACACTTTATGTTGCATTTGTTTGCAACGGCATAATAAAACCAAGAAAAACGAGTGCATTCTCGTCGAAACTTTTTTAAAATAGAGGAATAGCGGAACTAAACAACTTAATGCCAGATCGAAATACTAGTATCAACCTAGCTAATATGTTTTTGATTTGCTTTATTTTTGTAAATATACGGAGGTTGAAAAGCTCGTTATAATTGAAATGACAATTGACAGTTTTGACATTTTTATGCAACAGCAGAAAAAACAAAAGGTCCCATTTTTTAAAATTATAAGTAAATGGTTTTTAATGCCTTTTTTGCATTTCAGATCGATATGTATGTTTAAACTGTCGAATTTAATAATTCCCCTACCATTAAGGATAAAAATTTTAGTTGAGAAAAGAAGTTTTAATCTGTTTTTGTATAGGACGCAATTTGTAATTTTTTTTTTTTTTTTGTTTACCGTCAATTTTTTGCTCTTAATTGTTAGACAAATAAAAACTTAATAGGTAGTAGGGTATAAACAAATTTAAGCACCGTTTGTAAAATGGAAAATATTTCCAAAAAACCATCATCCACAAACAGACGGATACTTAAAACTTTTTAAAAACAACAATGAAAAGGATTCAAAAGAGAAAGGTACAACACAACAGATGTTATTAAAAAACTGACAAACTAAAGAAACCATAAAACATTTTATGTGCTTCTTGTTTAACATCAAGAATTGA
>CM037852.1:242016318-242213528 GCA_021234595.1 Delia radicum
AAATTTGAAAATAATAAGAAAAATCCTTTAAAAGTGTTTTTTTTTTCGGAAAAAATATAAAAAGATAAAATCAAAATAAATAAATCTTTAAATTTTTATAATTAAAATTTACAACAATTGTTAAGAAAGTGACTTTAAACCAATTTCATATTTAATTTAATCAATTTTCTTAATATTTAAATTATAAATCTATAAAATAAGTGCGTGCGAGTGTTAAAAACTATTTTTTTCGTTTAAAAAAATTAATTTTGTTTTTTCCATTAAATTATACAATCCGCGTAGGAAAGTGTATTGTTGGAATTTTTGCTAATTTGTTGTTTTTATTTTTCAATGCCTTCGGATAAGAGCATGTAAAATAATATACAATTTTACATACAGAAATAAAAAAAAAAATTTTTGCATATTGATATGGCAAGGCCATAGAGAAAAAAAATATTTTCTCACTTGATAATTTCTCCTCGTATAAAAAAAAAAAATCCGAATGCAATGAAAAATAAATAAACCAAATATAATTTTAAATATAATTAATTTTTCTTTAATTTTGAATTTAACGCGAAAATATTTTAAATGTAAAGTGTTTCCTGGTAATAATTATAAATTTACCAATATAACTACAAACCCAAAACTCTTACTTTAAGTTTGAGTTAGTTTTGAGTGTAACTACTTTTTCTTAAGCCAGCAATCAACGTAAGAGAAAACCTTACTCTTGTTCCAGAACTCTTCGAAAGTACTTTCGGCGGGGGAGAGCAGTTGGTAATGTAAGTTTTTTTTATATTCTTTTTTTTAACCTCTCTTTCATTCTCAATTTTGATAATTTTTTTTCTTTAAAACATATTTAAATTTAAAAAGAAGTTAACCCTCAAACGCTACCAACATAAAATTTTATATAAAAATATTTTAATGAATTTTCATTAAAAATGAGTAATTATTTGCTAAACTTTTAATATGAAATTAAAGTTATTTAATTTTAAATGTTTTCTTATTAATTTTACCCCAAAATTTTATGTTGGTTAATTAATTATCGCAATTAACGTAAATAGTGAATTTTATTAAGGTCAATGACCAAAGTATATAAGCAATATTCAAAAATTAACCCATGAAACACTACCGCGATTATTTTGGCCCATGTTGTTATTAATTTTTTTTTACCTAATTATTTTATAAATTTAATTTTTGCTATATAATAATTCTAGCTAGTGATATGAATTATTGTTTTTTTTTCATATTTTTCTTCTTTACATAATTTTATTTTAGTTTTATAATGTTAAATTTTGTTTAAATTAATACATTTTTTTTGCATTTTTAAATGTTTAATTTTTCTAATTCAATTAATTTTCAAATGCGATTTTTTTCATTTAAATTACTTTTAATTTTAAATTCAAAATTTTTTTCTTAAGCTGAATTTTATAAATAAATTAATCAATATGATTGTTGAGTAACTTGAAAATTTTACTGTTTTGATTTAAAACTTTGGTGAATCGTTGTGGTAAAATGTGGGATTGCTATACAAAATTTAATTTCATTTCAGGATTTTATGGTTTAGTAATCAAGGCTGGGAGGGCTAAAAAGGTTGGGACAATTCCATCAGTTTCAACCTGACTTTAGGACTTTTATTAAATTTTTTTAGGTTTCAGATCCCCTTACATCTTTTTTTTTGATTTTCTATCCCCTCTTACCCTTCTGCACGCATTCTTTTAAAATTTTGTATGTGGCTTGTTGGCAAGGAGGCAGCTAATTTATACACCGAACCTACCCTACGACGAGCAATAAGGCCGGATAAAATGCGTGCCCTCATTAGTAATGCTTCACCCTACATCTGCCAATATATCAATGGTTTTCCCAAGTTGTATGCTACATTAAAAATTTTTGGCGCCCAACGTGGGGCTCGAGCAGTTGACATTTCATTAAATATTTTCACCTTTTAAATTGCGTTATGCTTTTAAAAAATTTTCTGCTCGTCTCCAAATGTTTTCATATCTTTTCTCTTAAAACTTTTTCTATATTCTTAATTTCATTCTTATTTTAATTTCTAATTTTTCTTTTTTTCTCATTTGAATAACTTAAAATTTTAAGGAATTTGTTTATAATTAACGCCTTTTATTCACAACCTTTAATTGAAGTTATTTAAACCCAACTCTATCTAGTACATTTTGTGAAATCTGCCTGTCACTTGCCGGAATGCAGTTCCTGGATTTTTTTTAGCTAGGTCTGACCACTGTAACAGACAGTCTAACAAAATTACGTTTTAATATTATGGGTGGAATTATATATTTTAAGATTTTTAAGATATATCCCCCATAATAGCATCTGTTCTATCGTTCACTTATTCTACTTTATCTGATATTTGAAATTTTTAATTAAAGTTTTTTTCCACAACGATTTTAAGCCACTAGTTAGTAATCAAAACAGTATTTAATGAAATTATCGTATTCTTTTTTATTAAAAAAAAAAAAAAAAGAAAATTTTTCTCAAACAAATTGTTTTTACTAAATTTTGTTTTTGTGTATTTGCATGAAATTTATATTTTATAATTATTTTTATATTATCCTTCTGCTATTGAATTTTAATTAAACTTTGGTTTCAGCAGTATTTTTGCGATCAAAACTTTTCATATCGGGTTGATCGAGTCGATTTGAAATGTTTTTATATTGTTTTGTTTTTGGTTAAAAAGTTCAATTTATTTTAACGGCAAATCCCTTTTGTTAATTTTTTTTTCTCATTCAAATAATTTTGATAACCCTTTTGGAATAATTTTAAATTAATTCGATCCCTTTTCACACTTCTTTTTAATCTTTTTCTTCGGAAAAAATTAAACAATTTATTAAAGTAAACTTTTGGTTTGAATACTGAAAAATAATAGTGGAAGTTCAAGTTTTTTTATGAACTCTGTTAAAAGTTTCTTGAAATTCTAAGGAATTTTTTTAGAAAAAAATCAATTTAATCTTGTTTTTAACTCTTATCAGTCAAATTTTTATTTCTATTTAATTAAATTAAATTAAATTTGAATTTATTTTGCCCGGTTTTGAATTCAGATTACCAAGGGTTAATTTAATTTTTCGATTTTATCTTTCGGATTTTTTTTGTTGTATCTATAGGATACTGATAAAATTTATCTTAAAGAAACATTGAGATAATTGGGGTTTCTTATACTAGATTTCTTATAAATTTTTTTTGTATACTACTCGCCTATATTCTTAAAAAGTTTTAATTATTTGAAGCAAATCTGATTATTTTATTAAACTTTTCGAAAATATTTGGGTGGCAAATATCATATCATCTCCATTCGTTATTTGATACTGATCGTTGATAGCAAGTGTTGTGCATATATAAAAGAAATTTTTTATATTCCCAAATTGTTGTTTTGGCTTTTAGCTCAATAGCTCAATACTCATTGTATGACAAGCTGATTAGGAGTTAATCTTGAGCAACATTAATTTGCTTATTTCCGATTTTTAGTTTCCTGTTGTTTAACAGCATACATTTTTGTCGTTTTTATGGTGTTGCCATAAAATCGTCAGCACAATCATATTTCTACTACAAATACATAATTCATTTTTGTTTTATTGTAGTTGTAGTCGTTATTACCTTTCCGGTTGCATATACACACATTTACTGGGTTATCGCCAAATACTACCACAATTTCGTATTTTGTTAATTAAACTAGTTTTAATTAAACTTTTAACTGATTTTCTTTAATTTGTCAATTTATTAAGGAGTTATTGGCTTTAATTATTCTTTGCAAAAATTTTATTATAACTATGGAATATCAATTTTTTTTAAAGTTGGTTTCTCTGGTATTCATTTTTATTTTTTTTATATACTTTTATCTGGTCTCCTTGGCCTATATATTTTTTCGGTTGCTATTTTTTTTATATAATTTGCTAAATTTTATTATGGCCGGTGACGATGTTCCCCCTATAAAGGATAAATATCCTAATACGATGCTTGCCTTAATGCAATCGCGTCAAAAACCGACTTACTTCAGACTTGTTGTGGCCATAAATTTCATAAACAGTGTTTGGCACCGATCGTAAAAACAAAACCATTCTGTCCAGTATGTGAAGCTCGTATCGCAAATGATCCTGGTGGCGGTGGTCCTTTGCCAACTCGTGCTCAGGCTTCTGCACTCCCTGGCGCACAATCTGTTGATGTGCTTAACGCTTCGTTTACTAATCGAGCTCCTGTGGGTGGTCAAGCTGCGTCTTCTGTGGCTCAGGATCTTAATGGATCTGTTGTGAACCCACTTGCTTCAACCCCAGCGGCTGTAGATTATGATGTATTAAGGGATATTCGTCAGTGAGCAAAAGCTGCTTCGGCAGTGTGGATCAGCTTCGTTTTCGGAATTCTCCAACCCCGAAGTCTGATTTTGGCGGGGGGGTTTGTAGGGTCCTGCCTTAGCATTTTTGTTTTATTTTTTTTACATATTTTTACTTTACTTGAGTTGCGATCATAAATTTTTATAATTTCTATTTTTTACAATTTTTACATTGGTTTACACTTTTACACAACGCCATCTATTAGTCAAACCAAGTCACCACTTTGATTTAACAAAGTATTTTTTTAACTTCTTTTCAACCAATTTTTGTCTGTATTCGCTACTTACCAATACATAACATTTGGAATAAAAGCGTTAGGTCGTAAATTTTGCGAAGTCATCTACCAAAAACCGAGCTTTCTTTTGGGAGCCATTAAAGATTCTCTGCCATTTTATCGTTGGCAGCGCATAAATTTGCACTTAAAACTCTTAAAGAAATAAATTTTCTATCAAAAGTTTTTTTAAGTTTTTTTTTATTAAAAAAAAAAGTAAATACTAAACGTTTTTTTTTCAAAAATTAGTATTTTTTTTAAAAAAAAAAAACTTTTCTTCTTTGTGAGCCCGTTTGACTTTGTAAGTAAATATTTCTTATTAAAATTGTTATTAATTTTTATTTTTGATTTTTGGGTTTTTTTTTAATTTTTTTTGCCAGCCTGGGGTCTGGGTATTTTAATCCCAATTGGATTTTTGGCAAAAACCAAAATTGGAACGTAGTGTCCAAGGATTAAGTTAGAGTTTTGGTTGAAAAATCTTTTCAACTCAAAAATCTCTAACTGGGAGTAATTTATTATTTTCCCTAAAAATAATTCTTCAAAAAATTGATAATTTACATGGTAATTATTGTACTTTGACAAAGAAAAGAAACAGAAAAAAAACCTTTTTAATGAGAAGTGGGAAAGAAGGCTTTGACTCTTTTTTGTCTATGGTGGTGTATTTGACGATCAGCTCTATAAATTCAGTTTGTCTTAAATTTAATCGGTGACAGTTCGGCTATAGATGGATTCGGCGTTTTTGTGTAAAAAAGTGTGTAGAAGTGTAAAAGGCATAGGGACAAAAAAAAAAAAAAAAAAAAAAAAAAAAAAAACAGGAAAAAACTGTGAAAAAAACTTTAAAGTAATTTAATATTTAAAAATTTTAAATAATTGAAAAATGCACTGTTGAAAGATTACATAATTTGTGTTAAAAAAAAAACCCTTTAAAATTGCCATTAAAATTACATTGTACCAAAAGAACAAAACAATTTACACAGATCGACAAAAACTGTTAAAATCTTAAAAATTCAAAGGAACATAAAAATATTAAAAACTGTTGAAAATTTGAAATAATAAGAAAAATCCTTTAAAAGTGTTTTTTTTCGGAAAAAAATATAAAAAGATAAAATCAAAATAAATAAATCTTTAAATTTTTATAATTAAAATTTACAACAATTGTTAAGAAAGTGACTTTAAACCATTTCATATTTAATTTAATCAATTTTCTTAATATTTAAATTATAAATCTATAAAATAAGTGCGTGCGAGTGTTAAAAACTATTTTTTTCGTTTAAAAAAAATTAATTTTGTTTTTTCCATTAAATTATACAATCCGCGTAGGAAAGTGTATTGTTGGAATTTTTGCTAATTTGTTGTTTTTATTTTTCAATGCCTTCGGATAAGAGCATGTAAAATAATATACAATTTTACATACAGAAATAAAAAAAAAAATTTTTGCATATTGATATGGCAAGGCCATAGAGAAAAAAAAATATTTTCTCACTTGATAATTTCTCCTCGTATAAAAAAAAAAAATCCGAATGCAATGAAAAATAAATAAACCAAATATAATTTTAAATATAATTAATTTTTCTTTAATTTTGAATTTAACGCGAAAATATTTAAATGTAAAGTGTTTCCTGGTAATAATTATAAATTTACCAATATAACTACAAACCCAAAACTCTTACTTTAAGTTTGAGTTAGTTTTGAGTGTAACTACTTTTTCTTAAGCCAGCAATCAACGTAAGAGAAAACCTTACTCTTGTTCCAGAACTCTTCGAAAGTACTTTCGGCGGGGGAGAGCAGTTGGTAATGTAAGTTTTTTTATATTCTTTTTTTTAACCTCTCTTTCATTCTCAATTTTGATAATTTTTTTTCTTAAAAACATATTTAAATTTAAAAAGAAGTTAACCCTCAAACGCTACCACATAAAATTTTATATAAAAATATTTTAATGAATTTTCATTAAAAATGAGTAATTATTTGCTAAACTTTTAATATGAAATTAAAGTTATTTAATTTTAAATGTTTTCTTATTAATTTTACCCCAAAATTTTATGTTGGTTAATTAATTATCGCAATTAACGTAAATAGTGAATTTTATTAAGGTCAATGACCAAAGTATATAAGCAATATTCAAAAATTAACCCATGAAACACTACCGCGATTATTTTGGCCCATGTTGTTATTAATTTTTTTTACCTAATTATTTATAAATTTAATTTTTGCTATATAATAATTCTAGCTAGTGATATGAATTATTGTTTTTTTTTCATATTTTTTCTTCTTTACATAATTTTATTTTAGTTTTATAATGTTAAATTTTGTTTAAATTAATACATTTTTTTTGCATTTTTAAATGTTTAATTTTTCTAATTCAATTAATTTTCAAATGCGATTTTTTTCATTTAAATTACTTTTAATTTTAAATTCAAAATTTTTTTCTTTAAGCTGAATTTTATAAATAAATTAATCAATATGATTGTTGAGTAACTTGAAAATTTTACTGTTTGATTTAAAACTTTTGGTGAATCGTTGTGGTAAAATGTGGGATTGCTATACAAAATTTAATTTCATTTCAGGATTTTATGGTTTAGTAATCAAGGCTGGGAGGGCTAAAAAAGGTTGGGACAATTCCATCAGTTTCAACCTGACTTTAGGACTTTTATTAAATTTTTTTAGGTTTCAGATCCCCTTACATCTTTTTTTTTGATTTTCTATCCCCTCTTACCCTTCTGCACGCATTCTTTTAAAATTTTGTATGTGGCTTGTTGGCAAGGAGGCAGCTAATTTATACACCGAACCTACCCTACGACGAGCAATAAGGCCGGATAAAATGCGTGCCCTCATTAGTAATGCTTCACCCTACATCTGCCAATATATCAATGGTTTTCCCAAGTTGTATGCTACATTGCACAGGATGTCTACGTGTTGAAAAAATTAGCAAAAAGGGTTTATGATAGAATCCAATCTTAAAAGTCAATTAGATTAACACTGGCTTTTATGGCAAAGATTTAACTTTGATATAATATATAAACCATACTTGCGAATTTTTCATTGGCATTAATTGTAGTCAATGCTAATGCCAAAAACTTTTAACTAATAAAATTATATTTTTCAAATAATTTTAATAAAAACTTGCTTGTCGACTATTGCGATACGAAACTTTGCTCCGCTATGCTCTATTTCAGTTAGTGTTGCAGAAATTGTAAAAGAATAAAACGGACAAAATTTTAGCTTCGTTTGATTTTAAACGGACTACGATAATACAAATGGGCAGTTAAGGAAGAGATCCTGAAAGATTAATTTTTATGTAACAGCTACAGGGTGACAGTTTTTTTTTAACAATTTGCATGTAAATACATATTAACACAGTCCGTTTATACAAATATTATTTCCCGTCCTTTGCATTTCATTCCCTGTGTTTAGTTTTCCAATTCCATGCTCTTCCCGTTATGTAGATTCTATCCTGTTCCATTAAATTTCGTTTTCTGTTTTGAGTGTTCTAATTCCACTCGTTTCCCGTTCCATTCCACACCATCCTATAAGCTGCTATATTTGGTCTCGAAATATTTAATTTTTTTTATATCACCCAAATCAGGTAGTGGCCGACATTACACCCAGAATACAGACTCGGTCGTAGCTACAAACACGGTTTCTATTACCGAGTCTGATTTTTGGGCGTAGCCTTAACTTTTTTTAAAAAAATATTTTTCTTACAATTTATATATTTAATTTATTTATGATTTGTTTGTGAAAAATCTTGACTTAAGGCTAAATAAATTGATGCCAAGTTTTGTTTTTTCTCAAACAATTAAGAGTCTTTATTTTTTTTGTGTTAAACATCATAAGTCCGTTAATCATTAAAAGTAATTCTTATTAAAGACTTTAATTTGAAAATAAATTCTCACTATTTTAAATTTGTACAAAACTTTGCATGTTTTATTATTCGAAAATCCAGCAATTAATAAGTGCTTAGATACAATATGCAGAAAGTTAAATTTAAAAAAGACCTTGGTGTCGTATGAGTAATTTTCATTTAATTACGTGAAAAATCACATTAACAATGAAACTAATGGGTGTGACATATTAAACACATGTTCCTTGACATATGATGATAAAATTGGTTTAATTTGAATCGTTTATAAAAAGTAACATATTTTAAAAAATAATTTACCTTACCTTATATCAAAAACCATCCAATCAGAACTTTTTATTTTGAAATAGTTTAGTCTGAAGGGTTAATTTTCAAAAAAAAAAAAATTAAAAAAAAGTGTTAGTACGGAATATTCCAATATTTTAAAAGTTACATATAGCTGAATATAGTGCAATAAAATAACAGTACCTAGTACATTTCTGCGGAAGTGCTAAATTCTTTAGAAGAAATTGTATTAAGTCCTCACACCTATTTTTTGTTACAACGCATTTCTCACTGTTCAGGTGTGTTATACCCCAGTGTGAGGGCGGATGGTTAAACGACCAATAAAATAGTAATTTCATTTAAAAAATTTTTAAGAAGGATGATAATGTAAACTTTTTATAGTTTTGGAAGTTTTTGAAATGGTATGTATACCTATGGATTACACACAATCACAAAATTAGAAAAAGTCGATTTCGTTTGAACCGCGATATATATTTTTAAATGATTTTATCTCGCTAATTTAAAATCTGTTTTCCAAGTTTTTACATCACGTCACTTCAATCGCTGGTAGGGAACTAAAAATCCACTTCAATTTTTTTTTTCGCATGTTCAGCACTTTAATATGCATCGATTAAGTAGTATTCCTTCAACCAATTTAAGAAAGTGCCATTTTCGCGACAACCTATTATATATTCGTGCTTATGAAGATGAAGATATTGCTAAATTTTAAAAATTTCAATTTTTAAAAAAGAAGTTTCACTTAAATAAAAATATCTTTGGACAAATGTATTTGAAGTTTTTTATTTTTAAATTGAAGCTAAATAAATTCTATATCAATTCTTTTTACTATATTTTTAATCCGCTTATCGCCTTAGAAGCTATTTATCGATATATCGACAATTTTGCTTTAATTTTAACGAAATTAAAAAAAAAAAATATTTTTAAATTTTGTTTCTATAGTTACTTACAGTTCAAGTTTAATCTACTATGAAGAAAATAAGAGGCTCTTTAACAAAATCAGTTAAAAATTGTTGACGCTACATGTAATTCAGTAAAAATGCAGAAATTCAGTTTCCATACAATTACAATTCCAAAAAATAAAAAAATACAACTGTATTTGTATGAAAAGTGAATTTCTGTATTTGTATTGTCTACAATTGTATTGTATTGTCTACAATTTTTAACTGATTTTGTTAAAGAGCCTCTTATTTTCTTCGTAATAAATCAGACTTCAGCCGCAAAAAGACAAATAGAATTTAAAAATATTTTAACTCAGTGACATTTCCAATAGAATACTTTTTTTTTCTATATTTCGTTAAAATTTAAGCTAAATTGTCGATATATCGGTAAATAGCTTCTAAGGCGATACTCAGATTGAAAAATACTGAGTCGAGAATTCATATAGAATTAAATTAGCTTTAATTTAAAAATAAAAAACTTCAAATTTATATTTTTGGTACAAATATACATTTTTCAGTAAAAGTAAAACTACAATTTTTAAAAAGTTCGTTTTTATATAAGTTCGTTATTATAATCGAAATATATTTATCGTCTCCACATTGCGTAAAATCCTGATATATTAAATATATGCAAATAAAAAACTGTTTAATTTATATACAAAAATTTTCCATGGGTATATCCTTTAATAAACCCCCAAAAACTACCAAAGTTTCCATTAAAATTCTTTTTAAATTTTTTTTAAAGTGAAACTGCTTTTTAAAAATGGAAATGTTGAAAATTTATCAATATCTTAAAAACTGTTTTACTTTTGTACTTTCGGACTTCGTTTCCCGAAGTCCGAAAGTACAAAAGTGGACATTTTACATGGACAATAAATGCCAAATAACGTGGACAATTTTTTTTTCAAAATTTTTAATGCAGTGTAATTTACATGCATAATTATAAAATCATGCAAAACAAGTTTTAAAGTTCGTTATATTACAAATATATTTATCGCCTCTCCATTGCTTAAATACTAGGGTATTCAAATTACTCGGGTTTACTTTTGTTCGAGTAAACGAGTAACTCGATTTTGAGGTTTTTAACTTACTCGATTAAGCGAGCAAGATCTTAAAATTACTCGAGTAACTCGAGTAACCCGAATAATGGTAAAAATTTTAATTCATTAACTTTACTTAAAAAAAAAAATTTTTTGTAGTGTTTAACATTTTATTAGTTATATAAAACACAAAACAAACAACAAAATTAACAAATAAAGCGAATTCATAAATACAAGTAAAAATAAAAGTAAAAAAAACATTTCTTGGGATCATTCATTATGTAAAGTAAAAAAAATAAGATCTTTTATACTTATAATAAATATATAAATAAATTAATTTTGTAGTTTTCTAAAACACTTAAAATGTTTTTCTTAGTTTGGAATTTCATGACACAAAAAATACAACATTAAAAATTCATGAATATTTTTATAAAATAAAAATATACAAAAGTTAAGATTTATTGTACGAAATTAAGAAGATTTTCTGAAATAATCTTTCAAAAATAATATACTGTTAAAGTTTATCTATTTTTTTCTTTCGTTTTTATAAAGGCCGACTTTGAGAAACCATCTCGTTGGTCCACATACATTTTGGTCATCAATATCACAACTTTCATCATCACTTCCGTCTTCGCTTTCTTCATCTTTATCATATGTATTTTTTTTCATATATTCATTTCTGATAAGAGTAATGTTTTTTTACCACACAACTTATCAATCAAGCTCGATATGGTTTCTTCACTCGGTAGCATTTTTAAGCCTTTTGAATTTAAGAATAAAGAAATCACTTTCGATTTTTTTTCAACATCGTACAGACATATTATCTCCAGCAACACATCTACAAAGTAGAGAGCAATTTTTACATATATTTACTTATCGTACCATTCACGGGTTTTTAAGTTGTTGGTTGCTCGTCTTGTTCTATTGTGATATTGTGATCTTTGCGTAAGTGGTAAATAAGTGAAGTGGTGCACGAACTGGAACGTTTGTGTTTCTTAGGACATCTCTAGCATTTTTTAATATTTTCGTCGTTTGGAAAATGCTTCCAAACTACACTCATTCTAAATGAACAAAATATATTATCAATTTACACTATTGATTTGTTGCAAATTATAACACTTATTATTTTACAGCTTTTTAAATAACAAATTAGTTTAAATCAATAATGTGTTTTATTTTGAATGTGTTGTTTGTCTCTACACAAAAAAAAAGTTTAGTTCAAACATAAATAAATCCAAAATGCGGAAGAAATGCGTGCGAAAACTTAGCAATTTAAATACTTGCAAAAGTGCTCACTAAACATTTCTTAAATATAAACTGTAACTGTAACAGTTATATAACTTTATACTTCATAAAAATATTACAAAATACAAAAAAAAAATTAAAAGTAAGCTAAAATTTATATATTTTTTTAATTTACTCGATTACTCGATTAATCGACCAAAATTGTTCGAGTTATTCTTTACTCGAAATTGGACATTTTAAACTACTCGAACAATTGTTCGACAAGATTTCATCGATTAATCGAGTAACGGTTAACCGATTGAATACCCTATTAAATACCCTAAATATCAAATATATGCAAATCAACAAAGGTTTGAATTATATACAAAAATTCTCCATATAATATTGTTCCTTTAATAGTAGGGACTGTTACAGAAAAGAGATCCCGTCTCTGGAAAATCCAAGTATTTTGAAAAAAATTGTGCGAGCATGTAAAGCTAGCCCCTTCAGCTATAAAAATCATTTAAAATTTATTTAATTGAATTGGACTTTATATTATTTTTTTTAAAGAATTTAGCACTTTCGAAAAAAACGTATTAGGTACTGCTATTTTGTTACTCGCAACTGTATTTAAATGAAATTCTCTTGACATAAATTAGCGTCATATTGCAGTAAGTGTGGTTCGAATTAGATAGGGGCATGCGAGCAGAATATGAGTGTGAGTGAAACCTAATTTTACTCACGTGAACATGAGTGAGTGCATGTTGGAAAAAATTCTTCGTGAGTGAGTAAAATCTGTGCGTGAGTGTGTAGAATTTAACCAAATATTGTTTCTTTGGTTTGAATAAGTATTTTCTTTAATGTTTTTGACAATATAATATTTGTGGGCTTTTATATATTTCAAAAGAAATGCCAAAATTACATATTCAGACCAATTTTGATTTAAACATTCACAATTTGTCTCAATTTGTCCATATTAATTTGTACCGATAATTTTTTTTCGTGAATTTGCGTGATTATGTGAATCACGCGTGAGTGTGAGTACTCACGTGAGCATGAGTGTCAGTAGAAAAATAATAATCGTGAGTGGAATTTTCCTTTCGTGAGCATGAGTGAGTGTGGGACAAAATTCAAACGCATGCCCATTTCTAGTTTGAATCTGGATTCTAAATTAATCAAATTTCTTAAAATTAAATCTCTAACAACAATCTTCCTTATATTATTTTAATCAGAAACAAAAGACTTAAGACACATACCTAACATCAATTTATCTTAATCTGCAAATTTTCAAATGTTTATATTTATCACTGCTTCTTATAGTAAACTCGAAAAGAACTAACTATTTGAAATTATTATCTTTCAATTTTCTTTTTTCTTTAAAAGCAAAATGCTTAGTCAGATATGTCTATTTGTTATGTGCTGAATAGCAATTACCACAATACAATACCAAATAAACACATACAAGTTTGAATAAGTTTTTGTAATAGATGCTTGATTTATCTTAAAAATTGCCAAATATTTTACTTGGTGTTGCTGTTAGAATCAACAATATCAACAAACAAACCTAAGTGCAAACAAATAAACAACAAACAATTGTCTTCAGCAGCACCATCAGCAACGACAAATAAAGTCTACCGTAGGGTTATAACTTAAAATTTTGTTTTTTGCAGTTTTATATTTTTTTTAGAAAAGTACCCCGCATTAAACCTTTCTATTGAAACAATTTATTTGTTTAATTAAACTAACAGTTAATATTTTGCTAAAATTTTAAAGTAATGCGACTTAAACGACTCAAACGTTTTCAAATTTGACGTGATTTGCTGATTTCGATAAAAAAAAAAAGATTATAGCGTTGTTTCGTGATATGGGTATTAAAATTTACAAAACCAACTTGCACATTACGTAAAAAAAAAATTAATTTTAAATATCCTAGTCAGAAAGAGACAAGCAGGCCACCGCTGGCGAGGCAATTTAATAAGTGGTATAAGTGCTGGCAACAAGTGCTTTCCCAACAACAAAATAATAACATCAATAGACAAAAGCACTGGGGAAACAAAATTTCCAGCGTTGGCAAAACGTTGGTAAATCCATGAAAAATATGGTATAAAAATAGATTTTCAAAAAAAAAAAAAAAAGTTTACTTATAATATTTTTGTTCCCGCCGGTTTTAACCCTGGCCGTCAGCTTTCCAGCCGACAGCTCTAACCACTGAGCTAACGAGACATTAAAACTTAATAGTTTAACACGTAAGTGAATGGGAGCTGCTGGGTAACAGTTGGCTGATCAAATAAGTCAGCATTGGCATAAGTGTTGCTGAAAACAACTTGCCAATGTTGGGAAAACAAAAAAAAAAAACGTTGGTATTAAAAGAGCTTTTCCAGAAACAAAAAAATCGATTTAATATTTAAAAAGTATAAAAAAATCACCAAAAATGTATGCCTGCAACCGGGATCGAACTCGAAACCTTCCGACTACAAACAATTTTAAACAAAGCATCATCATTTTTATAAAATAAATGCTTTACCAGTTGTTAGTCTTTTGAGCCGTTGGTAATTTCGGACTGGATAGCACTGGGAACATTTTTTTGCCATCATTGGCCCAGTGGTGTCAGCCAATTCTTTGCCAATGTTTTTTTTTGTGGACCACTGAAATAATTGTAAAACAAATACTGGCAAAACGAATTTTGGTAATGCTGGTAAAGCGTCTTGAACAAGGGTTCTGCCAGTAATAAAACATTTCCTCGGTTAGCCAGCGCTTGATCTTTTGTACCACTGGCAGTTTCTGACTGGCATATTGTGCAGTAATTTTGATTTACTAATGCAACCTTAATGGTAAAAAGGTGTTCTGCGGGAGGTTATGTTTTGAAAATTACCCGAAAAAGCGGTTTTTATATTAATACAATATTACCCACCATGTGGTGTTAGGTAAAAATTTTAGCAGAAAAAACGTTATAACCCTTGCCTACAGTCTACTCTCTATTCAGAGAGTAGGTCAGTGGGAAGCATATAGAAAATATAAACAAAAAGTTCGCTGGTTCTGCTTAACTTAGCGGTCTATCTAAGCATGCAAGTGGGAAAATGGCACAAGTCTTTTTTTTGCTGTTATTTTTTCTATTATAGTTTTTGTGTATTGTACTCGTTCGTAACTAACAAAAACTCATTCTTCTTATAAATTCCATGTGGTTTTTCTTGTGTTAAAAGCTCCCACGTTTCTGGTTTTAGTTCTTTTGTTGTTGTTGTTGCTGTTGCCTTTTTTGTGACATGTTTTAAGGGTCAAGGTTGATATGCGTTCTAATGGCAGCAATCACAGCAACAACAACATTATTAAGCTTTTATATGCTCTTTTCCCCTATAAACTACCGAGGCATTTTAAAGAAAACCATGAAAAATGTTACAAATGCTTAAGTTGTTTCTTTTTGTATGACTTTGTAAGAGGTAAGAGTAGTTTATTTCTTTCTATCTGAACAACAAACACTTGTTTTTCTATTAACTATTTTTATGTTTTTCTTTCTTCTATGAAGCTGAAATTCAGTTTTATTTTTTTTTTTTTTAGTTTTTGGGTGTTTTGTAAAGAATTTGTGTCAACTTTTTTTTTTGTTTGTTTATCATGTTTTTTTATTTGTTAAAGTAGAAGAGAACTTTCTTCGGTTGTTAGTAACCTACAAATTGTTCTGTAAATATTTTGGACTTTTCATTGTTTATTTGATATGCAAATTTTGTACTCATTTCTATCTTAAATTGTTGATGATTATGGAAATTTAAAGGTGTAAATAATTTGATAAAGAGTTTTTGTTTAAATTTTAATGTAGATTGTGTTTCATTTGAAGAATTAAATAAAAAATAATACATTTTTTTAACTTCCAAATGTGTCAAGTTCACAATTTTACAAAAGAATCTTTAAAGTAGTTGTAATGAAGGATGTTAAAAAATAGAGGATGTGCAGATTGGTTCATTCTGCATTGTAAAATGAAAGCAATAGAGCCAGCCATTAAGCCATCTAGAAAAAAATAAATAACTGGAAAGGATATAGTAGTTTCAGATAGTGATTTTAGTCAGCAGTTTTTTTTTTTAATGTTAGTTTTTTTTAATAAAAAATGTTAAATACACTTTAAGACCTGCTAACTTATCTAAAAACAACCAAATTGTAGGCTTCACAATAGTTATGAATGTCAAATTTATATGGAAATATCTCTGGTTAAAGTTAAACAATGGTCAGCCCCTAAAACATATTTAAAGTTATAGTTAATTACTTAACAATTTCTACACAGAAAAAACTAAAAACTGGTTTCAATTAAAAATTTTATTGAATCAATTAATATTTTAATTGATTTTGCACCTACCACTGAAATGATAGTATTAACTGAACAAAGTTGCAGACAGTTTATTAAAACTCTTTCAATTAAAATAATAATAATATCAATTAAAAGAGTTATTGTTTTTCTTTACAACCTCAATTAAAAAGTTTGGTTAAATTGATTAAAACTTTAATTGAAACTTGAGAAGAAAACAATGGTAGTTTTAATTGACAACTCGCATTTTTTTATTTTTGTTATATGCCCCCATTAAATAAAAAAAAGAAATGTAGGTTTGTAAATTAAATTGACATTTTATTTATAATAAAATTAAAGCCTTTTAATATAAAAATGTATTATAAGAAAACAAATAAAAGTAAAGACAATATTTTTGTTTTGCTGGTCTTGTCTTGAACTTTTTCTTGTAATTGAATTGCTTTCTTAAAAAAATCACACACAACTTTAAAATGATAGTTTAATGAAACTTATACTTATTGAAAATTTAATTATTTACAAAAATAATACTTTAGTTGTCCTTTTTCGATAAGGTTTATTTAAATCCACATATGGACTTTTATTACCACATATAAAACACGAAACTAAATTAAGTTTTCGTGCGTACACGAATATCTCAACAAAAAGAGTGTTGCAAACTCTAGTGAAATAACTACGATTTTGCGTGTATTTGAAATCGGTAAACTATTCAACTAATTAAAAGTTAATCATTTGCGATTTTTTTTCTTTTTATTTACAAATTAAATAATAGATTAATATAATTAAACCTTTGTTTGATTATTTAATCTAAATAAAATAAAAAAAAATAGTTTGCCAAATTTTTAAAAATTTTGTTTACATGTTGTCAACACTGTATGGATATATTAGAAAATTCGATAAATTTTTTAATTGAATCAATTAAAAAAATTGTTTAAACTGCCATTGATATTCAAACAATCTTGTACCAAGCTATATAAATGATTTTATTTCTTAATGAAATTTTCCTGGCAAGTTGGAAATAGCCAAAAATGATTCTTAGAATTTTTTTTTTTACCTGGTATTACCTGAGAAAACGACTGGTCGAGATCTCGACCGATGGGATAATTAGAGCAATAAATTTTCTCTCTGATATGAAATGTTATGATGAAATATAATAAACTAAATGGTTAGTAATGCTACATATAAATAAAAAAGATCGATGAATTTAGTTATTATTTTTATTTAAAAAAAAAATTATTTTAAATCTTTGTGGTATTCCTTGAAGCAATTACCCACATGGAATGGACAATGTTGGTGGGCGGTCTCTGAAGTCGTCGTCCCTTCCATTTTCTTCATCAGACGAAGTTGATTCGATGTTTGTTTCCGGTTCAGCGGATAACAACAGAGATTTTGTTATGAAGTTTTTAAAATCAATTTGACTTATGGGCATCTCCATGCATTGACAGTGGAGCTGTCCAAGCTGGTAAATCAAAGTGGCCACCACCACTTTTTGCCTCTGATTGCAATTCGATAATTTGCGATAGCATTATCATGCAAGTCAACTCCGCCCATATACCTATTGTAATTAGCAATAAGGTTGGCTTGGGGTACAGCGATTCGTTTTTTTTTTTTTTTGGTTTCTATCGTATCGCATTACGTTTCTCATCGGCTCCATTTGGTCATAGTTCGTAGCCAAAGTGACCTCTGCATTGTCTCTCCATCGAACCAATGAAATCTTATGTTCTTGGTCGAAGGCGTAATCAGTATCATGTGGAGATAATTTGTTTTTAGGCCTGAACCTACCAGTCTGCGCGGATTGTGCCAGTTGCACAAAAACCTTTTTCTTTTAGAAGGCAACGGCGAAAAAGTTATCGAAATGAACAGTATGTTGCCTAGGATACTCACAAGCCGACATTAGTTTCATAACCACGCTAGCGCCTAGGCCAAGTTGTTTATCATATGTATCCGATGCTCCAGCATATGGTAGGAATTTAAACAGAGGAACACAAACACCAATATTTGTATCCGAAGCGAATTGGTTTTTCCCTTATAAAGATCTTGCAGCTATAATGTATGGTAGAGTAGAACACGGTTATAGCGAACACCAGTTATAACGAACTTTTTTTATAACGAACCATTTTTTTTTGTCCCAACGCATTTACTACAATATGTGTTTACCCCGTTTATAGCGAGTCCTACGAGTTCGTTATAATCGTGTTCCACTGTATTTCACATTAGAAACTCAAAAAAAAAATAGTACTTATAGATAAATATTAAAAATAAATTGAGTGCACTAATTATCCCAGCAGTCGAGATCGGTTGGCTATTTAAATCATTAACCCTTTTATTTTTTTTGTAACTGATAACAAGTAGTTTAAAAATATGCTATTTATAGTATATTTTTGTGTCCCCCCAGGGGGAACTATAAAAGGGGTGGGGGGACCTAAAAAAATTCAGGTCGGAAAGCCAATACATGAAACTTAATTATAAATTTAAAAAAAGTAAAAAATTCCATTAAAAAATATTTTTAATTATTTAATGAAAAAGAGCAAAGTTTGTGGTCGAGATCTCGACCAATGGTACAAAATGGGTTAATTAGATATTTTTGGCCCATAATTTTTTCTGTGTACATTATCGGTGGTTTTAAATACCGGAATATAGTTAAAAGAAAACTTAATTATTTTTCTAATAGAGTCATTCCCGAAGGCATATGATGAACATATGACTTTCAACTTCACCCCTTCCGATTTGCATGAAACTTGGTATATGTAATCTCCTAATTAGTATGACAAACAATATTTTTATTATAATTCGTTGTAGTTCGCGTTTTATCGCTGTTTAAATGTGGTATTTTTTAAAAAATTTATAAAAATACATATTGTTCAAATGGTCGTAAATATTGATTAATTATCGTAATTATCCGATTAAAACTTAATATCTCATTTTCAAGCTTATTTTGTCTTCTCTGAGATATATGTGGAGCTTTGATTTATGCTTTTGAAAAAGAATAGAATACTTAAAAATGCCTTGTTTGCTATTTAAGAATACGTCCTCTACAACATATAAAAAATTCAGAATGGGGTTTTATTATATTCTTTAGAAAAACTTTTTTTTCAATATTTAAATTTTTTTTATGATTATTTTTTTTTAAGTAAATATTTTTTCAAAGTTTTGGAAATTTTTGTTGTTATATGTATAAAGAATATAATCGTAGTAATATCGGAAGAATCATTTTTCTCAAAAAATATTAAAACTCCATTCGGAATTTTTATATGTTTTAGAGCACATATGATCAATCTGCAAACAAAAATTTAAGAAACAGAAAGAGATGCATTTTAAGACATTTGCGCAACAAGGACATTTTTAAGTTTTTTGTATTCTTTTTCAAAGGCGTATAAATCAAAGCTTCACATATATCAGAGAAAACAAAATACGCTTTGAACTGAGATATTCATTTTTAAAATCGGACATTTGAATAGTATGTATTTTTATAATTTTTTAAAAAAATACCAACTTTAAGCAGTGATATAATGTTATTTTGTAATACTACTTAGGATATTACTAGGGCCCGGAAGTTAATGCTTTTATATTCATATTTTATGTACATAAAATATGTAATCAAAATCGTTAAGTATGTAATTAAAATTGAAAAATATGCATTTATTGTTGGTTTTTTTCAACATTTTCAATATTATTTCAACAATATTTATAATTTTTGTCTTAAAAAGTGGTTAAAACATTTTGAAATTACGAATATACATCGTTAGAAAGTTAGTAATTATATTTTTCTGTTATTTTTCTCTTTCTATTCTGTTTTCTGTTTCTGTATTTGAAAAATATTTTATTTATAAAATATATAAATTGAGTAAGATTTATTTTAAGTAAAATATAAAAAAAATTCTTAGAAACATACTTTTTAAAGCAAAATATGCAAAAATATGCATTTATATATATGCAACAAAAAATCTAAAATATGCAAAAATATGCATTTTGTTACAAATTTGTTGATTCGCAAAGATATTTCGTTAACATTTTTCTCCAGCTAACGACAACAAACACGATTTACATGAAGTTCCGAGCCCTAGAGATTATATATACCAATTTTCATGCAAATCAGAAGGGGACAAGCTGATGACTGTCAACGTTGCTTTTGGAACGACCCAATGCATTTTCTCTTTTAATAAATTTGTAGTATATGTTTCAATTTCAAGTTTCAGATTCTACCTTAAAGGCTGTGCATTAGGGTCTCCTAATTCTGTTTTGAGTTATTGACCGGGTTACATTCTGAAAATATATATTTGTATGTAAAACTACATCTCCCAAAAAAATAGGCTAATCAGATATCTGAAAGACATGCCGCATTGGTCCTGATGTTTGAAAAACGGTTAACGAGGGAAAATATGACATTTTGTACATTTTACCAAAAATTTTGATATTTTAGAAATAATTTGATTGAAAAATATTAACCTTTTGACAACGAATTGTTAATATATGTCCCATTTTTATTTTCAGTTTCTAAACTGTTTTTCCGAGTGTAATGTGTATCGAGAAAGAGTAAATGTAGATCAAACAAACCACTTGGGCCAAGGTCATATTCTTTATACTTTTTGGAACATTTTTTTTCGAACGCAATTAGGCATTGGAGATCAAACTTATGGTAAGTCAATCGTTCAAGTTTCAAGAAGCAATGAGATATTTGGAATTTATTCATTCAATTTCCTACAGGACACTGATACAAAATGGGAAATATATATCCCATTGACCGTCAAATATAAAAAAGAGGACGTTCTTGTTCAGTTTTTCTATTTTTTTCTTCGTATAGAAATTAAAACAATTTTTATTTAATTTTATTATAAAAAAAGCATGGATGGTAACCGATTCAATGTGGTTATCGGTAACGATAACGCTATTTTCTTTTACTTCGGTAACGATATTTTTGAGTTATTTCGGTAACGGTTTGGTATCGTTAATGGTATTTTCCTTATTTCGGTAAAGGTATTTTAGTTATTTCGTTAACATTATTTTAGGAATAACGGGTTTTCAGTTATTTCGGTAACGGTATTTTAATGGTAACGCTATTTTAGTTATGCAGGTATTGTCATATGCCGGAATTCTAATGACTACTTACTTTATGATCAAACTTTGGAAAAATATAACTATTTACAGAAATTATTTTTTTTAGATTTTTTCGGGACTATTTCGGTAACGGCATTTTAGGAATAACGCTATTTAGGTAACCGTATTTTAGTGATATTTATAGACTTTTTTTTCTCCTGATTCTAAATCCGGTCTCCAACTTTTTCTATCCTTAACAATTTCGAAATATCGTATAAATAGGATATTTGAATACTACATTAAAAACTCGATTTACGAATCAAGCTATTCTAAATATTTTGACATATATTTGACATGGAATACAACCCTCATATATGGGCAGGGGCTCCACTGTCTATTCTGAAGCTTCTGGACCGTGTTCAGGGGACGGCGGTGAAGCTTATCAATGACAGTAGTGTATCCAACTCTATTGATTCATTGGAGCATCGTCGGAATGTGGGTTGTGTGTCACTTTTCTATCGATATTACCATGGGAGATGCTCATCTGAGATAAGTGAACTTATTCCACGAGCCCGAGTTTTTATTCGTAATACTCGCTTATCTAGTAGAGCACATCCGTTTGTAGTTGATTGTCCTGTGTTTCGCACAACGCATTACAGAGAAAATTCGTTTTTTAGTCGAACGATTCGTATGTGGAACAAACTTCCCGCAGAAGTCTTCCCTGTTACTTACAATTTAGAAAAATTTAAATCAAATATCCACAAACACTACTCCCTCTTTCCTCCTTCCCATACCTTATTTTCCTGATCAATACAATGCACTGCATGAGTAGGGGGCATTCCCTGAGTATTGGTTAAATTATAAAAAAAAATATTCGAGTTTAGCTTAGCAAAATAATTAAAAAACACGTAAACAAGATAATAGAAATAAACTTGACACTGCTTTCCATACACTGACAGAAAAAAATTAGTTAAAAATTACGTTGCAGAAAAAACTGCTAAAATGAGCAAATTTGGGTTACTAAACATTATATTTGAGCTTAATTTTAGTTAATTGAAATTAACAAATTAATTTGCTAAAATCAGCAAAAAATTTGCTAAATATTAGTAGACAAAAAAAAAAATCATCAAAAATGTGAAATTTTTAAAGTTTTTTGTAATGCGAATAAAAATCTGGCCTTCTGAAATCAGCATACACAGAAAAAATGATGGGCCAAAAATATCTAATTAATCGATTGTTTGAATATCAATGGCAATTTAAACATTTTTTTTAATTGATTCAATTAAAATTTTTTTTGAATTTTCTAATATATCCATACAGTGTTGACAACATGTAATCAAAATTTTTAAAAATTTGGCAATCTATTTTTTTTTTATTTAGATTAAATAATCAAACAAAGGTTTAATTATATCAATATATTATTTAATTTGTAAATAAAAAGAAAAAAAAATAGCAAATGATTAACTTTTAATAAGTTGAATAGTTTACCGATTTCAAATACACGCAAAATTGTAGTTATTTCACTAGAGTTTGCAACACTCTTTTTGTTGAGATATTCGTGTACGCACGAAAACTTAATTTAGTTTCGTGTTTTATCTGTGGTAATAAAAGTGCACATGTGGATTTAAATAAACCTTATCGAAAAAGGATAATTAAGCAATCATTTTTGTAAATAATTAAATTTTCAATAAGTATAAGTGTCATTAAACTATAATTTTTAAGTTGTGTGTGATTTTTTTTAAGAAAGCAATTCAATTACAAGAAAAAGTTCAAGACAAGCAAAACAAAAACTTTTTCTTTACTTTTATTTGTTTTCTTATAATACATTTTTATATTAAAAAGCTTTAATTTTATTATAAATAAAATGTCAATTTAATTTAAAAACCTACATTTCTTTTTTTACTTTAACAAAAATAAAAAATACGAGTTTTCAATTAAAACTACCATTGTTTTCTTCTCAAGTTTCAATTAAAGTTTTAATCAATTTAACTAAACTTTTTAATTGAGGTTGTAAAGAAAAACAATAACTCTTTTAATTGATATTATTATTATTTTAATTGAAAGAGTTTTAATAAACTGTCTGCAAATTTTTTTAGTTAATACTATCATTTCAGTGGTAGGTGCAAAATCAATTAAAATATTAATTGATTCAATAAAATTTTTAATTGAAACCCGTTTTTAGTTTTTTGTGTGTATGCTATGTTTTAGAAAAAAAATTGTTGATTTTTGCCGTTCTTATTTAAGTAATATTTACTAAATTATAATCTGCTAATTTTAGCAGTTATATTTTTAGGCATGTGCTATCTCCCGCGATGGCGTTGATTACATAACTTAAATTGAAGGAACTATGAATGTCATGAAATACTGTGTAATACTGAAATAACACGTTTCTACCCATCAAATTTAGAAGATTTAGAAACATTCTTGAAAACAGAATGGGAAAAATGCCTTTTGATTCTATTATACTTATCCGTAGTAGATTTTTGCCTTTAATATTAAATGCAGTTGTAGCAAATAACGGCTTTGCCACTAAATATTGTTACTAGTATTATTTTAAGTGTATTTCAATAAAAACTAAAACTAAAATCTTAATATTTATATTAAATTTCAAGCAGTTGCATTTTTTTGCTCGCACAGAATAAGGACTTTTTTCTTAAATAACAAAAATAAGAAACATTTTATTGCCTAACAATAATAACTAACAGACTAATTGTATGCAGTTACGAGCACGCAGGCGTTGCATTTTTTTTGTGTCGCTACTGTATATGTCCCGTTGATTTTTTCCTATAAGGAGTTAGAATGAAAATTTTTTGACGACACTTTTTTCCGCAAACAAAATTGCACATTTTCCAGTCGATTAGATATATTTGTTATATTATTATGTTAACAAAAAATATAATTGCCAAAAACTTGATCTTTGACCTTTGAGCAATTTAATGTATCTCCATTTTTCCCTACTTTTAAGGATTGAAGTATGTACTTATATCATGACTTCCATGATACATCACAAACGGAATTGACCGAGGGTCTTCAAATTTGATAAATTTTTTTTCACACACATGCCCCATGGTGTACATAACACATCCCCATATTCAGTTTTTAAAATTTTCAAAAATAAGCGATTTTTTCACGGTTTTATTTAAAAAAAAAATTTTAAAAAATCGTAAAAGTATATAATTTTGAAGAGCTCTATATTCGAACGCTGTTATCGAATTTTTATGATTCAAAAAACATTTGATTTAGAAAATGCATTTTTTATGCTACTGCAATTTTTAAATGCCTTCACGAAATTGTTCTCCCCCTTCAAATTTGTTTTAACATGGATAAATAACACTGTACTACAATAAATTATAAAATTTGCCCTGTGGCGATGGCTCAACTTAAAACGCAAAGTTGTCAACACTGAACGTCAAAATCATACATTAATCTGGTAATGTTGTGAAATAGAGACGAAGGAGATTAGAAAAATAAAAAAAAAAAAATCTAAAAATAGAATATTTATGTTTTGTTAGTGTTGTCACTTCTGAGTATAATATACAATAACAGAAAAGCAAATAGAAAAGAAAACTGCAATTTAAGCTGCATTACATTCGAGGCCATATTTGGGAGTGATCGCTAAACTGTCATGACTTGGTATTGTTACGTTTGTAATGTAAGAAGAGCGCGGGTCTGATTCTTACAGCAGCAGGTTGTTGAAAAATGTATCATATAGAGACAATCTAACAATTATAAAATACACAAATAATAATACAATTTAAATGGAAAATCACTAATGGCGGCTGTCCATATAAAGGCAGATACTAGTATAGTCTGATATAAAAATTAAAAGTGTTTATAATTTTTAGAGAAAAACGTTTATTCTTCTTCTTAACCTCAATCTTTCTAAATTAAATTTGTCAAATGCATATTAACACTGTACGAAAATTTAACATTTTTATGAAAATTAAACTTTGTGTTTTGTGTAACGCGAATAACATCTAATATTCTCGATTTTTAAAAAAAAAATTCCTTTTCCAATATTTCCTGACAAAAAACAAAATTTGTTGTGTAATTTTAAATTTTTATATTTTGAACTTGTTTTTAAGCAGTTTAAAACCTATAATACATTCTTTATATATCTGTACAAAAACGTATTTTTGATGTAATTGAAATTTTTTGCAAAATACATTCAAAAATTGTATCTGAATCAAAAATTATTTTTTTAGGCAAATTAACTTAAATAAATCATGTTTTTGTATTGTTAATAGTGTGTTCTGAACTATAAACTGTTTAAAAACCTATTAAAAATATAAAAATTACAAATTGTACAAAACATAAATTTTTTTTAATATTTTCTTATTTTTCTTCGATCTTTTTAAATAAATTTTTGTCTTTTGTTTTATTGAGCTAAAGATCCTTTATTTTATAATTATAATTATTTATTTCCAATATTTCGTCTTCGCTTTGGAAGACTTCTTCAGGGAAAATTTTTTTATAATTAAAAAACTTAAAAATAATAATTACAAAAAAGGCGGGAAATAAAATATTTTCTAATGTCAAATTAAAAAAATTAACCCAGAAAACAAAGTATAAATAATTGAAATATTATAACATAGCAAACAATTTTAAATTAATAGTTTCTTAAAATCTAAATGAGAATTATAATAATTTTATTATTTCCTATTGACTAAATGTCTGTAATTCTGTGCAATATTGGATGTGTCTGTTTTATAGTTAATCCTTTGTGTTGATGGTACTTTTATGATCTGTAACATTTCTAATGTATATCTTCGTTTATAATTGCTTTCTGTGTTTAAAATTGATGTGTTATCAAAATCTGGATAATGATTGGAGTTGCTGCAGTGTAATGATAATGCTGTTTTTTGCGTAGAAGTGGTTTTATTGTATTTTTGATCGGATTTATGACCTGCTATTCTAGTTTTCAAATTAAAAAAATGTAATTTTTGATTTGTCTATGTTTTGAAAGGAGAGAAATATTAGAATGTGGATATAAAAATTGCATTTCCATAAAAAATGCATTATATTTTTTATTGCATTAGTGTGAAGGAGGGCAATCGTAAAGCCGATAACAACGTTCGAGTATACGGCTACTTTGGGATTTTTTTAATTTTTTAATAAATTAAAACCGTAAATAAATCGCGAGTTTTTGTTAAATGTAAAACTGAATATGGAGATTTGTTATGGGCTCCATAGAGAATATATGTTTTTAATATGAAGAATATCGAAAGACATGATATTTTTGGTCTTCTCTCGCACTCAGGGAACTTCTGCATTAAAAATATGTAGTTGTTTGGGTTGTAATGCAGTTTTTTTATTTTTAATGTAAATGTCAGTCATTTGTAGAACACTCCAAGGTGAGGTGCATTTAAAAAACAAACCACATCAAATGACTGTTTTATGATTTTACATTAATTTCTTATAGTAGTTTTTTGTTATTTAAAAAAAAAATAATAAAAAATGTTTGTTTATTTTTTACTAACATGTGGTTCATTATTACTACAATTATGGTTAATTTTTAGAACATTAAAAAACAAATGACAATGTTAGTTGAATTTACTGAAATGTAAGTCGTCATTTCTTTGAGTTAAATTTCATTTGTTTTAACTACATTTGCAGTGGTGTTTACCTGCATAGTATTCTAGGTGTAAAGAATGAATGAATGAGTTGAAGCAAGGATCCTTTCAGCAAAAATGTTGCTGACTTTACAGACTTTTTTAGCGGGAACCGAATAAGTAGTATTATGTTTGTTAATATTTTTTATGTACGTTACGGGTTATTATAGCTAGAATTTGATGTTTGTAAAAAGTAAAAAGTTATAACCCTAATTTAAATTCAAAAATTCATTCAATTTTAAAAATAAATTTTTGCATTTAAATTTAACCACTTGTTTAGTGGTCAACTTTCATGTATATTTTAAACATGTTTGAGTTTGAATTTAACCCACATTTTCTGTCTAAAATGCGTGTTATTAACTGCACGAATTTAGATTTTTTTTGTTGGATGCAATGTAGAACATTTATTTCCATAAAACCAGAAATCAATATAGAATTTCGTGTTTATTTCGTGTATGTGTGTTTGCATTTGCTTCAAATGTCCAAATGTGGGTCATATTATATTTTTGTTGTTTTCATTATTTAGCATTTATTAAACGATATTTTACATGCATCTGTATAGTAACAGTTATGCAGATGCATATAAGGCTTTCCATAACAACTAACCAGATAAAAAAGAATATATTTAACATACAGATATAATTTAAGTTAATTAAATATAATGAAAATTTTAGTAAATTTATGAAACTTTTCTTCACAAAGTAAACAGAAACTTTTTAAGACCAATGAAAAACTGTTTATTTGTTATGAAACTAGTTTCATTGAGTAAATGAAACATTTTTCATAAAATTTTATGAAAACTTACATTAAGTTAATGAATAGTTGCATTGGTCAAGTTCCAGTGCAACTTTATTGATGCGATATACATTTTCCTGCTGCAGGGACGTTTTATATGGAAAGCCCCATATGTATATTTCTTTTTATTTGGCTATTTTTAAGTTGATCTAGTTTTACACTTTTTGTTTGACATATATTTGTTTTTAATACGACCAATGTTGTTTAAAAGACAGTTTCAGTTCAGGTCAGTAGTTTCTTTTTATTTGTTTGTCGACAATATTGACCAGACAGGAAATATTTGCAATTACTGTTTTGATTGATAGTTCAATGGTGAATAGAGAAATTTAATTATAAAGAATAATTCTCAAGTGTACGCATATTTAGTGCAAGTTTGTGTTCTAAGTCTTTCGTATATTATATGTATATTTCTACTTACCACAAAATGGTATGCCTTCTGGTACCCATGTACCCTTATCGCAAACCCTTCTGGCAGGACCCAATAATTCAAAGCCTCTTTCGCAAGAATATGATGCCACTGTACCATCTGTTAAATTTGCATTTGAAAATACTACTGTACTGT
The DNA here is from genome assembly GCA_021234595.1 of Delia radicum. Lineage (NCBI taxonomy): Eukaryota > Metazoa > Arthropoda > Insecta > Diptera > Anthomyiidae > Delia > Delia radicum. Next base: position 242,044,540 of record CM037852.1, read on the forward strand.
GTGCGGGTGAGCCTGGAAAACTACATAACGGTTCTAAAATGAAAAGAAAATATAAATAAATCAATAAAAGTTAAATTATATAAATTTTAATTAAAAAAGAAAATACTCAAAACTCTTCCTGATAAAAGTTGGTATACTTCAATTAAAAATTAAGTCATTTCTAAAAAAAAAAAATGGGTTTATCGTGTAAATGTCATTATATTATTTAACCCAATTTAATGTAAAACTCGCCAAAAAAAACAAAAAAAATAGATAAAAAAACTACTAAAAAGAAAACATAAATAACACGTCTACAATCAGGAAGTATTTTATGGTTGTTATTGGTGTTGATGTTAGTTGATGTTGTTAAAGCCACATTAAGAGTCATGTTCAAGCCTTAACTGAAAAAAGAAATATAACTATAAAGAAATATCTGTGAAATTTTTTTTATATAATTTTTGTTTTATGCATGCAACATACAAACAAATTACGCATTTCACAAAGAGTATCTTTGGTACTAACAATTTATACCTGTTTTTTTTGTCGATTACACAATACCCTTCTGTGGCTAAAAAGGAAGAGATTTTCTCTAGGGAAAAAAACTGTAGTTTTTGTTTAAAAATAAAAAATAAATGATGTAATGTTTAAACAAATATAACCTATACACGCATAATAAAATTAAATTGATAAGTTAATTTTTTTTTTAAGGAAGCTTTTTTGAATAAGTTAATTCGAATGTAATATTCAAATTAACTAAAATAAAGAAGGGCAAATTTATCATACGCTCATACACATATTAATTTTTGACATCACCTTTAATTTGTTTTTCAATGAACAATCTTATTAAGTATATGTAATTTGGTTAATACGTACTTAATTAACTTTAATTCAATTGTTTTATATAACATAGAATTAAGTTGCTAGTTATATCACATATTATGTTTTAGTTTAATGTTGTAATAAATGTATTGTCGTTAAGTACTCATTCTTCTTATAATGGTTTCCATGTGTTTTTGTGCAATCTATTGTGGTTATTTTCATAACAGGATGGGTGTGTCATCATATCACAAGTATTAGTAATACAATTACATGTACCCTCTAGTACAACGGTTCCCAAATGGGGGTCCGTAGGGGTATTTCAGGTGGTCTGCGAAGTGTTCCGACAAAATTAATGGTTAAAACTTATTTTAAAAAATTTCAAAATATTTTTTTAAATTTTATTAATATTTCAAATTGTTAAAAGAATTAAACTGAAACATTTTTGGAATGCATTAATTAGATAAATTCATTCTCTCATAAATTGCCTACACTCAGGGAACTTCTGCTTTAAAAAATATATAATTGTTTGGGTTATAATACAGTTTCATTAATTTTAATGTAAATTTCAGTCATTTGTAGAACAAATTAAATATTTTACTAACCTTGTAGTTCATTTAAAAAACAAACCACATCAAATGACTGTTTTATGATTTTACATTAATTTTTTGCAGTTGTTTTTTTGTTATTTAAAAAATAACAAAATTATATTTAAATTATATTTAAATGTGTTCTACATTATATTTAAATGTGTGAATTATAATAAATTGCAAATGCTTCTAAGTGGTTGTAATATTTTTAAAAACAATATTGATAATCATTTCGGGGTTGGTACTGTCAAAACACCAGCTTTGCAAACAAAATATTGTTTTCATAGTACAATATTAGTTGTACCTTTGGTAATTTTTAACACGGTGGGTTTTATAAAAATAGCAGTGGTTTGCCTGTACAATTTTTTTTGGCACGGTTGGCGATTTCTGCCTGGGTATTTAATTTATTTAGTTTCAATATAGATTTTAATTTTATGTATTAAAATTTAAATTAAATATTGTTTTTTATTTCAAACTATATTTTGGTAGATACTAGAGATGGGCACGTGAGTGAATTTTGACTGACACTCACTCACGCTCACAAGCGAAAATTACTACTAAGGCACACTCACCGACGATAATTTGTTTTCTACTTACACTCACTTCCGCTCACGTGAGTAAATTTAGATTTTTTGATTCACATGAATAAATATAACTTGACCGGAAAAAATAAAATCCCGAGTAAAAACGTTTACATATAATCATGCATTATGTTATATAAATATATACAGTGGTGTTCAAAACATTTGCAACTGAAATCATGGTTTAGGTAATTATAATTTTTTTGATCAAAAAGATTTGTGGTATAAGTTTTTGTTTTTTTTTTATTAAATTCAGTTAGAGCATATTATTTTACAAATACAAAAAAATTATTCATAACTGCTCAAAAATAAAAAAAATGTAATTTTAACAAAATAAGTCGTTAATGCAGTGTTCAAAACATTTGCAACTCTTAAAGTAATTAACAGGAAATACAAACAATATTTTTAACGCTCAGTATTTTGTAGCGTAGCCATTCGTTTTCAGAACTTCTTAACCTCAATACATTTTTCCATTGCTGTTGAGTCCAGTTCAAATGGGTGCGTGCAAAGTCAAGCCGAGCTTTTCGGTTTTTTTTTCCGACACAAACGGTTTTTTTTGTACATCTATAACTTCTACCATATTCTCGGGCTCTTCTTTTAATGGTGGGAAAACTGGCATCTATTAAAAGTTCAGTTTTAGCTTCTCTGGGAACTGCTTTGGGATATTTCGTGAAAAATTCTTGATTTTCCGATCTTCTCTTACAGTTGTAATACGGGGTCTTCCATCTTTATGAGTTGTGTGGATGTTACCACTATTAATAATGCGGCAAATCGTTGATTTTGGAACGGAGTACTTTATAGAAATTTCTTTTTGGGAAAGTCCATTTTAAAAATCATTTAAAACTTTTGATTTAAAATCAGAATTGTATTTATTTCCTGCCATTTTTTACAAAAATTATTCTTACGATGTTTATGCATCCAACATCTTATTTCAACTATTAAAGAACAATAATTATAACCAATTTGTTTAAAAAATGTAACGGCCTGAATCTCATAGTAAAAGGGAATGCCATTACCGTTATATCCTAGCATTTGTTAGTATAAATTGTTTCGTTAAGAGTAAGAATAATGAGAGTTGCAAATGTTTTGAACACCTGCATTTCGAATACATCTATTATTATTAATTTTTTTGTTGTTTTAATTTAACGGAATTAATTTTTTTTATTTGTTTAACATAAAACAACGTATTCAGAATATGTAAAAAATAAATTTTAGTAACTAAGTGTGATTTGTAGAAAATCAATCAATGAAAACAACAAATTCGATCTCAGTTCCAAATGTTTTGACCATTACTGTATGTTGATGCGTTATTTTGCTATTATATTTTTTAATACACATATAATTACATCTTATTACGTACTGACCAATATATAATCGTATATGACATATATTATATATGGTTAATCTAATTATGTACGAATACATGTAAAATTAGATATAGCACAAATCAAAATTATATATAATAAGATACAGTGCAATATACAAAAAAATGTATTTCATATTTGATAACACGATATCCTGACCAATTCACAGTTATATGCCGTTTCATACCAGAAAAATTTAGGTATTGTTTTGGATAAAACCATATATTACCGCAGGCTATATATTAGCCTGTTCGAAATTTAAAAATTTGCGGATGTCGTCATGTACTCAAACGTCATGTACTCAAACGGTATTATTGACCTGTTTATGGATAAAAACCAAACATTTTTTTGAGGGTATATGCTTCTAGTTGCTACACGAGGTCTTCGTATAGTATTTTTAAAATTGTTGGACAAAGAAGAGCTTAAAAGTTTGGAAATGCTGAGCATATTATGGAAAAAACATTTATAAAATTTCCATAGATTAATTTTGGTTCACCAATGCATAATTTAGTTTGAAACACGTAATTGTATTTATTACTTATTTATTTTATTTATCAAATTGAAAGATTAAAAGATTATTAATATATTTTTAAAAATATACTTAGCTTTATCTAACTTTAGCCTAATTTTGCACAAAAAATACCAGTAGCGAAATATAAGTATTCTCGATAAGATAAGATTACACATAGCTTCACATAGAAATTGATATGACTACATAAAGCTCCATATAACTTTTTTTTAGTCGGGGTTTAAAAATTAAGGTATATTGTGAATGTTTGACACAAATCGGCAAAACAACTGAAGAAAACATTTACAACACAAAAGCGGAAATTTCTACTCACGCAAAATCATTCACTCAAAAATTTGAGTTACGCACACTCACGTTCACGTGAGTACAATTAGCTTTCGCTCACACTCAAGCGTGTTTCACCTTAATCAATTCTGCTGACGTGCCCATCTCTAGTATTGTAGTTACTATTAAAACTTTGTTTAAAATTGCAAAAAATACCCAAACATTGGGTAAAAAAACGATAAATTTGAAAAAAAATCGATAAATTAGAAAAGGAAAAAACTAAATTGGAACAAAATTGCCAAAAAAAAAAAAAAAATTGGAAATAAATAAAATAAAAATTGGAAAATAAAAACGCCAAAATTGAAAAAATCGCCAAAATGAAAAAATGTCAAAATTTAACAGAACATGAAATTTTAAAAACATTGTCAATATTTGAAAAATTCCAAAAGAATTGAAAAAAGTCTGTCAGAACTAGAAAAACTTGCTAAAATCTTCTAAATAAAGTTTCAACGTCATTTTTTTTTCAATTTTTAATTAAACATTTAATATATATTTTTACACTTAAGGTGTTTGAAATCAAAGTGAGTTTAAAATCCAACAAAAGTTTAATTGATATGTCACCGACAATATATTTTTCTGTGTACCATCGAAATTTAAATTTGAATAATAATATTTATTGAAAAAATGAGCATCGGATCTTTGACGCGCCCTTAATGAGTTAACGGCCTTATTTTGTAATAATAAAATTATAAATTCAAAATGCGTTTAAATTAAACACTTCATGATTACAATCGTTGCATTTAATTTAATATAAACTTTTATTTTAATAAACACGTATTCTAATGATGACTTAATACTTCACACATAGAATATTTAATTAAGAATTTACAAAAATAATAAAACAATTTGCAAAATATAAAAATAATTTCAAATGAAATTAATTGTTAACTTGATACAAAAATATATGTGTGTATGGGTATTTGCTGTGTTACAGGCATGTAAAATATTTGCAGCAACTTCATGGTTTTAACTTAAAAAAAAATAACGCTTTTATGGATGATCGTGATCAACCATTGTGATTTTTTCTTTTTGTAGTACACACAGAAAAATGAATTACCAACCAAAATGAAAATTATATTTTGATGGCTAAAACCAAGAAATTCGGTTAGTACAGCCATTTTGAAACGGAATTTTTAAATATTTTTGGTGTTGCAACTAAAATTTTGTTGCATTAACCAAATTTGGTTGTAGAATCTTTTTCAGGTCTTCCAAAGCATTTTAGTCGTAGTAACTGCTGAAATTCAGTTACTAAACTAAACTGACAAAATGTTTTTCTTAGTGTATATATTGTTTTTGCAAATTGTTTTGATGTTGTAAACCGCAAATTTACACATGTTTAGTTTTTTGTTATTTTGCACACACAAAAAAACAATCCACAAAAATTATGTGTAAAGTAATAATAATAAATTTGAGAAAATAAAAAAAAAAGTAAAACTAAAATAAGAAACATTGTAGCAACATCGTTAAAATGCCTTGGCTTTTTTTTTATACACAAAGCTTTTCAAAGGAATTTAATGTTAAACCATTTACATGAAATTCTTTGTAGCTGTAGACTATATTATGTAAGCAAACATGTAAAAAAATAATTAAATGGAATTGGTGCATAAATATGTCAATATATTTTGTTAAAGAATTTATTTTAAAGTTTCAGTTAAGAACCACAAACTTAATGAACTTTATATGCATACTGAAACAAAAGACTTAAGAAGCATACGTTGTTAATGATTTGAACAAAATAAATTACTTAGGAAACAAACGTTGTAGTTTTATGATTATTTATCTAATGCATGTGAATTATTTAGAATTTTTTTCAGAAGAATTCCATTTATGTATAAATATGTGAACATATTTTACTATTTCTCATTCTGAAATCGATTAATGTCTAATTAAGTTATACTGGTTTATACATTTTTCACAATTATTTCCGTTTTGTTTATAGTAAAACCAATAAGGTGATTATAAATTATGTATGCATCAAGTGGAACACTACTGTCTGTTAGTTTTTCTCGTTTTAAAATGTTTTTTTTGTTTCTTTTAACATTATGATTAATGTGTGGGAATAATGATGCTTTACACTAAATACTTAAATGTCTTTAGTAAAATGCCTTGGAGAAAAAACAAGTGAAATTAAAGCTAATTTAAATTCATCATCCAGAACATTTACAAAAGAAAACAAATTTCATATTCTTAAGATAAGCTTAATAGAGTTATTATGTTAAACAAGTAAAAAATAAATATGTTAACAACTCCCACGCTGTGCAAGCACTCTTTGAATCGCGTCTAAAAACATCTTAAACTTAAAATGTTACCTTGAATAATTTTGTTAATATTTATTTAAAATTTTTTACAAATTGTTAAAGCTGATAATGATACTTAACTTGTACAATAGGGTGTCCCACTAAAATAATTTATTTATTTCAATTTATGAGAAGCTCATTTTATGTTATTTGATCCAGATAGGATTAGTGCTTCCGTTTTTTGGCTAAGAAAGACAAATTATGAAATTTACAAAATAATTTCTTTAAGATTTTTATTGAATAAAGGGTACTAAACTAGTGGCAGTTCCAGCTTTTAGGGGGACCGGGAAGTATAATATTTAAAAATTTTCGAACATTTTTCTGTAAAGAAGGTTGCACACCGAATCAGTTGGCAACCTTGTTTAAAGTGTTGTCATTTAATTGTCTATATATACGTTTACAAAAAGCCTTAAATACATAGAGATGGAAAAAGGGTAAATACCCAATTGGTAAATATCCGGTAACAAGGTATATTTATTAAAAAATGGATAAATACCTGGGTGTACTTACATAACAATTCGGTTGTTTCAACAGGATTTCATCCAACCGAATTGATTTTTGAGAATTTTAAATAAAAACATTTTTTTTTCACAAATGGCTTCAGAAAACGTTTTGCAAAAAAAATCGAGTTCTTTCATTTGTAACAATTTTCAAAAAAACTAGGGGTTGTAATGACAAATCGATTTTTAAGGGACACCCTATTGTATATAGTAGGTTTATTATTTTCAATAAGTATTTTTATATTATGTAAGACAAACTCTAATTTTAACCCTTTCACCACTTTTGCACACTACAGTGTACACATTTAAAAATAAATATAAAAAATATTATAATGAAATAAAATTTCATATTTTGAAAATGAAAATTATTCAAGTTCGAGGCCATACTCTATATTTCTTCATTAGGATAATGTCCTAACAAATATTCTATAGAGTTTTTTGTTTTCAAATTTATTATTTGACCCTTTCAGGAATGTGTCGATAGATCTATTTCAAACTCATATGTATATTAGTTCTCATGTAGTGAGTAAACTAGTTCATATGAATGTTTGATGTTTGGCATGGGATTGTTACCGCTTTTTAAAACGTGTTCTGATGATGGGAACCTAGAAAATTCCCGAAATAGATCTATCAACACATTCCTGAAAGCGTCAAATAATAAATTTGAAAACAAAAAACTCTAGAGATTATTTGTTAGGACAATATCCTAATGAAGAAATATAGAGTATGGCCTCGAACTTGAATAATTTTCATTTTCATTGCACAATTAAAGGTCGAAAAAACATAATTTTTATTTTTAATAAAAATTATAACAAACTTGTAATTTCATATTTTGTTTAAATATGTTCAATAGGATATTGTTAATTGAGAAAAAATCATTATATGCACTAACGAACAGTTAGGCAATATAGGCAATATAGTCACGATTTTTGTGAACAAATTCCTATTATTTTAAATCAGCCTTTATCTTCGAAAAAAGGGGCGTTTAGTGTATCTCCTAAACTAGCAAAGATACAATCTCGAAATTTGCTACGGAGATTCATTAAATGACCAGAACAAAACAAAATAAATAATTTTTGTAAAAATGTTAAGTTTTCTTTGATCTCCTTTTATTTAATTCTTCTCATTTTAAATAAGCTTAAGATCATTTATTTGTTAATTATAATTATTTATTTCCAATATTTCGTCTCCACATTGGGTGATTTCTTCAGGGAACAATTATTATTACTTCAAGGAACAATTATTACAATTGTAATAATTGTTCCCTGAAGAAGTCACCCAATGTGGAGACGAAATATTGGAAATAAATAATTATAATTAATAAATAAATGATCTTAAGCTCGTTTAAATAATACGAATCAAATAATTTTTGGTTATTCTAATATTTAAGTGGCAAAAATGGGGCAGAGAAGTTTCAAAGATTCGATTTTCTGATACATTTTTTTGTGGATAGGAGGCCCTATATGCTAACAAGAATCTGAAGTCAAAATAGAAATATATCCACAAACAAAAAGTCGCTAGTTAAAGGGTTAAACGTATAACTTTCGAAAATTATTCATTTTAGAAGTTATGAGATTATTTGTTGGATTTTTTTTTTCTATATGTGTGTGTGTGTTTCAATTTTGAAGTGAAAGTGATATTGTTTACACTAATATACTCTCAAAAAAATAAAAAAAAACATTATAACTAATGATTTTGTTATTTTACCTTCAATAAAATAAAATTACTATACCATATAAATTATAATTATTTTGTAGTTTCAATTTTCTTATTTTTAACTTATGATGAGTGTTGAGAGACCGTAACAAATGTAATGATGATATTTAAATTGTTTTTCTTATTATTTTTTTTTTAATTTTGTTTTGGATTTAGTCTATATACGTACTATGGGGGTGCTTTATGGTAACTTTAAGTTAAATAAAAAAAATTGAAAGTGTTTCCACTATACATCTGCTGGTTTGAGGAGATATTATGTTATTATTAGTTATGGTTTTATTGAGTTATTTAATATTAACTAATTTAATTTAAAAAAATTAAAAAGTTTTGTTTTATTTTTAATAAAATTATGTAATTTTTTCGATTAAAAAGCGTTAAATATTTTTTTCCCATAACTTTTAGGTTTACTTATAATTTAGTAGATGTTACTCGTAAGTCCAAATACGTTTTAAATCAAAATAAATTTTTGGCGTTCATGCCAATTTAATGTTTAACTTATAAATGCAAAGCCACAATGTCTAATAAAAGCCCTTAATATATCTTATATAATTTGTATAAATAAGATAGTAATTAAATCTTTGAAATATAGATTAGTTATCACAATTTTAAAATTAATTAATCTTATCTTTAACTATTCATACGATAGTATACAATGGAGTAATAATAGATTAAAGTATTTTAAACTAGCTACCGTGAGACTTTTTCGAAAAATCAATATCACTTGCAAAATAAAACGCTTGCATAGAAATTTGCATTAAACATGGAAAAGAGTAATAAAAACCTGACTCACGTTTATTAACATTTATGAAAAAATAATTATAACTGAAATTAAAAATACACAACATGCAATTGATTACTAATTAAGGTTGTAACAATGTTATGAACATTTACACACATATTACAACATTACCAGCAAAATATCAACAAATTTAAAACAATTAAATCAAAAAACTAAAAATATTTTGTCATGTTAAAAAAATGTACCTGCAAAATGTATACTGAGCAAAATAAAAATACATAAAACTAGTTTATATGCGAAAATTATATACATTTTTCTCTCTAAATTTCATTGATAATGCTAAACTACATGGTAGTTTTATGTGGCAAACCATTATTTAGCATAGTTTATTTGAGCTTTCAATTAGAATTTAAGCTATGTTAAAAATGTTGTAAAATATGAACAGATTATGACATACGACCATATTTACTTGCATATATAATAAATACTTTGAAAATGAAATAAAAAATGAAATTGACAGTAGTGGGAATTAGGTTAAAAAAATGTATATATAACCCAAACTAATTCTCAGCAAAGTGAACAAAAAATAATACCATAATCATTTGATAGGTATAAAATATAAATTTGCATATAAATAACACATTTAATGAAATTTGCCAAGTTTAATTTAAGTTGAGAATTTGTGGGATAAAATATTCGTTTTTAGTTTGATTGTTAAACTTCCTGAAAGAAAAAAGGTTTTTGTCTTAAGTCTTTTGATTTACTCCGTTTGTTAAAAAATATAAAAAATTGCATCTTATAATGTAAAATTTGAATTTAGAATTGGAAACTATTTTTATTTTACAGTCAAATTAACAGACAACGAGGAAAACTAAATTACTAATTTGTTATTTTAACTAAAGTACACCAGTTTTAATTTGTTACAAAATCTTCCTAATATATTCACATAATAATATAATAACTAGAGAGGGCTGCGTATCATGGATCCTAAAAATAATATCTTCAAAAATATCGTTTCAATTAAATTATTATTGTATCAATCATATTTCACCAATAATATAGTCATTCTGGTTTTTATGAACGACTTCGCTGTTTTAGTGTCATTCTTGTTTAAGATTTTGTGAAAAGAAGTTGTGAGAAGCAGTCAAATAAAATAATATTACAAAAATAATAAAATAGAAAAAAAAACGGAGTGTTGTTATTTGTAATGGTGATATTTTTAGTGGCAGAAGGAATAATTTGGTAATATCTACCATGGGAACATGGGCAAAAGCTAAATTGACACGCATCCCGTATATGAAGTTATTGTTTATTATACATAAAAGTGTTATAAATTAAGTAAAAAAGTGATAAAAAAGTGATTTATTTTTAAATTTGTTTTATTCACGCAAAATAAATTGTAAACAAAAAATTTAAAGAAATATCAAAGAAAAATTTAAACAAAATACGTGTGCTTTTAAGTCTGAAGTACGATATAATCACAATATGTGTTGCAAAAATCATAATATGGTAACGATGACGAAATTTTTTCCCATGATCAAAATATTATAACTAGTACTATAATATTGCAAATATTATGATTGCTACAAACATGTTATCGTAATTACAAATGTATTGTGAAATTGTATTCTTATAAATATTTTTATGTGTATTTATGATGTAATGACATGTTTTGCATTATTTTATTTTTTCTGACAAAAAAAGATTAGTGCTGCAAAAGAGAAAATTTGAGAATAATAATATGGTAATCAATTATCATATTATGATTAAGAAAAAGATAAGAGTATGGTTGTCACAACCATAGTAACAAGGTTTTCTTAATCATAAATCCGAAAATGTATGATACTCTTCGAATATGGTTGCCCCAACCATGTTTTTTCTGTGCCGATTTTTCAAATAAAAAAAGATTTAGCTTAAGTTAAAATAAAAAAAAAATTATTTTTTTTTATTTTTGCAATTAAAAAAAAAATCCTGCTGCACAATTAAAAACATGCACAAATTTTTTGCAAAAAATATGCATTAAAAGTCAATATAACTATGAAAAACCATGAATTTTTGCCAACTTATGCAACTACAAATCGATGCCATTTTATTCCAAATTTGCTGATTCGGATGATTTTCTATCGAAAAAAAAACAACTATAAAGTACTTATAGTCAAGAATACTAAGAGAAAATAATGAATACTTTTTAAAAAAACATTTCAATTCCGAAAAAAGCGAAACCTGAAAATGAATCATAAAATTATTTAAATTTAAATATTCAAAAGCCGATTTTGTGTTTACAAGTCGGTCTACCCAGGATGGGCTCTCATTACCAGTATCTAAATAATAATCAGTCGAATTAGGGGTTTAAAACTCATTATTTTTGTTCGACGAGGTAGTTTTTGTAAGTAGTTTTATATATTCGCTGCATTAAAAAACGCACAATATTTGTACACTCGCTAATAGGGGACTATAAATCGACTTTCGATTTTTTTCGAATTTTTTTCGACTTTTTGGAAGTTGACTTTCTTCTGATGAACAAGTCGACTTTCTTCTAATGAAAACGTCAACGTTTGTTTTGTCACTTTGTTATTGTCATATATTTATGCCTTAAAGGCCTACCTATATTTAGCGTAGTTGAATTAAGGGACTTAGCGATTGTATGAAAATACATTGAAGCACCCATATTTAGATTGAGTCAACTTAAGTCAACAAAATAAAATAATTAATAAAAAACAACAAATCTGACGAAAATATTCAAATAAGTTTAATATGGTCGTTAAATTTAAATTAAAAGAAAAATTAATAAAAATTTTTAACCAAATTTACAAAAGGTAATTCAATTGTGGTTGCAGCTTAAAAGTAAATTGAGTTTTAGTCGATAACATAATAGACAAAGAGCCATTGTTTCCAACCAAATCATTAAATATGTCATAAAGACCAAAATTTAACGAAAAAAGCGCAAAATGAGGTCAAATCCCATTAAACCTCCGATTTGGATATAATGTGACCAATTGGAAAGGAAAAGTAAGGGTTTTTAAAAATAAATTCTGTAGTCACTTATTTTATTAGACGGTGTGCATCAGTAAATAGAATACCTCAAGTGTAAAAATTTATTCGGAGCTTCAAATTTCATTAAATACGGGCAGATTTAAATGATTTTAGACTTTTGGCAATCTGCTTGAGATTGGTCTTATAGTCCAAAAATTATTTGATCGCTGACAATAAAATTTAATTTTTTCGGAATGACTTTTGAGGATTTTGGAAAAATTGCATTTTTTTAGATAAAGGTGAACATTTTTTCAAGACCACAAAAAAGTTGTGAATATAGTTATTCCAAAAGGCCTGGCCCATTGATAAAAATATTACTAAAATAGTAGTGATATTGAAAAAAAGATGTTGCGACTCCAATCTGAATTTTTTATATGTTCTAGAGGGCATATTGATCAATATGCAAACAAAAATTTGAGAAAAAAGATATTCATTTTGAGATATTCTCGAATCAAGGATCCTTTAAAAAGCATCCTTTTCAGAAGCATATATATCAAAGCTTCACATATCTCGAGTTGATGACCATCAAAGTTGCTTTTGGAACGACCCCATAATCTTATGGTATGACAAAGACAAATTTCATATTTAAAAAAAAATACAAAAATTAAAATTTTTCGAATTGTTTTTATTGATTTTAAAACGAATTGGTTAATTTTTGCGATAAAAAAGATTTAATAATACAGAGAACCAATTTTGGCCAACAAAATTTCAATTCAACTTTTGTTTGTTTAGCAGGGTTGGCATTCAATAACTTTTCATAATAACGGTAGTTTTCTACCATAGTTACATCAAGACCGAAATGAAAATTAAAAAAGCGATCCCCATTAAAGATACATATATGTCTTATGGAACAACCGGTTTTATTTCGCTATTTTACCGGTTTGATTTTAAAATAGCTTGAACAGTATTTTATAGATATAACAGAGTTTAACGGCTACATTTCTGAAATAAACCCTGTGATATTAGAAGACGCACGCCATTAATGGAATCGCAACTAGTTTTAAAATTTGCATATCAGTATTGATATGTGCATAGTAGTGTTTGGCAACCACGTTGTTTAATAATATCTACACGCGGAGAAAAAATATGATTAAACATGATTGTGGTCAAGAAATTATCATATTATGATCCCAGCAATCATAAATATGATTCTGACTGATCATAATATGATTATGGACGACGACTTTATAGTCATCTAGAATTATAACATGATTACGAGAAATATATTATGATTGTTACGTGTTACAACCATAACATGATGCTCTTTAACTATCATAATATTATGTTCTTTTTCTGAGTGTATTATATGTTTAATTGAAAATAAGTTTGTTGCACACAAAATTTGCCGTTTTTATATCCCATAATTACAACAAATTGAAAAAAATTACAAAATTAAAAAATATCACCAAAACTAAAAAAATAAATAAAAATAACCAGAGGTTAACTTTAACCACAGATATTTTCATATATTTTCTTTTAACTATGGTTGAGCCCAAACCTTTGGTTACTTTGAGAAATTTGAAAAAAAAAATCCCCAAAATAAAAAACCAAACTTGAAAGAAAAGAAAACTGCCAAAACCGAAAAAATCTGTAAAATAAAAAAATATCTTAAGTTGAGAAAAACATCAAAATCTAAAAAACGCCAAAAATATCCAAAATAAATCGCTAACATAAAAAAATCACAAAAATTTAAAAAGTCGACAATTAAAAAATGCGCCATAATAAAAAAGCCCCCAAAATTTAAAAAGTCGATAAAAATTTAAAAAAACGTTGTCTATTTTAAAAAAAAATCTTCAAAATTAATAAATTTGGGTTAGATTTGGGTTAGATTTGTTTGAAATTAAAAATAATATTCAATTTAATTCATAATAGACACGATTTAAATCTTAATTAAAACTAAAATAGTTAAATATTTACAAATTGATTTTAATTGATACTACAATTTCCTTAATAGGACCGAATTCAAATAAAATTTTAATTGATTTAACAAATATTTCAATTGGAATTTGATTTTAGTTCTTTTTGTGTACAGTTATGACTTGGCCTTTTCATGAAAAAATATCACATTAAATATTGATGTTTTTTAAAGTGATCTAGAAAAATATTGTTCTTTTGTAAAGTTCTTTAAACTTTTGATAGTACTTATTATGTTCACACATTTCTTCTACTTCACACCAAATTTAATTTCAAAACATTTAATCACATCAACTAATAATAATAATAAAAACCCAGTGTGTATAAAAGAAATCAGAATCAGAGAATGCGGTCAAATCTAAAATAAACCGTAATCAATGACCGAAATTATATTGAATGTTTTAGTTTTGTAAAACCATGTGTTTGTTTTAAAAAAGTGTCTGTCTGTCTGCATGTGTATGTGTGACTGAGTAAACATACACAGCATAAGAGTAAGATAGCGATGAAATAAAAAATACAAAACAAAAATCTAACAGAATAAATGGGAGTCGTGCGTTTCCACATTTCCGCATGATTATAGAGTATGGTAGACGTTTGGCTAAATAGCAACAACGATGCAAACGTTACGCTTAAATGCAAACCAAGTTAAATGAATGGGTTAGCTGTTTATACATTGAAACAGACATATAATCTCACACATACAATCATCTATCTGTCCATATATGAGGAATTTTAAATTTTTCAACACTTTGAGGCAAAATATATTAAATTTATTCTTTTTTTATGACATGAACAACCTTTTGTATATACGCTAAATGCAGTCGTGTTAACCATTTTTCTTTAACGACGCAAAAGTTATGACGGTTTTAAGTTTAAAACAAATTAAAAATAGTAAAATTACAGTTTTTGCTTGGATTTTATTAAAACTACACCAACTTATATATGTAATTGTATATATCACATTTCAAAATCTATATTACACCACCAATATAAAAATACACTAAACAATTTGTTCTTTATAAATTAGAATTTAAAAAGAAAACTGCAAATTTTTTATAACACACGAAGTTTTTGTCGCTTTTTGATTTTTAATTGGGGTTAGGGTTACTTAGGGTGCAAGAAATCATATTAAATACTTTTAACTCATGATTGACAACGTATTCATTTTTCGACCCAGTGATTTTAAACGTCTATATATTTTTAACAGATAAAGTGATTTAAAAATAAATTCATATGTTGACTACAATCGTGAATGAAAAAATGTTGGAAAATTGTTGTCCAGAGTGATCAAAATTATATTTATAAATGTTTGACTTTTCTGCTGGGATCTATTTAAAAAAATATTCAAAAATATAAAAAACCAAATCGAACAAATAAAAACATAACAAGTATTACATTATTCAAATAAAAAACAGGCTCACTGACGAAGGTTCAATACCAGAAACTGCGCAGTCTGATTCAGAAAATTTAAAATTTACAATGTAGTTATGATTTTTAGAAAATACACTCATTCTTCTCTACCACGCCTTTCACAATTCAAATCTTTTTATATTTTTGATTATTGTGTTGACTATTGTGTTTGCTAAAAATTTGTTTATCGATTGCAAGTAATTTCTTAAAATCTGACCGATCGGACCATTTCTGCAATACACAAAGTCTAAAATATTCCAAAATTTATTCTGTCAAAACATAAATAATAGCTGGTTTTTATTAAAATACTAGTGTTGCCATAGAAAATTTTATAAAATGGTCAAAACTACGATATAAAAAAAATTAATATCGGTTAACTTAAAAAAATTAATTTATTGAATATTTTTGAATAAATTTAATTATACAAAATTAAAATTTTTAAAATATCTTCAACCGTGTACGATTAATATTCTGTCAAAATTTAATTTTTGGTTGCTTTTATTTTCACTAGAGTTCACTTTTCTATTTATATGCAGAGTTTAGTTAAAAAATGTCCAGCGGATCTATGACGTGCCTTAGATGAGTTTAATTCGCAAAATTAAAAATTGTATATAAAAATGAATTTTTTTTGCTCCATAAAATTTAATGCATCGACGTATATGCATGTCCGTTAGACCACCCATATGTGCAAAAGTTTTATTTTTAATGCTCCCCGCGCAATTTCCGGTACACTGGGGATAAAAAATAATTTCGTTAAAAAAATGATTTCTCTCGGATGAAAACATGCCAGTCAGAATCGATTTATTTTTTTTTTTTTTTTTTGCGGTATAACTCTTAAACTAGTGGTATTAGGGAAAAGTCCTATATAATAATTTTTATACAAAATAAAATGCAAACCATTTTATTACAAGCATTTATACCTATCAATGACGCGCCATGATGTTGTCAGCGGTGAATGTCAAAATTTGTGTCATGTCTTTTATTCAAACGGCTCCTATATATTAAATTTATAAATGTTATTTTTTTGTTTAATTTAGCTCAGAATAATTTTTTAAGTGGATCAAAAGAATTGTTTTGGCCTGGTATGTGAAATAAAAAAGAGTTTAAATATTTTTTGTTTAAATATATATAAAATTTCGTAGTATCTCCTTTACCCTCAATGCGGCACGGCACGGGTTAACATTGTTGAATTTGGCCATTTCATTTTTAGCACAGCAGTTTTTCAAATTGTGTCATAATATTTCAAATCAAGTTTCTTAAATTTCAATAATAGTAAGCACAGCTTTGACGTTTTTTGTAAATTGAAATAAATATGTCTGGGATCTTATTGGGCCGCGGGTCTACATAGGCTAATGATGTCCAAAAATTTGTTTCAACCTTGAGTAATTATGATAAAACAAAACAACATTGAGTACAAAAGTAGCTAATTTTCGAGTTTAAAAAAAGGGCCCGCCAAATAACTTTTTTTTTTTGAAAATGCTATAAAAAAAACTACTGAAAATTTTCTCAAATTTATTTTTTTATTTGAAAGTACAATCCTTCAGGTTAATAATGGAAAATAATTTCATTCAAATGGCTGCCTCTGCTGGCCATGCAGTAGCCTACACGATCGGTCCAATTATGGCCCAATTATGCCTCTGGACCAAAATCCGCACCAAACAGTGACTCGTTTTGGGTGTATCGGTTTTTCAATGTATGCGTGCGGGTTTTCTGTGCCCCAAATGCGACAATTTTGCTTGTTTACATACCCGCCAAGATCAAAATAAGCTTCATCTGAAAAGATGATTTTTTTGGCAAAATCGGCATCATTCATTTTCGCACACATTCTGCAACATTACCATGATTTTCAAAGTAATGTCACAATATTTCCCAGCGTTGTTCAAGCGTATACACAACCATATTCGTTCAGCGGAAGGATAAAACTAATTATCTGTCCAATCAGACATGAGCTAAGTGTTACCATTCACGAAATAAGCACTAGTTGAAAAAAAACGTTAGATGGCGGACCCTTTATTTTATAACAACAAATTATCCACGTTATTACCAAAAACCACAATTGCCTCGAAATCTGCAAAAATAAAATCGATGCACTAACCAAGTGAACGGTGAAATATTTCTAAAACTTTTTATTTTCGTTCCCTAATATCTTTTTAACAATTTCATTAAGTTCAAATCTCTATTTTTGCGATTTTGTTGAAGAAATTTTTTTAAAATTCGAGATTTGAAAAATATCCCAAAAAATATTGTACGGTTTATACGTCACCTTAGGACAGGTTAACAATATCTCAAATAACAAATATTTCATATCTCACAATTTATGAGTCCATTAAAAAAAAATAATGTTGCAGTAATTAATTTCAAAACATTTAGGACGTGTGCTCAAATTTTGTGATCATGTGGTATTTGGCACATTAGTGGTCTGTGGCACTTTTTATTACTTGCCTAGTTTTTGGATTTTTATACCTTTTTGAAAACAATATTTTGTCTATATATCGATTAATTTATCATATCGAATAAAAACTATTACTACATTAAAACTTTTTTTGCAAAAACTAAAACTAATTTTTCTCCATACAAAACACAGTTTCAATTTTCAGTCGATTTCCTCCTCGACTTTTTTTTTATCCAATCGCCACCAAACTTCATATTAAATATTTGTATATGCATATGAACCAAATTAGCCCATTCGTTGACTTTGCAACTAATTTTGAAAAATCGCCATACAAAGTTAAACGCCTCTAATTTTGATGTATGATGATAGACAAGCCCATGTATGGTCATGTATATTTTGACTTGAACTTGGCTAGCCAAAAATTCTTTTGGTGAAGACTTGTCAATGTGATATTTTGCATGTCACTTTCAACACTTGTCGAACATTTTTAAAATAACTCATATACATTTTATATGGATAAAATGTTATTTCTTAGTTTTATTCTGCTTTCAACAGAAACACCACCACCATACTGAAATGGAGAAATAGTGAAGAAAAAAAAAACTAAAATCGACAACAGATAAAATCTGGCTCACTTGAGGAACCTGTTACTCAATGGAAGTTACTAACATTGATGTGTGCTGAACATATTCGAACGTACAAGTACAAGTAATTCTTGAAACAAGTAATACTTTTTACTAAGTTTATGTAACTGTTTTATAGATTTTTTTTGCTGCTTTCTTGTTGCAGCTTTTTTTTTTAGCTATACATATGGCTATAACAAATCAAATAGCAATAAAGTAAAAAATAAATAAATTTATTAAAGAAAAAAATTGCAGAAAAAATTCTAAAAAAACCGCCACCTTAAGGCAATGGAGATTTTTTTCAGAGTTTGTTTATATTCTCTATTTGGTTGTTAGTAATCTTGTTAAACCGTTACTAAAAATTGGTAATTTTTTTATTTTGTTTTTATATTATTAGCCTCCCAACTCTTTTGTAGTTTTTTTTTTTATTTCATTATTATCATTCATAATTCATGGTGGTGGTTGTTTTTAATTTTTATTTACTTTTTTTTTGTTAAAGTTAAAAGTTTTTTAACTTTTTGATGGGTTATTTAATGAGCATGAATGGTGATTTTTACAAGCAATTAATTTGCAACCATATATCATTTAATTTTTTTATTTATAACAAAAACGAAACCTAAACATGAACATGAATATGAACTAAGTGTATAAATAAGGTGTTTTTTTTGTTGAGTTGAAAAATACTATAAATCACTGGGAATTCAGAGAAATTTTCAAGTGATAATTTGTTAATTTTAATTTTTATTAAATGGTCATAATAATTAATAGTGTTGGGTTAGAATTGAGAATTAAAAGAAAAAAAAAAAAAAACGTAAGACTTAAGCAACAAACTTCATATAAAAACTATAATCTTAGAAATATATTTTTTATTTCCAATTTTTCAATTTGACTTTGATTAAATATGTGTTATCATGTGTAACCTATATTAGCTTAGAGAAAAATGTTCTTTCACTTTATTGGTGTCAATATGTGTACTACACTCATAGAAAAAACAGCAATTTTTTTTTGGTAAACATTAGTAAAATACGAAAACCAAAAATAAAAAAGTTATATTTACAAAATTTTAGTTATATTCGTCTTGAATTTTATTAAATTAAAAAAAGCAATTTAGTGTAATATCAAAAAAATTTTTGCATATCCCAGCAAAAAAAAGTGAAAGTAGATCGGTCTTTTAACAACATAGAAACATTTTTTAATGTAAAGGTTTTTTTTACACGAAAAATCCTCAGAATAAACCGAGTTTTCTATAGAAAAATTCACAGTTTTTCTATAGAAAAATAATCGGAATTACAGCAATTTTCTATAGGAAAATGTTCTCAGAATCTAAGGATTTTGCTATTATAAGGAGTTCTCATAATCTGAGATTTTTTTTTTATA
Organism: Delia radicum; assembly: GCA_021234595.1. Lineage (NCBI taxonomy): Eukaryota > Metazoa > Arthropoda > Insecta > Diptera > Anthomyiidae > Delia > Delia radicum. Next base: position 242,064,724 of record CM037852.1, read on the forward strand.
TATCATATCCAATTGAAAATTTTGCTGGCATCTAAAAGTATCTTGGAACTTAAAATTAGACTACCACCATTAGTGCAAGGTTGCAATGTTCTTCGTGGAATTTACAAGAGATAGAGATAAAAATACATACATTTTCTTACAACAAATTCAAAGACGTTAATTTCCTCATGTGTACACATATTTTACATCAGGAAACTTGAATTCAAACATTTGCAATATTGAGTGCTAATGGTGGTAGTGTATTTATAATTTCCAAATACTGTAAGATGCCAGCAAATTTTTAATTCCTGAAAGGAGATATGTATTTCTGCAATGCTAAATGAAATATTTTGCATACGATCGGTAAAATTATATAAAGATATAATAGCCCTGATAATATGTAGAACGTGAAGCTCTTTTACCTAAATAAAGCGCTCAGATTGTCAGACCATTTTTGAACGAACTTTTAGACATGAAAAACGACTCAGATTCTAAAGGCAAAAAACACAAAAATTTTAGGAACCTTTTCACACAGAAGAAATCTCTAAATTCTAATTGATTTTTTATAAAGAAATATAAGATAAGATATACAAAAAACACTCAGATTCTGAGAACTTTTTCCTACAGAAAATGGCTTTAATTCTGATTATTTTTCTATAGAAAGAAACTGTGAGACTGGGCAAATTTTCCTTTAGGAAACTCGGCTTATTCTGAGGATGTTTCCTGAACAAAAACCTTTACATTCAAATTTTTTTTTTATATAGAATCCTCATAATCTGAGTATTTTCAATTAACAAAAAACCACAGATTCGAAGAATTTTTCCTAAAGAAAATTCTTTTTATTAAGCGTTTTATGAAGACTCCTTCCTGTAAAAAGTCCTCAGATTATAAGGACTATTACCTACAGAAAACGCTAAGGTAGGTAATTTTTACTACAATTTTTAGTTATTTTTTGAACAGTGAAAACAAATGTTAGTTGAATTTAATGAAATGTTAGTCGTCCTTTCTTCACGTGAAATTTCATTTGTTTTTGATTATATTTGCTCTCGTTTTTACCTACATAATATCCTTAGGTGTTTTAAAATTATTTTAATTACAAAATAATAAGTTTTAACAAATTTTATAAAGAACATAAAAAATATTACAAACATTCCCTGTGGAAATGTGGGATATGGTCACGTGACTATAACTTTGTGTGTATGAACCTGTCTTAGTTTTGGTTCTATTATATGAAAGTGACCGGTACTTTTAACATGGGCTTGTCATAGGAGGTGACAATTGCTACCTGTTGAACACTGTGTGACGTGGCGAATAACTTGACCAATGTAACATATCACCTTACCGATTGAAATGAATATGCTACGGGACAAGTCAGAAGTAGGAAGTGTTAAAGTAGGACCATTTTAGGATTTATATGATATGCAACACAACCAGTGGGAAACAAATTATCACCTGACTGGTGTAGGTGTACGTATCGTAGAACTAGAGAAACATTTTTGAAGGAAAACTAGTCACATATTAAGCGCAATGTGTTCTGTGATAGGGGTAGTTTGACTGGAAAAGTTTTGCGACGCATCACTGTACTGGTCGAAAGGGTACATGTCGCAGGGCTTTAGCAATTACCGTGCGAAACCAGTCACTGCACTTATCCAAGACAGTGTGTCATACCACCTTTTCAGAAACCCTCAAAAAAGGCACAACAAAAATCAATTTTAAAATTATAACATTAAATTCAGTATAACAATTTAAATTTGGAAAAGTACATAAGCTAGAAAAAAAGTATGGATGTTCAAAATATAGATTTTTGCAAGTTTATTTCTTCGTTTGCTAACATTGGTATTATCAAACAATTTCTACGAATTTTCATGTTCCAACACTTCTAAAATGCGCTTTATGAACATTTTCATTTTGTATTCTGCATTATAAATTTAGTTCACAATAATACCTTTATAAAAAGAAGGAGCTGCAACAATTCAGTACAAATTTAATGTATAACTTATAAAGCAGAGAAACAAAATATAAACTTAGTTTCAATTTTGTACACAAGAAATTCGTACAAATCGCCAATTACTTACACATAACAAATCGTTACCAAAAATCTTGTAAAATATCTTAACAAGATATTTCGAAACCAATACGCAGAAATTGTGCAATTTTAATTTATATTCTTGTAAAGTGTTTCAAGTTTTTGAATAAGGTGTAAATCATATTCTGGTGATATATTTCTAGTTTTTTTGGTAGCTATATTTTATGTGTAAAATCGCCATTCACTCAAAAAATCGGCATTTCAAAAATTAACTTGCCAAACGACTTTTAATTTCGCGACGTTTGGCAAGATATCACCATAGCTGGCAACCCTGGTCACTGTCTAAACAGTTCCGTATTCAGTTCTTTTAAACCAGTGGATAGTCGGTACAGATAAAATTAGTATAGTATTATGTCCGCTTTGTAGCAGACAAGGGACTGCATCCTTTGGCACTAATTGCCATGTTTTCATCCACTGCTAACGGTTTTTAATGACCACTAGCAACTTCAACTGCAACGATCCTAGTTAATTCAGTACACTTTGATGTTATGTAACTTTTTCTCCAGTTACATGATCTATCTGGTACCAACAAGTGAATGTTTTGTCACCATAACTATAGGCACGTGATTGGTAATTTCACCCAAATTAACACTTTTTGGTGCACCGCAATTTTGGTTTCACCAGTTTCGTGACGTGCCCCCTAATCATATTTCTCAGAATTACCACTTTGGATCTCAGTTTCGTAGACCTTTTCCTATTCCGACGACTTTTCCATTTTTCGCTTCACCATTAGATTAAGAGGACTTTTTACTTGAAAAAAACTCTTAAATTAGAAAGAAAAAATTCCTGAGATTCTGAAAGATTTTTCCCTAAGCTATCAGAATTAGAGGGTTTTTCTTAAAAAAATCCTTCTAATGTTTTTAAAGTAAAAAGTCCTCTTAATCTAATGGCAAAGCGAAAAATATAAAAGTCATCGGAATAGGAAAAAGTTCTACGAAACTGAGAATTTTTGTAATTTTTATTTATGTTCTTTATAAAATTTGGTAAAACTTATTATTTTTTAAATAAAACAATTTTAAAACAAAAATTGGAAACAGTGTTTTATTATTTTTTTTTTTTTTAATGTGGTGGGATCTACAGAATGCCAAATAAATTCGGTTGGGGCAACGTTTTTATATTAGCATACATAGTAGGTTTAACTGAAAATATCAACAGCTGCAATCGAATAATGTGATAGTACGTGTAACTACCAAAATTCGGTTGGCAATGAATTCGGTTGCCACAACACAGAATCTGTTCTGTGTGTGTATTTATTAGATTTTAGTATTTTACAACAACTTACGGGTTTTAAAATCAAAAGACTTAGGAAACAAAACTTTTTTTAATTAAATATACACAAACAAAATTTCTAATTTGAATTTTAAATAATTTTTTATGTATTATGTATTTTTATAAAACGCTCTAAAAATACATAACAAGCTTGTAAGAAAAACAAAAACTGGAATTTGGCAGCCGAAAAATCTAAAGTCATCACCTTATAAAAATTCATACAAATGAGTGGTATGTACGAGTAAATATGTATGTATGAATAGTTAAAGTAGGTCATTATAGTAATATATTAATTTTTGTTTAAGACAACAAAAAGAAAAACAACAACAACAACAACAACAAAAATAAAAACAACAACAACAATAATAAGATAAAACTTAAGTCAAACAGTTAGTCAAGCAAAAACAACAAAAATACTAAGAACACAAAACAATAGACAAACTCACACACAAATACACAGATAAAATGACAGTTAAACATAATGAAATGGAAAGAATTAAGATAAACAACGTAATTTTTTTTTGTTGTAAAATTATGCAAATTAACAAATTTTAACAGTTTAATATGAAGAATATTTTCAAATTCTTCTTAAAATTATTTAAGCGAATTATTTATTAGCCTAAGGGTAGGTCGGTAATTGTTGAGCATGAAATTTAATTTAATGATTAAATCGTATAATAAAAATGTTGTAGACTTAATTTTTTTTTTTAATAGATAATAAAATAAATTTAAACCAATTGATCTAAAGGCATTTACACTTTTACTATTATATTTAATAACTCTGACTTTCTCCGTATAAAAAATAATTTTAATTAATATTATTTATATACAAAAATGTTGTGTATTGGGCAAATACCGGCTTAAAATTTAATGGTTTTTGCAAACAAAATTTTTAATGCTAATAAATAAAAAATTTATAATATTGTGGCAGATTTTTTTTAATGATAAACAGCACGCAGAGAGAATTTTAGTGGATGAAAAGTATTGAAAATGTTTAGTAAACTAGTAATACTTTTCTTCACAAAGCGAAAGAAATAATTCTTATAATTAAAGGAATTACATTTTTTATGAAACTAGGTTTTTAATGAAATTTTTGCTTTGAGTAAATTAAACAAATAATAAAAAAAAATAATTTTTCATAAAATTTTAAGAAAAATATGGTACTCCGCGGCTTGAAAGGAAAATGTGAATATATTTTTGGGGTGCATACACTGTTGCCAACTTTGTTTACGAAAAGTATCTAAATCTGCTCCATAAAATCACAAAAAATAGCTAAATTTTTTTTTTTTTTAAACTAGCTACACTCTAAAAAATGATTGTAAATTTACTACTATAAAACGAGTAAAGCTTCATGTACTTTTACGCAAATTCGGTAAATTTATACATAAAAATGCGTGAAACTATTTTGCGCACACTTTTATATACAATAATACCCACTTACAGTATTTTTACCAATTATGTGTTTACAATTAAACACATTATGCCTAAAAGTAGTATTATTTTGTTAAAGAAAATTTTTACGCACAAAGTTTATAAATATACTAACTTATAATAGTAATAAATATGTTGACATTTTTAAATTGAAAAAAAAATTAAACAAATTAAAAAAAGCCAAAAAATCTAAAAAATTTAATTTATTGAGAATTTTAATGAAAAAAAAAATGTATAACTGTAGTATTTGTGATAGTGTTTAGTTTATAGTTTATTTCCAAGTGTTTGCAGCCTAATTGTGGGAAAATATTTTCAAAATAAAATATATGTACAGAGCTTTAAAGAATAAAATTCTTCATTCGATTAAAAATATCGCCAATATTGAAAAAAATTGCCAAAATTGAAAAAATCGCTAAAATTGAAAAATAAATCTTTAAAATAAAAAAAAAACGTTAAAATTAATAAAAAAAAATCACTAAAATTAAAAAAAATATCCAAATTTGAAAAAAAACGCTATAATTTAAAGAAAATCGCCAAAAATGAAAAAAAATTGCTGATATTTAAAAAAATCGCAAAAAATTAGAAAAATCCCTAAAATTAAAAGAAAGTCTGCAAAAAATCGTTAAAATTAAAAAAATATCCAAAAATTAGAAAAACCGAAAAATATTGCCGAGAAACTTAAAATAGTTGTAAATGTATCTTAGGTAGTTTTCGAAACACAGGCTATGTTCCAAATAAATTCTCTTTTTGCTTTGCGATGCTTTGTTTTCGAGAAAACCCTAAGAACCCTAAAAATACATATTTCGAAATCTAATGGAGCTGGAGGAAAAACTCAACCCCATTACCCCTACAACGATCCTAAATTTCGATTTGATTGGCTGGATTCGTAAATCGCGTTTTTCTCGAAAAGTAAGCATCGCAGATAAAAGAGAGTATTTATTTGAAACATCGCCTATGTTTCGATGTTCTTCAGTTTCGCCGATTTCGGCAAATTGTAAATCGATTTAGTAAAAATAGATTGAATTCCCAGTTATTGAATTCGCAATGATTGAATTCCCAAAGATTGACTTCATAACGATTGAATTCCCAATGATTGAATTCAATAATTGATAATATCGAATGAGCTCAATTGATTGAATTCCCCTCTAGTGAATTCCAAAGAATGAATTCTCTACGATTGATTAAGAAAAAAATCATTCGATTTAAAAAAATCCTATTTGATTTTTTCAAAATAGAATTCAATCTTTGAAGCTCTGTATAGGTACAACCACTTATATACAAATATTTTTTTTTTATTATTAAATTTGTTATTACAAAATATTAATAAAACTCTTTCTAAAAATTAAATTTTTGTTTTATTTGAAAAAAATTTTGGGCTGTTATTCTTTCGTACCGCAAGGTAAAGATACGCATTTTTAGGGGGTTTTTACGAATATAAAAATGTCTTTTTATGCATTTTATTCGTATATTTACAAGTAAAGCATGTTGTTTTTTACCCAAAAATTCAGTAAAATTATTAATTTATTTCTAAATTTCATTACATTTTTACGCACTTGCATAGTACATTTACACGCTTTTTGTTGACCAACTTACACGTATTGTGTGTATTTTTTTCATTTACACACATATATATATATTCCCGTCGTTCCTATAAGGAGCATAGGGCCTCAGATAGAGTAAATTTACCCAACTTATAGTAGGAGTATAGTTTCCTACTATAAGTTGGGTAAATTTCAACAGAAATTAATTAGAGTGTATCTTTTAGAAAAAAATCGCTAAAACTTGATAAATATAGGAGTTATTGGGTCATTTGTGATAAAAATAGTTAGTAGGGCGCCCGCTTAAGTGCGCATGTGACAATTTGATGCAAATAATTAAAAAAAAAATCAAAAACTATTCTTCCAGAGTTGCCATATAATTAATTAAAAATTAAATTTTCGCCCATGTCCCTACTTTAGAACGTTCTGCAATTAGAACGAATTTGTGAAATCACACGAAATTGAAATTTGGTGTTCTCAAATCCTAAAAGCTTTCGAAAACTCGAATTTTTTTCGAAATTATTATCGAAGTGCCAACAACATATGGTTTTATGGAAAATAAACAACATATGGAAAGTAAAATGCTTTTAAGAAATGCTTCTAACATTGTTGTCAATTTGTTTGAGTCTTTTCTAGATTATCAAAACAAAAAAATGTTTTTTAAAACAGTTTTTTAGAGTATAAACAATACAGCCAAAAATACAATAAAATCAGAAATAACTAAAAAAAATTCTAAATTTTTAATATTAAGCACCATTTTTGACCCTAAATTGTAATTTATTAGAAACAAGGGCATTCGTTTTACTTTCGACCAGGATTTTTTACATGAATTAAAACGAATAAAAAATAGGGAAAATCGCAAAAACACCGAAAATTCTAAAATTTTCACTTTCGCTCTGATTTAAAAGCCTTAACAGGGGTGTTTGTATTTTATAAAGATAATATGCTGATTTAGTAAGGGGCGTATGGGAACATTTTTTTGTTTTTTTTTTTTTTTTTATAAATTGTTTATTTACATTTCATGTACAATTATAATTCAAAATTAGTTTGGCCTCAGCGCCTTAAAGGCATTCTCTGAATGAGAAAAATTTGTTGTGCAGTATGAACTTTTTATGTAAAATTAAAAGATCGAATCAAGAAATTTCCGAACTAGTAAAAACTTTAATATGCACAAAATTATTCTATTTTTACTATGAAAAATAAGTTTTTTTCTTCCAACAAACAAAATTAATCACAATTTGGAAAAATTGTCTAAAAACACCAATAAAAAAATCGTGAAAATTCGATAGCTCAAGTTGTGTACAGCTTATTGAATAACCGTTATATCTTTCTACCAAATTTCGTCTAAAAATTCCTACGGAAACGATGAATGGTATAAAATGGGTTAAGTTAAATTTTCCATGAAATCTCGTCACATTTTCTCGTCGGATTTCCTAGCTATAACGTATAATTTAAAAAGTTCTATTGGTTATTTCAATACATGTCGGCAATTTTGTTTGCTCAAATCCAAGCGCTTTTTCAAAAGCATTAACTTTCAAAAAGCATTAGTCAGTAAAGCGAGTAAAGTAACAGCAATTCTATTTTACTTGTTTCACATCTTTTCTAGGTTACAAAAAATTGTGCTCTTTTCTTTTAATTAATACCAACTGGACATACACTCAAAAAAAATGCTAGTAAAGTCAGCAACTTTTTTGCTTTGAGGATTATTGCAGAAAAATTGCTAATATCAGAAAAAACATTAGTAAATTCAGCAAAAATGTTGCTGATTTTAGCAATTTTTTTTGCTGATGTTAGCAAATTTTTCTGCAAGTATCCTGCTAGCAAAAATGCTGCTGACTTTACCGACTTTTTTTTAGTGTATTCTTTTCCAAAAACTTTGTTCTATTAACAAATCTTAAAATAATGCATTTTTCCAGAAAAAAAAATGTTCCATTCCTACACCGTTTAGACATACCAAGTAATTACTAACTGACGGACGGACTATGTTATATTCATACATACTGGAATGGTTAGTATAGATTTTTGTGTAAACCATGCAGTACGTGTTTATTATACAATCAATAATTTCATAACGGTTTCGTTAATGGTAACAAACCACTTGAAGTATAGAAGAACATGAAGAAAAAAACGGCAACAACTCTAAAATCGCCACTCGTCTGTGAAAGTAGCTTTTTTTTTGTAGCACGCAGCAGCATCTTTTAACAACAATTGGTTGCTGACAATAGTTTGAGATGGCCAAGTTATGTGGTGTTTTTTTTTAGAATGTTGTTGTTTTTGTTGCTTGATGTTGTTTATTATATCTACACTTAGAAAAAATAATTGACAACCGAATTGAAAAGTGTATTTTGGTTACTACAACCAATGAATTCGGTTAGTACAATCGTAATTAAACGTGATTTCTAGATATTGTGGGTGTTGCAACTAAAATTTAGTTGCATTAACCGATTTTTTTTTGTGAAAACCAATATTTTGTTGTTCCAACCTGTTTTAATAGCAACAACCAAATATCAGTTGGAAACCGTAAAAAATGTTTCTCTGTGTGTAAGTATATAGTGATTATTTAAAAATATGTACACAACAGAATTAAAAAGTGCATTTTGGTGGCAACAACCAATAAATTCGGTTAATACAGCCATATTTAAATGTGATTTCAGAATATTTTGGGTGTTGCTACCTACTAAAATTCAGTTAAATCAACCGAAAAGCCATTATTCAGTTGTATCAACCGATTTTAGGCGTAGTAACTGAATTTTAGTTGGTAAATGGCAAAATTTTTCTCAATGTGTAAGTATTGATAATAAAAAAAAAATAAACGTTAAAATTCTTTATGTTCTTCATAAGAAGTCTATAATTTATTATAACTGTTATATAAAAAAAATCTATAAACATATTTCATTCGAGATTTTAATAAATATTTTTAATATATGTATGTATATAGATATTTTTGATAACTGTTAAATCTTTTTAAAGATTACAGATTTGAAAAGAAAATCATCGAACTTTTTTTACTTAATTTACACCTACACTTTATGTTTTTTAGTACTGTTTATATGTATTTATTGTGCTTAAAGTGACATCATTTTAGAAAATAGAACATACATTCCCAGTAAAATAGTAAAATCCAAATAAGGGGTTGCAGAACAAGTATAATACACACAGAGAAATTGTTGTCATTTGCCAACTGAAATTCGGTTGCTATGGGAGCAATCTGTCAGTACAATTTAATTATCGTTATCACATTTGAATATGGTTGTACCAACCGAAATTATTGGTTGTAGCCACCAAAATACACTTTTCAATTCGGTTGGTACTTTATTTTTCGTTGTGTAGGTACTAATTTATGTTTTACAACCGGTTCTTTTTATACAGAGTTTGTTCTATTTGCAATAGGTTCTTTACATCCAACAAGAACAGGTTGCTTTGGAACCGGTTCTAGAACCAGTTATATAGCTGGTTCTAGGACAGTGAAACCTCACATTTCGACTATCAGGAACCTGTTATAGAACCGGTTCCATGTAACCGGTGGTAACAGAAGCTGTTTCTGAATAGATTCAAAGGTAACCGGTTCTAAAAATTTTTTTGAACGGTTCTAGAACCTATTCTTGTATCCGTGATTTTTGTATAAAATTGGCGGTCCTATAGCTAGTAATAAGAAGTCACAAAGGAGCATTTATTTATTAGGTACACTGAGAGAATTACCCTTAATGATATTAAAGAAACAATTTCATAGAATTTTTTTCGCGTTTCATAAACATTAACTTTAATGAAACCTGTTTCATAGATTCTATGATAAGTTTCAATGGACGAGTCAAGAATGTCACTGGATAATTTTCATTAAAGCTATGAAGAAATTCATTACTGAAGTGAAGGTAATTCTCTCAGTGTAGATCGATTTTAAAACTAAAGTTTTTAGTTATACTGTAACTAGTTCAATAACTATTAGTTACATTTTTTTGCAAGAAAGTATTTTATACGAATAAAATTTCTTAAATGAACACCCAATAAACAGGCTCGGTCGTACCAACCGTATTTGTAGTCAATCAAATTGTTCGGCTCTAGCTTTCGAATTTTTTGGTACATTCAGGGGAAACTTATATTTATATTTAAGTGAAAAAACAGTCATTTGTAGAAGAAATTTAATTTTTGGCTACATGTGTAGTACATTTAAAAAAAAAACAAATTTCATCAAATTACTTTATTATGATTTTACATTCATTTTTTCCAGTAGTTTTTCTTATTAAAAAAAATAAAACAAATAAATGTTTGTTCATTTTTGACTACACATGTGGTTTATTTTTACTGCAATTGCGGTTCATTTTTTGAACAGCAAAAATGAAATGACAATGTTAGTTGAATTTACTGAAATGTAAGTCGACCTTGTTTCAAAAAAATTTCATTTGTTTTTAACTACATTTGCAGTCTTTACCTTCATGGAATAGTAGTTGTTACTTAATTTCTGTTGAGGCAATTGAACCTAGGATTCCAACCTGGGATTCCAGGTTGTCAGTAACCCGCTCTAACATCTGAGCTATCTCGAAATGTTATACTTGATAGATCGAAATATAAATAACTTGCTTGCACAAAATGTCATTAATTTCCAGCTTGCAAAAAACCTATATATGGGAAACTTAAAAAATTTACGAATTCGAAAAGTTTTTAAACAAAAAAGTTTCAAAACAAACTTTAAACCTGTTTAGACCACATAAAAATTCAACTGTTTTATTAGAGGTTCTGTGGTCCGCGTTAAGATACCTCCCTTGTTAGTTTTCTTATACACTGCGATGCATAACTATAATTACGAATGATTTTTGCTATTTTTTCTATTTTTTCTAATATTTTTAATATTATTATTTTTTAAATTTATATCTGTTTTTAAGAGTGCAATAACTGATCGCTTATTGTGTAAAATTTAAGAGTTTAGTTAATTGATTTAAGAGAAAAATTGTGTAATAATATTTTGTTAGTGTTTCATAACTACTCGTATAATTACATATAATGGTAAACAAAGAAGAAATAAAGAGAACTTGAAGAATTATTGTTTTTTATGCAATTTTAAACGATTTGCTATAAAATGCCGCGTGGTTCACATCTAAGTGATTTTGAAAAATGTCAAATTTCAGCCTATTTAAAAAGTGGCTTAAGTTTTCGGGAAATTGATTGAAAAATAAACCATTCACATGTGATTGTCACAAATTTTTAAAATAATCCAAGAGCTTAGGTAAAAATAAAACAGGCGGCTCGAAAAAAACTTTATGATCGGGACCGGCGTAAAATAATCAACTGTGCCAGCAACTCAATGAAGTGTCTCAATCAGATAAACGATGAATGTGAGATAAATTCGTCTAAATCAACCTTAAGTAGGCTCTTAAATGATTCCCAGAGAGTTACTTTGCCAAAATCTGATGTCTGTGCCAAGGTTATTACCCTGACACAAAACTGCTCGACTTGAATTCGCTAGAAGGAATTTACAAACCAACTGGATAAAAGTAAGTCAAAAATAGCTGTTGTTGGTAGCACTGTTAAAACACAAATTTCTTTTAAAGGTGATTTTTTGTGATGCGAAAAAGCTTAATCTAGATGGTCCAGATATTTTAACAACCATTGTGGAGACATACGTAAGGAACCACGATATTTCTTAAAAAGAAATTTTGGAGGCGAATCCTTAATTGTTTGGGGTGCTTTTTGTTTCCAGAATATATTCCTCTGAGTACATTACAGTATTATAAGATAAATTGGTGCCATTTATTGAAAATAGCAACGAGGAAGAATTAATTTTTCAACAAGACAATGTCTCAGTACATGTAAGTCGTCAGAGGATGGAATGGCTATCATCAAAATATATATGAGTATTGGAATGTCTCTCATTTTCTCCAATCAAACCCCATTGATAATATTTGGGGAGTATTAACCCGTCGAGTTTACGCAAATAACCGTCAATATGAAAACGTTTTCGTCAAATAGAAGCAGGTATTCATGCGTGGAGATCTGTAACGTATGAACTACGAATAAATCTGGTAAACAGTATGGCTGATCAAATTTTCGTTTTGATTAAAAGAAATGAGGTCTAATGCATTATTAAAACTACTGCTTTAAAATATTCTACTTTTTATATAAATTACTAAATGCAAATTTACCAAAAACCACATGTAGGGCTACATTAGCGAACTTTCTCTTATTTTTAGCTAGGTTAATAAATGTATCTTGAAGAAGATCTCATTAGAACCCATAGTTTAACAATTAAATGCTTTTTTATAGTTTTTTCTTGCGTAGGTATTTCATCATTTTCTAACTATTATACATAGCTCACCTTGGCAAGCATGTTCGCTAAACTGAGTTTTTTCAATTGTTTTTAAAATTTGCGTGTAACATTTTTTAATATTATTTGTCACATACATATATGCGATGTATAGGTAAAGCGTTCGCTTACACCCAACAAAAGAGACTCATTAGAAGCAACCGTATTTGTTGGCTACACATGATTTGGTTGCATTTGTCGAATTTTTTGGTAGTTATCACCAAATTTCTGTTGATACAATCGAAACTCTATAGCCGTCTAAGGAAACTTCCGTTCTGTAGAAGAAACAAACTTTTAAAAAATTTAATTAATTCTCTAGTTGACTTTTGTTATTGCTATCGTAAATTCATTTAGTGTGACCAAAATATGTCAGTCATCTTAATTATAAATAAAAAGAATTATCTTGAAAAAAATATAATAATAAAAACTAGTTTTATTACATCTTTTAACATCATTTTTGTTTGTTAATATAAAATAACATTACAACAGACCACTAGCAAAAACATAAAAAATAAAGTAAAGGCAATGCATTGAATTGTTATTAAAAACTAAAAATAAGTTGTAAATCATACAAAAAAAAAAACATTGTAAAAAATAAATGAGAAAGTGAAAATTTTATAAAATAAAAAGTAAAAGTAACAACAAACTTTAAATAAAAAAAAAAGTTATCAGGGACCGAAAATATAATTTATTTTTAAATTTTTAAACAAAAAAGCATATAGAGGCAAATATTGATTTAAAAGTAGAGCATTCATAAAATGCTCTACTTTTTAAAATTTAGATTTTTATTTTTTCTAGCAAAGCTAAAAGTTATTTTTTGACTTTTATATTTTCGAGCAAAAATAAATGTTATATTTTGACTTTTAATTTTTTTCAGCAAAAATAAAAGTTATTTTTAAAAATGTTAAGTTTTCTTTGATCTTCTTTTATTTATTTATTGAAATATTGGAAATAAATAATTATAACAATTTATAATTAATAAATAAATGACCTTAAGCTTGTTTAAAATGAGAAAAGTTATTTTTTAAATTTTAGTTTTTCCAGCAAAGTTTTTGACTTTTATTTTTTTGAGCAAAAATAAAAGTTATTTTTTGACTTTTCTAAAATGCATTAAAATAAATTTGTTGTTTGTTTTTGAAAATCTCATAACAAATGCATCAAAATGTGAGGAATCTTGATAAAAACAACATTCATGTGAATTTTGAATTGCCATAAATTTAAAAACAAGAAGATAAAGAAATAGCTTCAGAAAATATAAATCAAAAATAACGTTTAATTTTGTTCGAAAAAATAAAATAAAAAAAAAACTTTTATTTGGGCTCAAAAAAATAAAAGTCAAAAAAATAACTTTTATTGTCTTCAAAATAAGCTAATTCGGCCTAAATTCAATTAATGTAAATAAAAACACATTTATATTACATTTTCTCCCGACGTTTCGTCAATTTGTTGTTGTGACTTTTTCTAGGGACGTCTATTTAAAATATAAAACATTTAATTAGTAACATTATCAACCAAACCATATCATTTTTTTATTTTTATTAAAAAAAAATAAAACTAAAAAAAAAAACTTTTATTTTTGCTCGAAAAAATAAAAATCACAAAATAACTTTTTGTATCAGACTTTTATGATAAAATTAATAATAATTACGATCCCTGATAATTATACTTACGCAAACAGCAGCAACATTTGTGTCTTTGTCCTCAGCTAAATACGAGTAAGAAGAAGTTATGAGGGCTTTTTTTTTGCTGAAAATTATGTGAAAATTTAACACTATACAAACTATTTTTATTTTTTTCTTTTTTATACTCTACTGTAACTAAATAAATGAAAAGACAATTGCGTCTTGCAATAATTGTCATGGGATATTTCGTATTTTTTGTATTTTTTGTTATATTTGTTATTATTGTTATATTTGTTTATTATTGTGTAAATTTATTTTTTTTTTTTTTGTAACTTTTGTTGTTAATATTAGTTTACTATTATAATTTAGGGAAGTTATGGTTTTTATTAAAGAAGAAATAAAAAAAAATTATAGGGAAGTTTAAAATATTTTTACTACTTAAGAGTTGCTTTTACATTTTGATTTGTGGTTTTTTTGGTTTGAATAAAACTTTAACGGAAACTATTGTTTATACTTTTAATGATAAAGAAAAGTGTAAGATAAAAATATTGTTTCTATATAATTTTTCATTTACAAGATGCAATTTTCTTTTTTTTTTTTTTTAATTTAATGAGTAATCTGATATTGAACATTGTCTACTATAATCAGGAAATTGTATTATTTTTTGATTAATGTATTGATTTAATTACGTAATATATTTAGTGACATTTTTTATTAATAACAAATTAAAAATTACTAATTTGAAATGAAGTCAGCATTTATGGTTTTACAAAATTTTAAACTTTTTAGACCCACCAAACTCTTACCTAATTTGTTATATTGGTTTTAGCGTTAAAGTTTGTTAAACAAATGCATTCCATTGTTAACATAGATGTACGTATATTATTAAGCAATAACTTATTTAATTTCGTGTTAATAGTATTTAGAAATAATTACAACAAATGTTTGTAAAAATTGTATTCATGGGTCATAGATCTGTAGTTTAAAATGATGTAGACGTTTTTTTTTTTTTGCTTTCAAAGTAACCGCCTCATTTGAGTAAATTAACATTGATATTAACATGAGCGCACAAAACATATGTTTAACTAAAAACTGAGGCACATAATATTGCAACACGTATTTGTAGTTTTCTAAGTGTTAACAAAACTATATATCAACATAAAGTTTGTTTCTTAAGTCTTTTGTATAAACTTTAAAGTTTCATTGAAACTCTCAAGGAAAAAAAATTAACCAAATAAAATTAAATTTAAAAATAATTGAAAATTAAATTTATATTTGTTTAATGTATCAGTAATAAATCCTCTTTTACCGTTAATTGGTTTAAATAACTTAACAGTATGTTTCTTAAGTCTTTTGTTTTTAGAGTTAAGGACTGTTAAATCATTTGTACTGTCTTTTAAAGAATCAAAAAGTATAAAGTTTGTGTTTAAATCTTATGTATGTTATTTTTCTTGCATTAAAAAATAAAAATATTTTTTTAACCTTCAAAAACCTTTGAACTTAAAATTACTTTAACCTAAAAAATATCTTAATTTACATTTAAAATTACCAAAAAAAAAAAAAAAACCGACAAAAAATAAACAAACTGTCGCCCATAAGAAACCCAAGTACAATCCAAAACTGAAGACTCTTTATTGTTTTTTTTTTTTTTTTTTTTGTTAGTAAATTAAAATTTATGCAGTTTTTGTAACATTGCGTAAAACACAAAAAAAAAAAACAAAACTTCAAGACTACACTTAGCACGTTTTATGAAGCAATAAAAGTATAGAGTGAAGTGGAGTAATAAACTTTAAAGAGGAAACGCTTTTGTAAGTGCACTTTTTAACCAAAAGTGTACTTGAGACAAATATGTAAATTAATTAAAATTTTTTTTTTATTTTATATTTGTTTTCAAATATATTTAGTATCATAAAATATTATGGCATTATGTAATTTTTTTTAAGTTATTAGAAAAGTGAGAAAAAAGTGAAACTAATAACGATTAATAAAACTCTCACTTAAATAAAACATAAAAATAAATTAACACAAAAGTGTGAACAATTTTTGAAACAAATAAATTTAATTTAACATTAACTTTGACACAAATCAATTTTACATGGAAGAAAGTTTAATAGTTTTTTTTTTTGCATAATGGTTTAAAAACTACATTTGGAATTTTAACAGCACCTGTTCATTCAACTTAAATATTGCTGTAAATAAATTGTAATAAATTGTAAAAACGAGTTTTGGCAAAAATTTGGCTTTTAAACCGTCAAAAAAAAATCAGTTTATTTGCAATGAATTTTTTTTTTGTATAAGGGAATTTTTAATTTATTTAGCATTTAAAATTTAATATTTACTGCAATAATAGCTTTTTCAATGAACTATGAAACTATTCAAAATTAAATCATTAAAAAAATAACTTATTGAACGTTTTCTATATATTCTACTATATGTTTAGTAGTGCCTTCCACTGAAAATATTTTTTGCAACTCCTAAACCGGAATGTGAATGGTCCAAAATATTTTTCAGATTTTTTTTCAGTACAAGCTATAGGGTTGCTGAAATAGATTTTGCGCAAAAAAAGGGGTTATGAAGCCAAAAAGGTTTTCCTCAAAATCTTATAATTCACTAATCAAGAGTTTCAGCCTTGTAAAAGAAATAATTGAAAATTAAGAATTTTTCATATTCAAAGCTCAATAATTATTTTTCAATTAATAATAACCTCCTGTCACTCTAGAAAAAATTTTTTAGACCCGATTACTGAATGTTCAGTTGAAATTTAACTAACAGTTAATTGAAAAATTATATGGGAAACAATAGCAAATGTGTCAGTTAAAGTCCCAGTTATTTATTAGCCATTAGCGAATTAAAAAACATATAACAAATTCAACTTTTTTCCGTATTTTTTGAGAAAAAAATATATTTTTATCATAACCAGAGAAGACAAAAAATGGCAAAATCCGAGCTGTTTGTTTCAAAAAAATGTTTTAAAAAAAGACAAAATTAGCTAAACTACAAGACAAGTATAAGAATTACACATTTCAAAAACATTTTGAGATTGAAAGCATTTAAAGGGAGGAACATTTGAAACAAAATTGCTCAACAACCTTAAGAAAAAGCTGGTTTTCAGCATAAAAATTTAAAAAACATAAAATTTCAAAATAAGCAAATATAAGCAAAAATGGCAAATAAAAAATAAACAAAAATTACAAACTTATATTCTTTGTTTATAACTTAATTTAAGGAAAAATTTCATTTCAACGATTCCAATTTCAATTTCAATTTCAATTTATTCAGTCTATGGATACATAAATCCTTACAGACTATGATATAACAATTTTATAATAATCTTAATATTTACATTATTTATTTAAATACCTAAATCCATAATAATGGAATATAATTGTTGTTTAAAGCTAGTTTTTGATGTCCAAAACTCAATTTGTTGCTTTAAAGTAATTAGCTGTTTATTATTAATCTCATTCATTTGAATAAAAGTACGGGTTAAAATGCTATTAAGCCCATAATTGGTACGATGTAGTGGTACATCAAAAATAGAATTAAACCTTAATCTTCTTGGTGGAACATGAAAATTAATACGGGAAAGCAACTCAGAACAATCAATAGCACCACTTATAATATCAAAAACGAATAAAGCAGATTGCAGTAACCTACGAAATTCAAGGGTTTCTAAACCTATTAGTAGACCTCTAGTTCTATAAGAGGGTATAGGATCAGTAAACCTAAACGACGAGGTTGCAAATTTGACAAATTTCCTTTGCACCCTTTCAATACGAGCGATGTGAGTACCACAATGAGGAGCCCATATTATGGCAGCATACTCCAGTTTTGATCTGACAAAGGCAGAATAAATTAGCTTTAATGTAGTTGGATCGGAAAAGTCAGCACAATTTCTTTTCAGGAAAGCTAACATAGAGTAAGCTTTTGGAACAATATAGTCCACATGAAGCCCAAACGACAACTTTGAGTCAAAAACAACACCCAGATCAAGAGTTGAATCCACAGATTCCAAATTATAATCACCAATATAAAAAGTAGCATGAATTGGATTTAATGACCTAAAAAACGACATATGGAGGCATTTACTAAGATTTAAATAAAGCCTATTTAAATTGCACCATACAAGAAGATTATTTAAATCCGCTTGTAAATCAAAAACATCAAGAAATGTGGAAATTTTATAAAATACTTTTAAATCATCAGCATATAAAAGAAATTTGGTTTTATTAAAACACGACGAAATGTCATTAATAAATAAATTAAAAAGAAGTGGCCCCAAGATACTACCTTGTGGTACTCCTGAAGTCTGAATATAAGGTTCTGAAAAATAGTTTTCAATGTTAACCTTACAAATTCTATTGGATAAATATGATTCCGAACTCCCTTTCGAAAAATCGAAGAAATGTCTCAGAAACCTTTGGGTATTTATATTCCCCTTTAATAGGTCCAAAATCTAAAAATAAAAGATTTCGGTGAAACGCCAAAATAAAAAAAAAGTACAGGAATTTAAATAAAATAATGAATTTTACCTCAATTTATGTTTACTAAGAGATAATAATAAATAACAAAAACATTAAACATAAGCCAAAACAAAATCCTTACAACAAGTACATGGAAAAAGTATTCTTCATTCGAATGTTCTGAATCACGATGGACACAGGCGAAAAAGCTGGCAGTTACGTTAGCATAATTAAAGTGAAAATCTCTCTTGTATGTGCTTCAGTTTACGGAATTCTTAGATTTTAGACATTTCGCTTAACAAATTATGCATGAATATATATATTATGAAATTGAGGAGGATCATGTGAGTCTTACCATTTTAGAGACCGGTTTAGTTGCTGGTTGTGTCTTATATGGGAGGTTTCCCGACGCAACCCCTCAGATACATGATTCATATGTGTTCATAACTTATTTATACATGTTCATATGAATAATCATTTATGTTCATTTGTGTGTATTAACGAAAAATGAGGTAATATTGACATATATAATCATATATGTCCATACATTTATATACATTTGCAAATGTGTATATTAACGAATTTTGGGCTAATATTTACATATATGTTCACATATGAACTCATATGAACATATATGAATCCTATATGGCGGTATATGGACATGTGTCACCTCGAAGGGCTTCATATATGAGCATAAATGAGGTCATACATGTTTTGATTTTTAACCGGGTAACCCATTGAATTTTTTGAAAATATTTGATAATTTATAGTTTTCTTAATTTCTTGCACCGTTACTTTGATAAAAAGGAAATTCAACTCAATAAATTTCTTAACTTATTATTAATCAATACAATAAATATAAATCAATATATGTTACAAAGAAAAATTAAATTTTGAAATTTAGAAAAAAAACGAGTTTTTTTTAAACAATGTGTACATTAACCCTAAGTTGCATCATCAATAACTGTATTTAAACAACAACAATCAAAAAAAAAACTATGCATACATGAAAGTTATATTAAGAAGGCAAATTAAATTTTTATGCAAATGAGGTTGTTTGGAGTTGTAGCTGTTGTTTGATTTCATTTTAAAATAAAAGTGTCGAAAGTAAAGTATTATAAAACAAAAATCGAAAAAATATAAAGAAAATAGTCAGATAAAAAGAATACTATTTAAAATTAGATACAAAAAACGTGTTTAAAGAAATCTATATTTATGTTGGCTTAATAATAGTGACGTGTGGAATGAAAATATATAATACAATATCAAAAGAATGCATTTATTATTTTCTTGAGAGTAAAACAATGTAGAAAAAAATCCAATTTTAACACTTTTAGCTTTTTGTATATAATTTTTTTTTTTTTTGGTATCATTTTTTAAATTGAAGTCTGATACTTTTTCACTGCCATTTATAGTTGACGTTTAAATTAAATAAAAATTGTATTGCATTGTAGAATTTCCATAGTTTTCAAGTTTATATGTATCAAACAAAGTCAGTTTTACGTTGTTAATATATTTACTATTTTTTTTTTGCGAGCCAAACAATACTCGAATACTTGAAAAGAAACAGGTGCAGCTGCAGGTGATTTTTTATTTTTTGAAATCATTGCATTGGTATTTATGGATTTTATATTTTTTTTTAACAAAAAAAAAGTAAATCGGTATTCAATTTTAAAAATAGTCGTTTTATTGCATGTGGCTTTAAATTGCAAAAATATATTGCGTTGCTTTAGTATAGAAAAAAGGTTTGTTGCTTAAATCTTTTGATTTTTTTTTTGGGTCAATGAAAGTGTAAAATATTTTTATATTATTTTTAAATATGCTAATAGAGCTGTGTTTATCAGTAAATATATGTATAATTCTATATAAATCTGTGTCATTATCACATAATCACTTACGTTAAAATGCGTAGTTTTGAGATACTAAAGCGTTTGTGTAAAATTTGTATAATAAAAATGTGTCATGTCTTTTGAACTAAACAGAATTTAAAAAATGACTTAAACTACCGCACAGAGGGAAAATTTCGATTTTTTAAGCAAATTTCCCTACAGCTTACAGTTTTAAACAAACTAAAACTAAAATTCTGAAAAAAAGCTTAACTAATTGTAGAACGATTCCTCATGGCTAATTTTTTAAAAATATTTACTTTGTATTTTAAAAAAATCGAAAAAGTCAGTGAAATTTAAATTTTTTTGATATTTTTGATTTCTAATATTTTGATTAAAAGTTATAGGATTTAAATAAATGTATCCCATCTTTAAGGTAATTTTATTCCCTATAGAAAATCGTTAACAAATCTGCGGTCACTTTTCTTATATTGTTTTGCATAAATAAATTTAGTTGGAAATAGAGCATTTTTATTTGCAATACAACATTTTTAATTCATTCAAGACTCGTCATAGATGCGCTGGACAATTTTCAACAAACCTTGGCAGATATGCAGAACAATGCTTCATTGGCCTTAAAGCAAAAAAAGTTGAAGCTTTGACTATCAATTTTTAATTTTGATTCAAAAATATATGAAATTTTAATTTTGTTAAGTTAATCGATTTTTTAATTTTCGTTTTTAAACACACTCATTATAATTTATGTATAAAAATACGAAATTATTTTCAAATCTACAAAAACTTTAGTAAAATGAACAATATTTCGTTTATTTTAAGAGAGTGTTGGTTATTTTATCATTTTTTTACAAATGGATTAATATTAGTGTACGTTAGAGTGGTTTTATAAAATCGACCTTCGATTTTTATAGGTGCTCAGGTCTAGGATTGTGTCATTTAGTGTAAAAATGCTATTGTGAAAGTTTTAGCTCAATCGGACTATGCCTTCCCGACCCCATTAAGCCCTAAAGTTTAGAAAACGGAATACAAGGCGAAAAAGTCACTTTTTTTTAGTTTTTGTAAAATTTTTTAAATGTCGTAAAAGTTTTTACTCAAGAAGGTAAATTAATCGAAATGAAGATATAATTATGTTTTCAAAAAGGTATAAAAACACAAAATCGGTTTAAAACTAGCCCAGTAATAAATAATGCACCAGACAACTAAGGTGGCAATTATTAC
The DNA here is from genome assembly GCA_021234595.1 of Delia radicum. Classification (NCBI taxonomy): domain Eukaryota; kingdom Metazoa; phylum Arthropoda; class Insecta; order Diptera; family Anthomyiidae; genus Delia; species Delia radicum. Next base: position 242,086,469 of record CM037852.1, read on the forward strand.
TTGACAGAGAAATTCGAGCACACATTTTAAAACTTTTTTAAATTGATTACTGAAATATATTTTTTTTACTTAAAAGACTCAAATTTGTGAGATGTAGATGAAGTTTTTTTTTTGGATGGCGCTAACCTGTCCTAATGTGATGTCAAAAACGGACAACATTTTTGGGGTGTTTTTCAAATCTAAAATTTCAAATTTGAAAAAAATTTCTTCAACAAAATCGCAAAAATTGAGATTTGGACTCCAGTGACTTGTTTAAAACATATTACAGATCGAAAATAAAAATTTTAAAAATATCCCCTGGCACACTTGGGTAGGGCAACGATTTAATTTTTCGAATTTTCGATTTTAAATATTTTATGACAACAAATTTGGCAAAAATTACCAAAAAAAACACAATTTCCACGAAATTTGCAAAAACTAAATCGTTGCCCTACCCAAGTGTTCCAGGGGATATTTTTAAATTTTTTTATTTTCGATCTCTAACATGTTTTAAACAAGTCACTGGAGTCCAAATCTCAATTTTTGCGATTTTGTTAAAGAAATTTTTTTAAAATTTGAAATTGGAGATTTGAAAAACACCCCAAAAAATTTGAGTCTTTTAAGTAAAAAAAATATATTTCAGTAATCAATTTAAAAAATTTTTAAAATGTGTGCTCGAATTTCTCGGTCAAGTAATAATTGCCACCTTATTGGTCTGGGGCATTATTTATTACTGGGCTAGTTTTTAACCGATTTTGTGTTTTTATACCTTTTTGAAAACATAATTATATCTTCATTTCGATTAATTTACCTTCTTGAGTAAAAACTTTTACGACATTTAAAAAATTTTACAAAAACTAAAAAAAAGTGACTTTTTCGCCTTGTATTCCGTTTTCTAAACTTTAGGGCTGAATGGGGTGGAAGGCATAGTCCGATTGAGCTAAAACTTTTACAATAGCATTTTTACACTAAATTACACAATCCTAGAAATGAGCACCTTCAAATTTCAAAAAAAAAAAATTTGCCCATATACACTAAAACCACTCTAGTGTACGGGTTATTTTGTTCGAGTAAACTAGTAACTCGTTTTATAGGTTTTTAACTTACTCGATTAATCGAGTAAGATTTTAAATTTGCTCGACTAACTCAAATAATTTCAATGGTTTTATTTCAGTAATTTTTCCTTAAAAATTTTTAATAAAACACAAAATAAATACAAAATAAGGAACTCCGAAATATATTCTATCCAAATTTAAAAAAACTAAGGCAATTAATTTAAAAATAAAAATATCTTCTAGAATAACATACAGTTGAGGTATTTTATTTACTTTATTTTTTTATTTCTATTTTCTTTGGCTTTTACAAAGTTCGACTTTAGGAAAACATTTTAGTATTTTTTACAAATATGAAAAATAATATGGCTTAGCAATCTATGGCTTGGAAAAATATAAAGTAAAAATTACATACATTACATACATTTTTAATTTATTGTCGGTTAGCCTGTAAGCAGTGCTATGTGTTATTTTGATTTTTTTTTTAGCGCACCGCTCTGTAAAATATATTAAATCCGGATTTCTTTTAATGCAGTATTTTAGTAAATAATGTAGTCAATCATTAAGATATCAATAAAATATTTTACAAGGATAATATAAATCAATTTTTTCGCTTTCCTGAATAATACACATAAAACACTTGCAGGCAAGCCAACTTATGTGATTATTTTGAATATAGACCTTAATGAAATAAAAGAGTGAACGGCCCAATTCGACCTGTAACACCAAAAACTGATGATGAATTAATTACAATTCGAATCTTGCACAAAAATTTAACACGATCTAACAGTTTTGCAACTGTTGTGATTTTTTGTGAAATATTTTGATACTTAAACATTACGACTTATTTCTTGAAACCTTTGGGTCTTAATTTTATGAATGTACGAAACAATTTACGTTTTTTTTTTAATAAAATATAAAATGAAATAGAATATATATTGTTTTACTCGATGAACTCGATTAATCGACCAACATTAGTCGAGTTATTCGTTACTCGAAATTGGCCATTTTAATTTACTCGAACAATTGTTTGATTAAAAGTCATCGATTAATCGAGTAACGGCTAATCGATTGAATTCCGTAGTACGTATGGTTTTTGAAATTTTTTAATATTGTTAAAATAAACAATTGAAAAATTCATGGTCCGATCGGACAGATTTACAAAAATTATATACAATCGATGAACTAATTTTTAACAGACAAATAAAGTTTAGTATTTCCTCATCAAAATTACAATCAAAATATAAAACTTTAGGCATTTTTATAATTTTGAAAAATTGAATTTTGAATTGAAAAAGGTTGCATCGAACAAGGGCAAAAATTTATTTTTTCAAAAAATTCTGTGGCAATTCTGAATAACCATTTCTACTATTTTTTATTTACAATTGTAGTAAAGATGTAAAATTTAGGGTTTTAAAATTTTGTAATTATCTTTATCCAGTAAAAAATATAGCCGTTAATAAACTGGGTGGAAAACGCAACAGTTGGTCCATATTGAGTTTAGAAAATTTGAATGTTTCACCAAACAAAAAACGGTTAAAATTTTGAAATGTGCAAATTATTGACTTTAATTAAAGTATAATAAATTTCAACACTGATAGCTTTTTTTTTAGCTATGCCGCAAAAATGGTCCACGATGAAGTACATAAGCCGTATTTCTGATTTAAAACCGAATTTATTTAGAATATATCCATATTTGACTAAAAACCTTTGAGTTCGTTAAGATTTTATTGCTACAGCCAAAATAGAAAATTTGTTTTGACTTTCATACGGCGGGAAGTGTAAGTTCACAAGCAATTTTTTTTTTTGTTAAAGATAAAATGTATAGCATATCCCAATTTACCCCGACTTTGCCCCCAAAAATTTACTTTTTTTGCAAAAAAGTCAATCTGTCAGAAAGTTAGATTACTATTCAGTTTAAAATTAATTTTAAGACGATTCCGAAATATTCCATTAGACCATAAAAAAGATTTAATTTTATATGAGAAAACTTTGAATGACCCTCTCGAATAAGGATATAAGCGAAAAGTTTTTAAAAGAGCGTTTCTGTTGGATACATCTTGGACATAATTACATTATCCGGTAATGTAAAAATGTTTCATGCATTTTGGGCCACAAATTTTTTTGAAAGTACAATTTTTGGTTTCGCAAAACTTACTAAATAGAAACAATGATATTTTTTTATACATGATCATTTATGCCTTGGATTTACTCTACAGTATTTAATTTTGCACAAACATCGAAACACTTTTACAATACGAGGGCAGAGAAAGATGCCTAATTAGAGGACAACGAGAAATCCTCTTTTTGGAAGGAATACAAAAATTGGAGACTCTTTTAAAAAATAAAAACTTTTTATACCAAAAAAACTGTATCTCATTCAAAAAGTCACGGACTTATTGATCCGCCCTCGTATCTTTATATTTATGCCCGAAATGTAATTCCAAAGATGACTTGAAATGAATTCATACTATTTCACAAATTAGCCGTTAGGCTAGTTGGTAGCGTACTGGCTTATCAGTGCGGGGGTCGTGGGTTCGATTCCTACCAGAGGCACTGGTCTGTTTTCGCTACAACGCGCGAAGGCCATAGTAGCAAGTGCTCGGTTAGGATAATAGTATATAATTTATAATTATATGATTATTAATTAATAAAATAAAATAAAAAAAATTTATTTTTCAAATAAAATTTAATAAATTTTCTAAGTCCTGTGCTTTAAAAAACTCAATTTTTCTACATTTTTAGAAATTTTTTAGGGGGTGGCGATAAGATAATTTTAAAAATTTGCAATATAATTTAATTTTTTTTTTTTGCAAATAAAAATTATTTCTGGCTCAGGATTGTGAATTGATTTTTCCTCTTGCAATCAGCAATATCAGCAATACATTCATTTTAATAATGTGTCGCAGGACATATTTTTATTAGAATAGTTTAAGAAAATCGTTTAAAACTCGAAAACTTTTGTCGTAAAACTTATATAAAAAAAAAAATGGTGCTCTAAAATCCAATTTACTTAAAGTCGAGTCTAATTTTGTTTTACTGACAAGGAATTTTTAAATCAGATTTTGATGAAAATCTGATAATAAGATAAAGAAGACAAAAGTAATAAAAAATTGTTAAAAAACATAACAGGAAAATCTCATATTTAATTATTAGGTAAACATTTTGTTTGGAACTTTTTTGTTTTAAAACGTTTATTCTTTTTTGTAACAGAAAGGTCATACAAATACCTCTAATTTTATAGTAAATTTGTATTTTGTTTCTTTAGCGCAAAAAATGGAAGATGGCGCTATTTTTGATCCCAAATTTGTACCCCCAAACTTTAAATTGGGCCGCTAAATTGGCACTCATTCTTACACTAAGGAAATTAAGAAGATAGAAATGACTAAAAGTGACAGTTAAAATGACTACAAATGTAGTCAAAAAGGCGATGATTGTATAACTAACCATATAGTAATTTTTAACAATTGATAAAACAACTACAATGGTACTAAAAACGACTATCGAAGCGATCAAAAACAACTAACCTTAAGTGAATGGATAAACTATAAACACGAGCAACAAAACAATAAAAACAATGAACATGAAAGTTGTAAAACTGCTATTTTTAACAGTTGTTTTAAAAATATTTTTAATAATAATAATATTTTTTTAATTAAAAATATATTATTTCGTTTAATTACAATAAAAATTTGCATTTTCTTCATCCTATTTAAAATGCAAAGTCAAAATTACAAACGGCATTCCAGTTATGACGTTTTTATGCATTGGAGATACAATGAAATTTTATTATTATAAATTGCAAACTATGAACATATCAATAAAAACAAATATAAACTGAACTAGAATTGTTAAAAACTCCACCTAATCTTCTATTTTTTAATTACTAACAAAACTTAACTGTTGACTGCAAAATTACTGTTTTGATAGTTGTTTATTAAAATACTAAAATAACTACTCAAAACAACTGTTAGTTAACACAGTATTTTTGGTTACTTATTTTTTGAAATGACTGTCTAAATTAGTCGTTTTTCTTTTTGACAATTATTTCTTCCAGCAGACCGCCTAGTAACCTTTGCTAAATTTTACTAAAATGTTTGTAATACTTCACTTGTAATACAACCAACAACTTGGAATATTTTTACGAAAATATTTGTATTTACTTGTCAAATTCCATGCAAGTTTTTAAACAAAAACTTGAATTTTTGGCAAACTACTTGTTTTTGGTTGTGGTATACATGAGATATAAACCCTTAATGAAAAAGTTTTTACCGAACAATTTTTTTTTTTAACAAAAATTTTTTTTTTTTGGTATTCTGTGACTTTTTCTTTATATTTTAAATAACAAAAATTGGCAACTTAAAACAACTTTGGTCTAAAAAAATAGAAAAAATTGAAACTCAATTTTTGTTAAAAAAAAAATTGTAAATATATGCTAGTGTCTAATAACATTCATGCTAGTGTCTAATAACTTTTTCTGTGTTTTTTTTCTAATAGTCAAAGTAAATTATCATATAAAAATTATAATTTTTCTGTTAATTTAGAGAAAAATTTGTCATGATCTAAAACCGAACAAATAAAATCTCACACATAAATTTATAGATCAACGATAAAATTCACTATATATAATAAATATTTAGAATTTTTCCTAAAAAAGAATAATTTTCTACTTAAAGTAAGTGCAAAAACTGTAAAGTGAAATAAAACGTTTTACTAATTGTTGTACTAACTTTTTCTTTGAGTGTACCTTTAAAAAGTTTTTTATATCGCCTTTTAAAGTTAATTATGTTTAATATTAGCAAATGAATTTAGTATATATTCTTTTTTACCAAATATTATTTTCAAGTTCGTGTCTTAAGTCTTTTGTATTTATATATATAATTTTGGTCAGTTTGACTTTTAAAACAATTACTCCTAAACAAATAATTACAAAAAAATATATTTTAACATCTAAATGTAAATATCCGTTTCCTCTTTTTCTTCTTTAAGAAACACCTCTACAGCTAACATTTGACATTTAGAAAAAAACTAAACACAAAAGTACGGCAAATAAAAAATAAACTCAACATTTATATGTCAAAACAAATATTTACACTTAAAGTTAAAAGAACCAAAGAGCAAAAACAAACAAAAAGTAGCCACCAAACGCTTAACAACAAATTGACCAACTTAAAAATTCACTTAATGTTTAGTACAACAGAATAAAAAAGGCAAGACAAATCATTTAATGTTTAAGTTATTATAGTTTTTTTTTTACAAGAACTTTGCTTGTTTGAGAACTAAAACAAGAATTTCATACATTAAATGAAAAATAAAACCGGAAATTTAGAATGCAAAAAAGAACCTGTTAATATGGCTTTCTTGATGGAAAAAGCCGCTAAAGTTGAAAATAAAAAAATTATGAATTGTAAAAAAAAATATGACACACTCACCTATATTTTGTGCATCAATGCGTGCATAATAACCCAAAAGGCTAATGATGAGCAATAATAGTGGAGTTGTAATTTTAGGCATAGTGGATGGATGGCTGGATGAATGGTAGAGGAGTTCTTGTATTTTTATGTATGTCAAAAATTTATAGAACACATGTGTTTGAATTTCTTTCTTATTAAGGTCACTTTTGTTGAGTATATTTTTTCTTCAATATTTGTTTTAATTGTTAACAAAATTTTATTTTATTTAAAAATTTCTCAAAAACTATATTTTTTTGGTTTAAACACAATAACTAAATTCGTTTTTTTTTAGTGAGCAGGTGAAGTTTTTAAAGATGTGAGAAGTTTTTTTTTTATTATTTTAAGAAATGTATGTCACCGTTACACGCAGCAGGTTGCAATAAAAAATTACATTAAAATTTATTTATTTAATTAAATAAACTTTCTTTTTTAGTGTTTATTAATTTAATTACATGTAAGTTTAATTTTTATTTAGCTAAACACTTTTTTTTTTAATTTTTAAATTATATAGTAAATTCGTTGTATTTTTTTTTTAATATTATTTGCTTTTTGTAAAATTTATAGCAAATTTTTTTTTTGCTATTGCCCGCCACTATTATCGTTTTGTGTGCTTTCCGTTATAATATTCAAGTGCGACTAAACATTGGTGGCTAAAGACCATCAGCCTTAAGCTTCAACATAACAATTTCTTTCTTTCTCTTGGTAAGCCAAAGAAGAAACCCAAAACATACGACTTAACAACAAACAATTGTACGTCCTACCGACCGAACTAACAAGTGTGTGTGGTAAAAGTTTTTGTTTTTACGAAATTTTTAACAGAAACCAACTTTAACCGTTGCCTCAATAATATTTCAAGTCACTGTTGGTTTGATTACTATTTTACACCGTGTGTAACAACCGTCTTGTTAGCCCGCTTAAAGAAAACTGTTGATTTAACTTTTGCTTAACACCGGTTTCCACTACTGTCTCTATATTTCAGTCTAAATAGAAACGTTTTGAAAAATGAAACACTACAACTGGTAGATGAATGAATTTCTGTTCATAGTATTGAGCAATTATTTAATACTCATAATTTTATTATTATTTGTAGTTAACGTAGTAAATTATTTTCTTCCGAGAGCATATATTTGCGTTTATGTTGTTTTTTTAAACTATTTGATTTGTATTGATTTTTTATGGAAATTAAAGTGTGTAACAAAAAGGATTAAACCTACAAGTTAATATTGTTACAAGTTAATATTTTAAGTTTGTTTATTAATAAAAGAGTAAACATTTTTTAATACAACGAAAATATGTAAAAAATTGAATAGCTTTGAATAATAATATTGAACAATTTAACATATTTTTCCAAGTATGTGTCTTAAGTCTTTCATTTTTATGTGTATCAAATATATTGTGTTCTTCGTACAATACAGTTTTCAAATAGTATAACAAAAATAAATATGCACATAAAAAACATGCATATTAAAAACTTTAAAAAGTTCTGTTTTATATACACTTATAAAAAAAGTTAGTACAAAAGTCTGTTAAAAGGTTTCCAATTCAGTTGATTTAATTTTTTCTGTTGTTAATGTTTAAATCAGTTATTTAGCTAAAGTTATTAGTTAAAGAGTGAAAACAAAAAAAAAATTTACCATTTTCAAATTTGAATTGTGCAAAAGCTATAATTGCTGCGGATAAAATTAAAATTTTCATAGATTCTCTAAGATTAATCTTGATAACACAATATCAATATTAAGATATTATTGTTCTTTTTTTGGCAGCAAAAAACCTGAAAAAGGAGAAAATTGCATTCCCAGGTGAAAAAGTTCATATATGATAATATATTGTCGTATATGGTTTCTTGTATGAGCATATATGGTTCCATGTATGGGCATATATGAACATATGTGTTATATATGTAATCATATATGGAAAGGAAAAGTTCATATATGGATATGTATGACACCATATATGATAATATATTGCATATGTTGGTTCATATATTGCTTCATATATGCCATATATCTCCATATATGAGTCCATATACGGGCAATATGTTTTAATGCTTTAGTAGATATGACCATATATGAGGACGAAATTTTTTTATTTTTTTTTACCCCTTCTCGCCGCTGTACGAATTCCTGACAAAACTATTTAAAAGAAAATAGATTTTAAAGTTTCCATAATTTATACAGACGATAGTAGAGAATGAGTTAGTAAGATAAAGACTTTTTTTTGATTTTTATATTATAATATTGAATCAATAAGGTTTAATTGAGCTCCACGCAGTTTTTTGTAATTTATGTTTCAGTATATTTAAAACTTATAATACAGCTTCACCAACACTTATTTTACTATTTGCATACAAGACATGAAAGGTGTTTTGGTTCATATGAGATATCTCACTTGAATCTAAAAAAATATAAGTCGCATTTGATATGCTTAGTTCTGAATCGGTAGTACCTAACCTGACCAACCATCCCACTTTGGCGGGACTATCGCGCTTTTCAATATAATTTTTTTTAATAGAATTTTTGTAAAAATTAAAATGATTTAAAAAGAGTCAGTGCTACACTCATAAAAAAAAGTTTGTAAAGTCAGCAAAAAATTTTGCTGAGTCAGCAAAATTTTAGTCAGGAGGATGCTAGCAAAAAAGTTGCTAATGTCAGCAAAATCTTTTGCTGAAAATCAGCGAGCTGATTTTTAGCAACAAAATTTGTAGATTCAGCAAAAGTTTTGCTAACACTTAGTAGATTAGAAATAAAAAAGCGTTGGTAAAAATTAATAAATTTTTTGCTGAATTTTAGTAGACTGAAAAAAACGCAAAAAATTTGTAGAAAAATTGTAATTTAGTTAATTTATTTGCTGAAAATCATAAAACATATTTTTGTGATTCTTTTAAAAATAATTTACTATAATAACGAAATATAACAATTTTAATTTTCCCACATTGACGACATGAATTAATTTAATATCTGAAAATATATAGAAATAAATATATATAACATAACAAAAATTTTCTTTCAACTACTTACATCAATGGTTGTCTTAATGATGCTATGACGAAACTGCCGAAGATAATTCTAGAAACGAAACGAAAAAATAAACAAAACAAACGAAACGAAAAAAACAACCCTTTTTTTGCAATAAGAAAAAGAAACCATACAAATCTACCTAAGATGTGTGTTTTTGTCTTTCTCTTTACTGTGTCTACATGTCTGTATATGTTTTTTTCATGGTTGATTTTTTTACTTGTCTCGTTAGAGTTGTACTTTTTAATATCATTTTCCTCTTCTCTACTACATCTTGACATGCCGCGACATCTGCTTATCAGCACAATTTTTTTTAGCAAAATTAATTAGTAAAACATTGGTATATTAGTAAAGCATTAGTATAAAACAGTTAAGTGCTGAATAAGTATAACAAAAATTTTAGCTGAAAACACGATTTTAGCAAAAATATTTGCTAAAAAATAGTATACCTGATTTACAAGACGTTTTACTAACTTTTCTACTAACTTATTTTTTTGAGTGTAGGATTTAGAAATTCGAATCAGAGTCTAAAATGTATTCATTTGTTGTGCCAAAATGATTTTTTATATAATAGAAAAAATATATAAATTTTTGAAGTAATATTTGATCGATTCAAACTAAATAATTACGAATTTATTCAAATACAATAAGACAACATATTTGTTGTATTGTATTATTGTATTTTCTTTATATATGTCGCTTTGAACTATTTATATTTTTTAATGCATTTTGAATTTAAAATGTATGAATTTATAAGTAACATGTTCTTAGTAGTACAATAGAAACATTTTCTCTTAATAAAAAGACAATATTTTTGATAAAAACTTAAATAACGGCCTTTTCTATATAAGCATGTACACTCAAAAAAAAAAGTTTGTAAAGTCAGCAAAAAATTTTGCTGAGTCAGCAAAATTTTAGTCAGGAGGATGCTTGCAAAAAAGTTGCTAATGTCAGCAAAATCTTTTGCTGAAAATCAGCGAGCTGATTTTTAGCAACAAAACTTGTAGATTCAGCAAAAGTTTTGCTAACACTTAGTAGATTAGAAATACAAAAGCCTTGCTAAAAACTAATAAATTTTTTGCTGAATATTAGTAGACTGAAAAAAACGCAAAAAATTTGTAGAAAAATTGTAATTTAGTTAATTTATTTGCTGAAAATCATAAAACATATTTTTGTGATTCTTTTAAAAATAATTTACTATAATAACGAAATATAAAAATTTTCATTTTTCCACATTGACGACATGAATTAATTTAATATCTGAAAATATATAGAAGTAAATATATATAACATAACAAAAATTGTCTTTCAATTACTTACATCAATGGTTGTCTAAATGATGCTATCGCAACTGCCGAAGATAATTATAGAAACGAAAAAATAAACAAAAACAAACGAAACGAAAAAACAACCCTTTTTGCAATAAGAAAAGGGAACCATAAAAATCTACCTAAGATGTGTGTCTTTGTCTTTCACTTTACTCTGTCTACATTTCTGTATATTTGACCATACATATAAACATTTAGTTTAAATAAATAAATATTTTATTTTGTCTTTTATTTAATTAATAGACAATTATTTTCACAAGCCGGTGACAACGCAAAATTTAAGTTATTTTAATCCTCAATTTTGTTTTATGTATGAAAAAGAGATACAAAAACTTCCATGGTTGATTTTTTTATATGTCTTATTAGAGTTGTACTTTTTAGTATCATTTTCCTCTTCTCTACTACATCTTGACATGCCGCGACATCTACTTCATTCTGCGTATATCTTTCAATCTGGTTGTCGTCCACACTATTAATGTGCTTATCAGCACAATTTTTTTTTAGCAAAATTAATTAGTAAAACATTAGTATATTAGTATAAAACAGTTAAGTGCTGAATAAGTATAACAAAAATTTTAGCTGAAAACACGATTTTAGCAAAAAATTTTGCTAAAAAATAGTACACCTGATTTACAAGACGTTTTACTAACTTTTCTACTAACTTATTTTTTTGGGTGTAGAAAAAGTAATAATGACCATATATGAATACTCATATATGCTCATATATGATCATGTATGTTCATATATGAATTTAATATATTTATTTCCATATATGACAATATAAGAACATTTTCGCCTGGGTTTGGACTGTTTTTTGTTAAAATATAATATTTTTAATAGATTTATGAAAGAAAGAAGGTAAATAGATGAAATTAAAAAACATGTTTTAAATTATATTTGAGGTACATGGTAGTTTTATAAAAAAATGATAAATAAATGCAAAAGAAGTTTGCTGCGACGTAAATTGGCTGATTGTTAGGGAACTTTTTCATGCCAAAATTTAACGTTTTAAATCCATTTTTTTAGTCAAAAATTTAAAAAACTGTTTTAAGATGTGGAAAAATGTATACGTTAAAACTAAGATCATATAGATTAAAAAAAAACAAATTTCCAAATCCATGGAGTTGATAAAAGTCCCAGGAAGTGTGAATGAAAATTACGTATTTTAGTTTTACATACTTTTATCTGTCCTTTATATCTAAATGGGGAACTTCAAAAATTTACGACACTTAAAATATTTTCAAAATATCGTTTTGTATGACATGAATCTTAGAGTATGCTAAATCTATTCGCCTTAATGATTTATCTCTAACGGCGCAAAAATATGTCGGTTTTAACTTTCAAACAAATTTAAAATATTAAAATTACAGTTTTTGTTTAGATTAAATAATTTACATTTATTTATGGTTCTCATTGCATTTATCACATTTTAAAATATATATTACAAAACCAAAAAATGTAAAAATACACTCAAAAATTTGTTTGGTCAAATATTAGGACTTAAAAAGAAAATCCCGATTATTTTGGAAAACGCAAATCTTTTGAAGTTTTAATGATATTTAGTTGGTTTTAGGGTTATTTATTTGCAGGAAGTCATATGAAATACTTTTCAATTCGCAAAATTAAAAATTTTATATTTCTTGAGGTTATGAAAATTTTGTTTGCTCCATAACATTTAAAGTCCTTAGAATTTTTTGATGTCTTTTTGATTTTAGTATTAAAGTCATTAAAATCGTTTATTTATTTCGTACGTTTTGGTGGAATTGATGCAGCGCTTTAGTTGTCACAAAGCGAAATGTGTTTGGAAAAAAATTGCCGCTGTAGCCTTTTTGACTAGGAGGTGCTGTTTACAAAGTTTACAAAGTAAATCAGTTCAGGCAATAAGCTAGCCAATTTTAAATATTTGAATACACTTAAAAACAGTCAGTAAAGTCAGCAACATTTTTGCTAGGAGAATCATTGTAAAAAAAATGCTAATATCAGCAAAAAAAAAAAAAATTCTAAATTCATCAAAAATTTTGCTGAATTTAACACAAATTTTATTGATATTAGCAATTTAGCTTTTTAGTGTCAATATCACTTCTACTGCAAAATAACTCAATAAATTGCACAATAGGGCACTATATTTTTATCAAAATTCTATTAGTTTTTAAGTGTTACAAAGTACACTCCAAAAGGTAACTTCGAAAACTTTTACGCTTTTCTAAAACATTTTAAATATACAAATTATTAAAGCTTTTACAATACAACTTTATAAACGCAACGCAAAAGCCAAAAGCGTTACCTCATAATTGGTAAAACAATCACTTATTTCGTAATGGCAAGTACTTACATTTCTAATTAATTTATATGGGGATGTCGCGAAAATAATGGCTTATTATTATTAATCACAATACGAGAAATCTTAAAATATGTGGTTACTTATATGACTTTCGGTGTGGACAAAAATAATGAGTCTAAAAATAAATTTACAAAAAAACTAAATGTAATAAAAAATATTTTTTTTGATTAAGTTTGGTATTTTTATTAAAAATGAAAATAAAGTTCGAGGCCATATTCTATATTTCTTTATTAGGATATCGTCCTAACAAATAATCTATAGAGTTTTTGCTTTCAAATTTATTAATTGACCACTCTCAGGAATGTGTTAATAGATCTATTTCGGGAATTTTCTAGGTTCCCATCTTCAGAACACGTTTTGAAAGAAGTGGGAATCTTATGCAAATCATCAAACGTTCATATAACCTAGTTTTTCCACTAAATGAGAACTAATATATGAGCTCGAAGTTAAAGATTATCACCATTGATCAAAAATTAATTGAAAACTTGTTCGTTATGTACAAGCTCTACCTTTGGTAGATATACAATACACACTTTTTGTTTTTATTCTAACTTTTATTTTTACACTGTTTAAAAACAAAATGTAAAGGGGGAGTAAACTAAGACCGTACTTTGTCTTTTTTACAAGTGTGATATAATTTTTATTAAAATAAAAATTATGTTTTTTTTCGACCTTTAATTGTGCAATGAAAATGAAAATTATTCAAGTTCAAGTTAAATAAAACAAAACTAGTGTAAAAATAAAAAGGAGAATAGAAACAAAAAGCGTATATTGCATATCTACCAAAGGTAGAGTTTGCATATAATGAACAAGTTTTCATTTTATTATTGATCAATGCTGATAATCTTTAACTTCGATCTTTAACCGCGATGATTTTGGAAAACATTTCTTACATTAAAAAATAAAATGGAGTAACTTTCAGAATTTAAAGAACATTTTTTGATACGATCTTTTAATTTTACCTACTGTTGTTTTGGTACTAAATAAAACATTGATATACAATAAGAAAAAATCGTTCATACGAGGGCAGTCACAAAATTAACCGACCTATCAAAGAAATTACAACAAATTTGGGGATAGTTTTCTTTATTTTTCAATACAATCTGCTTTTAGGTCGATACACTTTTCCCAGTGATGTTCAACAGAGTCGATACCCTGTTTATAGTAGGAACTGTCTAGCTCCTTAAAACAGCCATCAACCCGCAGATGCCTACTCTTCATTGTTGGCAAATCTTTTACCTCCGACCAATTTCTTTCAAGTTTGGAAATAGAAAATAATCCGAGGAACAAAATATGGCGAATAAGGTGCGTGATGAAGCAATTCGAACTTTAATTCATTGATTTTGGAAATTGCAATAGTGGCAACCATCTAGCACACAGCTTTCTCATCTCAAAATTTTCGGTTATTATGCGATGTATGCACTTTTTGAAATGCCTATCATTACAGTCAGAGCACGCTTTAGAGTTGGGCATTTTAGTTCATAGTTCATTCCGTTCATTTGCATTTATTAAACTAGTTTGTTCTTTTATTTCATAAGTTTGTTAGACAGTTTTTTTTTCAATTATTTATATTGTTGTATCGGTCAATTGTTTGTTTAATAAATCTGCATAGTATAAGAGAAAATCCTAAATGAATGGTATCAAATGAACTTGTTAAATTTTAACCGTTCATTTGGTAGATGCTTTAAATAGGATTTGGAAGATGCTTTAAATAGGATGAAAAACAACAAAGCATCTGGCACGGACAACATTCCTGCTGAGCTTTTAAAATATGGAGCTAGGTCTTTAGCGCAGTTTCTCACTCCTATCATTCAAGAAGCATGGGCATCGGACTATATACCAGATGAATGGAAGGAAGGTATAGTGGTCACACTACCCAAGAAAGGGGATTTAACGCAATGCAAAAATTGGCGCGGTATAACCATTCTAAACGCCATTGGTAAAGTAATGGCAACCCTCATTCTTCATAGAATCTCCCCTATTGTGGATCAGATATTGCGTGGTGAGCAGGCTGGTTTCAGACAAGGTCGTTCGTGTGCTGACCACATTAATACCTTGCGCATTATAATTGAACAGTCCGCTGAGTATAACACCCCTCTTTATTTACTTTTCGTCGATTTTGAACGTGCATTCGACACTATATCCCGAAATTCTATGTGGTCTGCATTAACCTACAAGGGAATTCCTGATAAAATAGTAAACATGATACGTGAGCTATATAGGAACGCTCAATGTAGGGTACGTTTCAATGGGAATGAGAGTCGGTCGTTTGTTCCAGGCACATGTGTGCGTCAAGGCTGTGTCCTGTCTCCAACGTTGTTTTTGCTACTGCTCGATTGCGTATTGGAACAAACCAACAGAGATGCTCCTTTCGGTATTCGTTGGACATTGTCTGATTTTCTATATGACATAGACTATGCCGATGACATATGTCTAATGGCCCATCGCTTCTCGGATATAGAAGCTAAACTCACAAGTCTGTCTGAAAACGCCAAAAAAGTTGGTTTAAAAATTAGTATAAGTAAAACAAAACTTATGCGCATAGGTACAGATATCGTTACCCCATTAATAATAAATGACCAACGTATTGAAGATGTGGATGCTTTTTGTTATCTTGGTAGCAAGATAACTAAGGATGGTGGTTCAAATGCTGACGTTCTTTTCCTTATCTAAAATTTGGCGAAGAAATAATATTTCTCGGAAAACCAAAACCCGCATTTTTAACTGCAGTGTGAAGTCAGTATTACTTTACGGCTGCACCACATGGAGCTTAACGCAAGCTACCACTATAAAAATTCAAACTTTCATCAACAAATGTCTAAGACAGATCTTTAACATCCACTGGCCAGATCGTATTTCAAATGAAGCTCTGCTCCAAAGAGCAAACTCCTTGCCAGCACACATTGATATTCGTAAGCGGAAGTGGACGTGGATAGGCCACATATTGCGAAGACCACAAACAGAAATTGCAAGAACAGCCCTCGACTGGAACCCCCAAGGACAACGCCGCCAAGGTAGGCCCCGTAACACCTGGGTTCGTTGCCTTAAACAAGAATGTTTACTTGCTCGAGTATCCTGGAATCAAACAAAAACAATTGCCAGAGATAGAATCAGATGGAGAAAATTTGTTGACGCCCTATGTTCACATTGAACTTTATTTAAGTATTTATGGTGTTCAGAAATGTAATTCTATTTATATTTAGATAAATAAAGGACATATATATATATTTGGTATTTCGCTTTTACTGTGCAGATTTGTTAAACAAGCTATTGACCAAATTAACAATATGAATAATGGAAAAAAATGTCTATAGAACATATGAACTAAAAGCACGAACTAGTTCAATAAATTCAAGTGAACGAAATGAACTATGAACTAGAATGCCTAGCTCTAACATGGTTAATAGTCGTCCACTACGATGTTTGTCTTGACAGCTCGAATGGCCTCGTTTAAACTCTGCCACCCAATATTTCATAGTCGTAAAGGAAGGAGCAGACTCCCCCAGGGTGGAATCTAGCTCGGCTTTTATATTGGTTGGACTAATACATTTCAAATGAACGTATTTAATTACATAACGGTGACCAATTTGTATGAAGTTGCAACTATTTACTAAATCATATTTTTTTTAAGCTACTGTCGCCATCTCTACGTCAGGTCGGCTAATTTTGGGACCACCCTCGTACGTCTAAAATTACTTAATTTTTGTTTAACCTTCGCACTACCGAAACCCACCCGGGTGGGTTTCTTTGATTTTCCATCATTGATAACTTTACGGTTTTGGTCGAAACAATAAATACTTTGGACTCACTGACTAATTTTTTTATTTTTACCAGAAACTGTTAAATTATTTAAGATTCGATTATTCCTTCATATTTTTTTTTGTTAGTTTTTCAATTTTTCTACGTCGTTACCCGAAACCCACCCAGGTGACTTGGTTCAGAATTTTGGTATTTTATTTATAAAAATTGTCTTTAAATAGTATAGAATACATAATTATTATATAAAAACATTGCTTTACTCATATAGTATTTAAAATACAAAATAATTTTGACAAATTTATCTTAAATTGTTACGTGAAGTAGATTGTCCCATATAACAATGTTCGCATTTTGTTTGGGTACAGGCGTGTTCAGCACATACTGGTTTCTTACACGTGACGCAGGACTGCCTAGAATTTCTTAATTTTGTGCTCTCCCGACATATGTAACACTTGCCCTTATGTTCAATTCGACCAGTAGCTTCACGTTCTAGTGGTTCGTCATCGACACTTGTACCCAAGATTGGCTCTCCTGAAATAAGTTTTAAATTTAGCTACATAATTTTAAATCAATAGTTACTAAAAGCATACCTAAGACGCATTCAATGGCTGTCGTGATTCCAAATCTGCCAACAACAGCCTTATTTTTGGACCAAGATTTTATGTGTGGAATACAAAGTTCTTCTCCCAACTGCTCCAGAAATAGTCGACGACGAGAACTTTTGACTGTTCCTTCTGAATTGTTTTCCATAAATATTACATAAGCTGCAAGAGCTGCTGTATCAATAAGGTTATAGAATAAAGCCAGAGGCCAACGTCGTGTTCCTCTCTTGCACGTGTACTGAGACAACATTTTGTCCATAGTGTCTACGCAGCCTTTTGTTTCGTTATAATACGTAATTATTTCTGGTTTTTTCTTTTGGTCCAGTAATAGTTTTATTGTGGTGCATTGTAGACATTAGAACTACAGCTTTGTTTTTTGCGGGAACGTAAGACACTAAGGTCAAATTTTCTGAAAACCCAAAAAGACTTGAGTTTACATTTCGGGATTTTGAAGGCAAATATCGTTTATTTTTCTTCAAAGTACCAACTAACGTTAATTTCCAAGAAATCAATTCGTTGGCCAGTGGGAAAGATGCAAAAAAATTGTCCGTAGTCACATTTCTACCAGTTCCCTTGTATGGAGCAACCAAATCTTTGACAACACGTTCGCCTTGATTTACATCTCTTGTAGTGCCAACCTTACCTGTATATCTTTGACCATTTAACGGATAATAGGTCGAAGAGTCACAGGCCCACCAAATTTGAATACCATATTTGGCTGGTTTCGATAAATTCTCATATATCGAATCAATTAAACAAATCTTAATTATATCATTCATTATTGTTAAAGCTTACAAAAACCGTTAAGTAATAAATATATTTTGTTCATGTCAATATTGCAATAAACGATCATAAAATTGCAAATCACTTTGCAACAAGTGTCAATGTCTATTTCCATCATCTAACTAGTTTGTTGCACAACTTTCATATCCACATGTAAAACATTCAAATGATGCAGCACTCTTCAAACTGTTAACGGGTCATTATCACAACAGCAACTAAACATACAAGGCAATTTGTTTTTCTTTAAAATCCTGTTAAAAAAAAAAATCCTGTTAAACTTATCACTCAATATAGTGGATTGTTCATATATATTTATATATAGTATATACAATAAATTATCATGGGGGGAAAAAAATAGAGGTCACTACTCATGCAACATACAAGTGTATGAAATAAAAACAATTCAGGTTATGCAACTTCCACTTAATTTTTTCATAAATTTTTAATGAAATTGTTGTTCACTACATATTGTCGCACATTCTTATGGACTACGCTGGGACAATTATCTGCATGATACCAATGAATTTTTGTTTTAGATCTATGTAATGTTACTGGAACTCGTCCATTAAAACTTTTCATTAAATTAATTAAGTATTTTAAACAACTTTATTAAAAAGTTCATTTCATTTATTAAAAATTTCAAACGGCTTATGAAAAAGTTTAATTAAAAATAGTTTCATAAAAATAATGAAGATTTTTCATAAAGTTTCAAATATTTTTATTTTACTTTGTGAATGAAACTTCAGTAGTTTAGTGAACAAGTTCATTTAAATTCGTCCAAAAAATTCTCTCTGTGTACGGACTAGCATTATGCGAATAGCCTGCACATTCATTTGTAGGTTGCACAACAGAATAAAAACTAAAATATTCATATTGTAAAACATCTAATAAAAAACAAATCATTACAATTTAAAAGACTTGTTGCAAGCATTTGCATGCTATACCTTGGATACGTATGTGCAACAACAGGCCTATCAACTTATTTAACAAAAGTTATTGCAGGCAGAAGTAAGTCAACTGGCCAACAAGTGGTTCCATAAACAGCTTTTAACTAACAATCGATTAAATATAAAAAAAAAACTATTTAACTTTATGTATATTTGATGCAAGTTTAAAACTAGAGCACACAACTGGATCTTTTCCTATACCTCTACCTATACTCACACACATACAAAATGTCTCTTGATAGGTTTATACATTCCATAAAATAAAATTACCATACTATGGGGCTGTTGATGATGATAATGCAGATTTTTATGTGTTCTAGTTAGAAAACTTTGAATTAAAAAAAAATGTCGCACATTTACTTGCATGCAATACATAGAAAATATTCAATCTTAGCAAGGTGATCTAGCATAGTCATCCGTAAAACAAGTAAGTAGTCAACGAGCCACTAAACAACCACTTACAAATACACTTTACATTAGGTAGATACTTATTGTTTGAAAGTTACAGTAACAGAATGTATGAATTTAATTAATCGAATTTTATTTAAAATTTATTATAATAATATAGTGAGATAATTATCTGTATGATACGAATTCTAGCTTCAAAGCAATTAAGTTGTACTGGAACTGGAAAGAAGACGTTTAATGGAAACATTTACAAAAAAAATTGGTACGAGATTCGAAAAGAAACTTGCCAGAAACAAAGTATGCCTAGAAAGTTTTTCAAAACAAAGGCGATTGTATAGTCCTATTTTAATATTCAGAAATTATTTCAAAGAAAAAATTAAATTTATTTATTTTATTTAATTTTTTTTTTCTTATTATGATCACATATTGAACTTCAATATGTTACTTATTTGCCTTAATATGTTTAGTTACATATTATTTACATAAAATGTTTAGCATATTTACTTTAAATTATTATTGTTAATACAACTGATCTGCATTTTTTAATTTTTGTTTAGAAACTATAAAGTTTTTATTAGCTTGTAAAATTTATATTTAGGTATATCTATTATTTTGATCATGTGTGTAGTTGCTTTTATTATATTTGGTAGAGATTTTGTGGTTATCGCATTCTTTTGGGGCAGGTCGTTTTTACTTTTCGTCAAAAAAAGTTTCACCCTATTACAATTAAATTATGTAGTTATGATAGCACTGTTAATAGTGCACATCACAACTGGTTAAGCATGAAATATATGCCTCAGCTGCATCACTCATGTGTGTAATATACACTTGATAAATAAAAACAAAAATCTCAAAAATATTCTTGATTAGCATTTAACCTACTAACAGACATAAAAATATTTATGATTTTGTAGCAAATTTGTTGACAATATTAAATAAACTAAAATTGTTGTTTAAAAAAATCTATAACATTAAATCTAGATTTAAAAGGAGAACATCGTATAAATAAAATTTAAAGGCCTTTGAAAAACAAAAGACTTAAGAGACAAACTTGTTTTTTTTATTTTTACTTAAATATTAAATTCTTGAAATTTTTTGAGGAATTTTTAGCGAATATAAGCAATTATTTTCTAATTATCAGTACCTTGCATTTTACATTTCATGCTTTTACAAAAAAAAAAAAAAATTAAAATGAAATAAAATGAAATATGTTCATAAGGGTTATAACTTCTTTAGCATTTTTTTTTTGCAAATATGCAAGCTACAGTTCCAAAATCGTGTAGGGCATTCCAAAATTTAAGAACTGCGATTTCACTTCTTCGCGAAGGTTGAAACACAAAAGACTTAAGAGACAAACTTGTTTTTTATTTTTATTTAAATATTAAATACTTGTATTTTTTTAGGAATTTTTAGCGAATATAAGCAATTATTTTCTAATTATTAGTACCTTGCATTTTACATTTCATGCTTTTGCAAAAAATAAAAAAAAATAAAATAAAATATGTTCATTAGGGTTATAACATTTTTGCACTATATTTTTTTTTGAAAATATGCAAGCTCCAGTTAAAAAATCCTGTAGGGCATGCAAAAAATCTAAGAATTGCGATTTCACTTTTTCGCGATCGTTAAAAAAGTTGACGTACCAAATGCATTGAAGTTTTGTATACACGATTTTTTTAGTTTAAAAAAATGCAATAATATTGTGAATTGGTCAAACTTTCGTCTCAAAATTATATACGAAAACCACAACAAAATAAGCTATTTGGAGTAAAATATCACTTTCTTTAATTAAAAAAAAAATCTCTTATACAAACCTTCAATGCATTTGGTGTGTGAACTTTTTTCACGATCGCGCAAAATTGAAATCGCAGATCTTAGTTGTTTTCCCTGCCCTACACGATTTGGAACTTGTGGATGTCGGCAAAAAAAGTTATAACCCTAATGTGCATTCCTATACTGGTAAAAAAAACCACAAAGATTTGGTATCCCTCTCTACCGACACTATAGCTTGCAAGTTATGTTTTGAAAATTCTGTGGATAGTTGTTTGTCGCTATGTTGCCATACCATACAGACAATATATTGTTGTTATTTTTGTTAAAAAAAATAATGTGGAAATACTATTTAAGGTATTTAAATAATTTGTTTGGCGCAACAAACATAAATGACGGTTTTGTTTCATTTTATTGCTTGTTTTTTTTTTTTTTTTTTGTTGACTTTTTAAGGAGTTGTTGTTGTTTTAACACAAGAAAAAATTATATTTATTTCAATTTGTAAAAATAAAATTTGGTATATTTTAATAAATTTAGATCAATAAGCGATTTAGTTTTAAGAAATTTGTAACAATAAGCGATTAAGTTAGAGTTATTGTTTGCTTAAAATTACACCAAAATTTATATCTTCATGATATAAATAAAATACGACGTTAGGTCAATAATTCAGTTTTTCATAAAATTGTATACAAATTATAAAAAGTTTTTCCAAAGGAAAAGAACCTGAAGTTTTGCATAAGTTTCATAAACTGAATACTTCGTTTGAACAACGGTATATAATCCAAAAAGCAAAGTGTTCAGAAGAGTTAGGAAACGAGGAAAACATTCCCATAATTGAGTTTTAATTTTTTTAACTTTGCCACGTATACCTGAGTACACAATTTTATTTAAAAATATTTTATTTTATTGAAAATGTTCTTTAGTGAAATAAGACTATATAGTCACCAAAAATTAAAAATGATGTAACTAACATATTTACTTTTTTACAGGAGAAGCATAAAACGTCCACAAATATTTTAACAATATCGTTAATACAACTGATAGTTTTAATCATACACTCAGGGAACTTCTGTTTTAAAAATTTGTAGTTGTTTCGGTTGTACTACAGTTTCTTTATTTTTAATGTAAATGTCAGTCAATTGTAGAACAAACAAAATTTTTTACTAGCCTTGTAAAAAACAAACCACATTAAATGACTGTTCTATGATTTTACATTCATTTTTGACAGTAGTTTTTTGTTATTTAAAAAACTAAAAAAAATAAATGTTTGTTTATTTTTTACTAACATTTGTGGTTAATTTTTACTACAATTGTGGTTAAATTTTTAAACATTAAAAAACAAATGACAATGTTAGTTGAATTTACTGGAATGTAAGTCGTCCTTTCTTTAAGTGAAATTTCATTTGTTTTTAACTACATTTGCAGTGGTCTTTACCTACAGAGTATTCTTAGTGTAGAACCAAACAATTTTGTGAATGCATGTATTTTGATGCTGTGCTTCATAATCACTCAACCCAACTTCAATACTTTAAAGGGCAATAAAAAAATACTCGAAAACCAAAACATGTAAATTTTGAAGTTTATTTATAAAAACCACTAGTTTTTATCGTAAAAGTTCAAAATTTTTATAGGCCTGTAGTTCAGCCAAATGAATCATAATCATCAATAAAACCAGTTCAGAAAACTTAGTTAGTTAGGGCCTTTTGCAGTTTAGCTGACGATATGTCACAGTTTAATTTGTATTTTCATAGATTTTCTAAGTAGTTTTTTTCTAAATAATGTTGTTCTTCACTACTCATGATATAAATGAAACAATTTCACAGAATTTTTTTTTCGTATGTTCAGTAGGGTCGTCTTTCGTTGTATGGGCGAAAAATAAAAACGAGATTTTGACTGTACCCCCCCCTCTTAAAATATTTGTTTGGGTACAAAAATTCACCACGCAAAAAATTAGAGTTCAAGCATAACGGGAAGATGTCCCGCATCGCCCTTGAAAATCGGGCCCCTTGGAAAAATCTGCATAATTAAAAAAAAAATTACAAATTTTTTTTCTTCAAAATTTAAAAAATATAAAATAATTTTTGTGTTGGGTTTAATCATAACTACTCAGATAAAAAATATTACTTTCCCAGAAAATCGCTAACTTACCCTAACTTTGTGTCAAAAAAATTAATAAATATTTTGGGGGTACCTCAAATTGACTTTTTTGAATTTTTGAAAATTTTATTCAACAAAAATCAGAAACCTAGTGTTTGCTGTCAAGTATTTCATTAAGCACATTTCAAGTATTAAATAAGCCAGGTATTACGCATATCCGTTGGCAAATTTTTTTTTTAGGGCATTTTGATTCTCGGGGATTACAAGGTTTTTTTTTTATTTTTATACATTTTTACTTTAAAACAAGGTTTTAATAATATTTCATCAAAATTTTTTATATGCCTTTTTATATGATTGTAATAACCTTATTTTAAAATACTATATTTTCTGTTGATAGTTAACCCATGTTAACCTGGGGTCAAATATGACCCACGTAAGAAAAATGCAGCTTTGTGGCAAAATTTATAAATAAAATAAAGAAAGGTATAATTCAATTTATATTTATTCTTAAAAAAATTTCGTTAACCGTTTCTAGTCTTCGAGTAGGTCAATTAAGTAAAAATTAGAACTTAAAACTTTTCCATAATAATAATTTTGAGGAAAAAAATTTACACTATTAAATTAAAAATACGTTTTTCGAAAATACTCCTGAATATGTACAAAAAAATCAATTTTAATATGAATACAAATGTCTGAATTTATACTAAATAATTAATTTTAATTAATTTTAAAATGTAAATAAATTACAATTAGAAACATAAAAAAAAAATTAATTTTATGTCATCTTTGTGATTTTTGACTCTTTAAAATACGAGGGTCAATTGTGACCCCATGAAAACACAGGTTAACTATGAACACGAAAAATTATACTTTATAATGAAGTTATTACAATTATATAAAATAGCATACACAATAACATTGATGAAATATTACAAAAATCTTATTAAAAAAAAAAGTCTATACAAATTTAAAAAAACGTTGAAATCCGCTAGAATCAAAATGCTCTAACAAAAATTTTTGCTAACGGATATCCGTAATACTTGGCTTATTTAATACTTGAGATGTGTTTAATAAAATACTTGACAGCAAACATCAGGTTTTTGATTTTTGTTGAATAAAATTTTCAAAAATGCAAAAAAGTCACTTTGAGGTACCCCCAAAAATATTTATTAATTTTTTTGACACAAAGTTAGGGTAAGTTAGCGATTTTCTGGGAAAGTAATATTTTTTACCTGAGTAGTTATGATTAAACCCAACACAAAAATTATTTTATATTTTTTTAATTTTGAAGAAAAAAAATTTGAATTTTTTTTTAAATTATGACCATTTTTCCAAGGGGCCCGATTTTCAAGGGCGATGCGGGACATCTTCCCGTTATGCCAGCACTCTAATTTTTTGCATGGTGAATTTTTGTACCCAAACAAATATTTTAAGAGGGGGGCAGCCCCAAAAATCGCAAGTTGAAAAATAAGGACCACCCTAATGTTCAGTGAAGAATTTTATTATATCCAAGAAATTTTATTAATATTAAAAATTTTTTCATAAATTATCTCTTCATAAACTTAATGAAACTTTTCTTTAGACCTATGACATTATTTTAAAGACTTAATTTTTTTATTTTTTCATAAGATTTCATAATTTCATTCATTTTCATACATTTCAAACTTTAGTTTTAAGACTTATTTTCAAGTGTTCAACATATTTTATAAAGTGCTTAATTATTTCAATATAACCTTCAATGAAATTGTTTAAAAAATCATACGAATCGGTTCATTGGCTTAGTTCCAATGCATTTTTCAAGACGTTCTTGAAGAGTTTTATTAATTCAAGGAAACTAAAAAATTAAAAAATGTTAAGAAACTGTTTCATAAATTTTATAATACATACTTCATTATAGGAATGATTTATTAGTTTTAAGAAGATTTTCATTAATTCTACAAACATTTCATAAACATTGACTTTAATGAAATGTGTTTCATAGATTCTATGAAAAGTTTCAATGTACGAGTTCCAGAAACAATTTTCATTTAAGCTATGAAGAAATTCGCTACTGAAGTAAAGATAATTTTCTCATAGTATATGAAAATTCCTAAACGTTAGATTGCTTAAAAAAAACATTCATCATTTAGTTTTTTTCAGTTTACCTCACTAACGAACTTCATTCAAATTTGAGCGAACTTATGGGACACTTTTATATCCCACATAAACAGTCTATTGCAACCTAAGTAGTAAGTGACTTACCATGTTACATTTAATTATTTAGTTAGTCAAGGTCAAAATTAGAAATATCTTTAAAATACTAGTTAAATTATGTTTCATTTATATATTTAATATTTACCCTTTTTCTGTGGTCACACTTTATATGTTAATATTTCACGATTAAAAGCGTTTTTTTTTTTTGGAAATTAAAATATCAATAATATAACTTTGTTATATTCAGTAAATAAATATTAGTTTTACTGCAAAGTACATATACGCAGAAATTAACATTTCCGCTTCTAATACGATATGTTTGCTTGCAAATGTATTAATGTTTGCTTATAAAAATATATATGTTTGGAACTATTGAAAAACGTCTACCGGCAAACATATATATATTTGGCTGCAAATATATACATGTTTATTCAGGCGCGGATCCAGGGGGAGGGAAAAATTGGTCTTTAATCTGCCAAATTTAAATTTTCAGTACAAAAATGTGAAAATATTACAAAAGTTAATCAAAAACACTCTAACTGCTTGGTTTATTATACGTACGTTTGCATGTTCCAAACATAATAACAGTTTTAAAAGTGCAAATATATCTTTGTTTAGGTTTAAAAATTCAAATCATTGTAAAAATATATAGAATTACCTGCAAACATATTTAAAAGTGTCCATTTTCTGCGTGTAAGTCTTTAAATTTAAACTTTATTAAATTTTTGAAAATAAAAATATATATTCAACAAAAGTCGCATTTTAATGTTGGTTTTGAAACAGAAAAAGCAAAATTATAAATAGTTATACGTATTAATGCTTTATATGCAAAAAATGTGTTTTAAAAAAATTTTCGCTTATTCGAACAAATCATTCAACTGTAGAATTTAATATTTAAGTTTTGAAAATATTTTAAATACTTAATATAATTTCCATTGACTAAATTTGATTTCAAGTAAATTATTGATAATATGAATTTTCAATTCAAAATTACTAAACTCATTTCATATTTCGGCGTTAAAATTAAAGCACTTTTTTAGTTTTTCTATTCTCAAATTTAATTTTTTTAACTTTCTTTCTTTGTTTCTTTTTTTATCTTGTAATGGCTTGCAAAGGTTTTTCAAACAATTGAAATTTAGTTTAGTTTGTTTTTCTAAGAAACAATGGAAAAATAAAAATCATATGGTACTTAGAAGAAATAAAGTGCAATTCGTTTTGGTCTACTGGTGAATAGTATTTGTAAATGAAAGACTCAACAAAAGCTAAGTTTTTCTTATGCAGGTAATAATTAAAGCTTAAACAAAAAGTACACTAAATATAATTTTTATTTTATACATGTATATGTTACCTATACATATAAATATTTAAACAAAATTCTATTGCTCAAAAACGACCTTACGACACCCTATACTTAAGGTTCAAATATTTATTACGAACTTTTGATATTCAAACGCGGACTCAGCTATTATAACAAAGGGATCCATATTTGCACTATCCTTGTTCACTACAGTGCACACTAGGGATATAACCAAATTTTTGACATAACTAGTACTACAAGGTAGGAAATGTTGTATTACTACACACTGTCACAAAATGAGAAAAAGTCGATTTGCTTTGAATCGCTATACATTTTGTTCAGGTTTTGTATCGCTGATTCCAAATCTGTTTTCAATATTGTCCCATCAAGTCACAATTTTGAGTAAACAGCAAATAAAAACCCGAAAAATAGCGTTTTTAACAAGGTTTTTAAAAACTAAACCTAAAATACCGATAACGATTCAATATCGTTTCAAGGAACTATTTTAAAATAAAGCTAACGAAATAACTTGAAATACTGATAACCTTAATATATCCCAACGATTAAAACCTATATATATCCTTTTTCGAAAAAATCGGATTTAAAGTGTGTCTAGTACAACAGAAACAAAACATGGGATATACAGTGGAGTTCATCAAATTAGCCCACCCAGCACACATACTTCTTGTAAAATTGTCATAATATTTTAACCTTAACTTTTATCCCTTGGACGACCACATTCAAGTATGCTTGAACAACCGCTTTTGTCCAGGCAAAATATAGAGTAAATATGGGAGAAGGTAATTTGTAAACGAGGGTTGGCTTTATCTCAATCCGGTCACATTTAGCCGTTAGGAGTCCTCAAAATTGGTATAAAAAATAATTCTTTATATAAGGGAAAATTAACAATTTTTAAAAACCGAAGTGAGGGGCAGGTTTAGTCGATAATTAGTACATTGTATTCAACATACATATTAAGATAATAAAACCTCTAGAAACTTTTTAAAAAAAAAAAAGTGTGACAAGGAATTGAATGTTGGGTGAGCTAATTTGGAGACCCCCACTGTATATAAACTATTCTACATTGGGTTGTATCACAAATATTTTGGAAATAATTCAGCCATTTCTTACTGGCTGATCGGCTTGCCATGAAACTTCACAAAGTCATTGCCAACGTCATTTAAAGTTTAAGTTTCAAAAAAGGTCAAACTACATCTGATCAATTTGACTGCAAAGTAGGACACATATGGTATTCAAACATTTTTAGAGCTTACCAAATTTATATTTATCGACCAATTTTTAAAAATTAAACATTTTTGTAATCTGCTTATAATGCACAAAAAACGTTGGCTAAGAATCGACTGAGACCACTATGCCAACGTTGGCAAAAAGTGTTTTCCCAGTGCTATCCAGTCAGAAATTGCTAACGGCTCTAAAGTCTAAAAACTGGTAAATTATTTTTTTATAAAAGAGCTGATGCTTTTTTTTTTAAAGTCTGTAGTCAGACGCTTCCGAGTTCGATCTCGGTTTCAGGCATACATAGTTTCCAGCAAACCTTATGCCAGTAGAAGCATATTTAGTCAACCAATGGTTACCCTGCAGTTATCACTCACTTAGCTCAGTGGGTAGAGCTGCCGGCTGTCAATCTGGCGAACAGGGTTCGAATCTCGGCAGGACCAAAACAATTATAAAAAATCTATTTTTAGACCACCTATTTTATAGTTTCACCAAATTTTTGCCAACGTTGTAAATTTTGTTTCCATAGAGCTTTTTCGTCACTTTTTGAACAGACGGACCTTTTGTCAAATGATGTTATCATTTTGGGATTGGGAAAGCACTTGTTGCCAACACTTGTATCACCAGTAAAAGCGTCTTGCCAGCGGTGGTCGGTTTGTCATTTTCTGAATGTGTACCCATTCTGAAACTGCCAGTGGTACAACAAATCAAGCACTGGCATACCACTGGCTAACCGAGGAAATGTAATTTAATTACTGGCAGAATATTTATTTTAGACGCAAAAAAATTACATTGGCAAAAAACTGGCTTAGAAAGCTATGCCAAACTTGGAAAAGGTGTTTTTCCAGTGCTATCCAGTCCAGGTAGAGCATTTATCGTATACAAATTATGATGCTTTGTATTAAAATGTTTGTATTCGGAAGATTCTGAGTTCGATTACGGTTTCAGCCATACATTTTTGTTTGTGTTTTTTTGGGCTTTTTAATGTGTTTTTTATTTAAAATTTTGTTTTTTAGTATCTGGAAAAGGTCTTTTAAGACCAAACCTGATTCCAGTGCTGACGTGTTTGACCAGCCTACTGTAACGCAGCAGTTATCACTCACTTAAGTTTTAAGCTAACAAGTATTATATATCTCGTTGCTCAGTGGCTAGAGCTGTCGGCTGTCAATCTGGCGGCTAGGGTTCGAAACCCGGTAGGACCAAACAATTTATAAATGAACTTTTTTTTAATTTTATTTTGAAAAAATTTTAGTGTCCGACCGAACAGTTCGGCCAGAAAATGCATTTGGTCTGTATTCTTTATTTTAAAACATTATGGACAAATTTGGCGAATGGAAAAATGTTTATTGGTCTGATTAGAGACGATTTTGAGTGATAAATTTAAAGAAAAGTCCGTAGTTAAGCAATAAATTCACTGTTCGACCTTCAAAAGTTCGGCCAAATCGAAAATACTTCGGCTTTTTCCTTAAATTTTATACACAAAATCGAATTAAATTGGCTCACCAAACATGTTTCCAATACAAAAATGTCTAGATACCCAAAACCGAACAAATATAGTTTTTTGGCCGAACTGTTCGGTCGGACAAAATTATTTTGAGACCACCAATTTTATGGTTTTACTAACGTTGCAAATTTTGTTCCCTTTGTATGCTTGTCCGACACTTTTTGAACAGACGGACGGACCTTTTGTCTAATGATGTTATTATTCTGGTATTGGGAAAGCACATGTTGTCAGCACTTGCACAACTTGCTACAGTACCTTGCCAGCGGTGATCCGTTAGTCTTTTTCAGACTGGGTAGTGATCAAATTCTGTTACATATAACCCAAAATACTTAACATTCTTTGATAGGATATAGGGTATTCATTTTTAGAAAAAGAAATATGAAATACTTATCTGTAACATATTCTGCAAGTATCATACTATTAAATCAGACACATGAGTAAGTTTTATATATAACTTACCTTAGGAAAAATGTGGTAGGTTTATTAAACATATTTTTTATCTACCAAAAAGCTGCACATGCAATTAAATTTTTATTATTTTATAAATCTTTCATCTGTTCATTTTTGTTTTTTTTTTTTTTAAATTTTTGCTCAAATGTGTTGTTTACACCTTAACAGTTACGATTATTATTTAGTACACACTTCTTCCATTCCTTAAGTAATTAAAACATTTTATTTAACTATAAAAACGAGAAGAACAATTTACTTTAAACTTTTATTTTTAATTAATAAAATATGTTTTTGGTTAGAGGTATAACGGTCAGCAAATTAATGTTAACCATAAACACTTTTTATTAACATATTTTTAAAAAAATATTAACAGACCGTTATAAATATTTCATGATAATTATCTGTATACTAGAATGTCCCTTATATAACGATTTCTCGATTTTCGTTCATTGCACTTACAGTTTTATTGCAAATGGTCCCAAATGAAACACATCGATTTTCGTTTTTGAAAAAGTTAAACCGTGGTTAATTTTGGCCAACAATGGAATTTTTTGCAAAAATTGTGTTTTTATTAAAAATTTCAAAATTTCGAAGATTCGAAGATTCGAAATTTTGAAAATTTTAATTTTTCATTTCATTTATTCCTTTAATATACTCAAAATTATTCATATATGGAAATCTGACTTCATCGGATATCATTAACCCCATTTAGTCTATAATCGAAAATGACGCACAAATCTAATAAAAATGCAAAACCGTGTTTTTTAAATAATTTCAAAGATTTTTTAAAATGACTAATTTGGAGATGTCGATTGCTATTTTTATTATTTAATAGTTGTAATAAAAAAAATATATATATGTTGAAAAAATTATAATTCCTTTAAAGGACATTTTGTGAAAATTAATTATTTTGAGATTTTATTTGTTCGGTTTTAGATCATGACAAATTTTTCTCTAAATTAACAGAAAAATTATAATTTTTATATGATAATTTACTTTGACTATTAGAAAAAAAACACAGAAAAAGTTATTAGACACTAGCATGAATGGAATGCATTTTCTGACCCACTACGGTCTTCATCAACATTCTTCGTGTCATTTAGTGTTAATCGTAAATATCTTCTATTTAACTCACACGTTGAAGAAATTGGGTAACGTTAAATCCCACATTACTCTGTGTGTTGAGTTAGAATGAAATTTACCACGAACGATTTCTATTTATAGTGTGTTTGTTTTTTCTCTAGTCATTATCATAATTGCCAGTTTAACTTTCAGTTAAAACTTTTAAATGGCAATTGATTATTTTATCAAAAACTGAACAACATTTTTGAATGTTTTTTTTTAAAGTTTGCATTTAAACTTGACTAGACTGTAATTATCTTTACTCTTATATAAAAAATCTTTAACCCTTAGTTGCCTGGGGACAAAAAAACCCATGAAACGTATTTGTAATTATTACTTCAAGTTTGGCAAGGTTTTAAATTGATAAGAAAGAAAATCCACTTGATAAAAATAATTACTTGATGTAATCCATATAAGGTTAACGTTTCCACTTTTGACCAAAAAAGATCCACAAGGATTAAATATTACATGCAATTTGTTCCGTTTAGGGTTAAAGTTTTTACTTTTGACCAAAAAACACCAACTAAGAAATTTACAGATTGACTTATTTCAGATTTTGATTAAATTTGAATATGTGATAGAGGGAACTAAACTAACGAACAAATGAAATTCATTATCGTACCAATGTTACTTTTAAGGGTTAAAAATATGTGGTCGAAAATGGCCGCAGGAAAAACAAATAAACAAATACACCCTTACATTTGTTTGGTAAATTTAATTTGCTATCCATTTTTATTTAGTTTTTTTGTAATAAATATGAAAAAAACGAAATCAAAGGAAGCTGGAGCCATTTTTTACCTCATATTTTTAGCGCTTGTTCGTTAGTTTATTACCATTTATCACATATCCAAATTTAATCAACATCTGAAACAAGACATTCTGTAAATTTCCTAGTGTGTGTTTTGTGGTCAAAAGTAAAAAACATCAACCTTATATGGATGAAAATGCATAAAATAATTATTTGTATCAAGTGGAGTTTTTTTTTATAACAATTTAAACGCTTTAAACTCTTGTAGCCATAATATAAATTACGTTTTATGGGTATTTTTGTACCGGGATACTACTCTTTTTTTAAAAAGAGTAAAGATAATTATATTCTAATACAATTTAAGTGATATTTTTATGAAAATGATGCAAGCTTTCATGAAAACATTTAAATTTTGTTACGTGTTTGTCAAAAAAACAAACAATTTTCATGTCCTGGTAATCGCATTACACACAAACATGAATTTAGCTTCCAGATTAAAGTGGGGTTAATGATATCCAATAAAGTCAGAATTACATATCTGAATAATTTTGAGTATATTAAAGGAATAAATAAAATGAAAAATAAAATTTTTTCAAAATTTTTTGTTTTTAATAAAAACACACTTTTTCAAAAATTAGCCATTTTCGGTCAAGATTCGGCACGGGTTAACGTTTTTCAAAAAAATTAATTTCTTTCATTTCGAACCATTTGCAATAAATCTGGGGTAAGTAATGGCAAATGTATTTTAAAGGGACACTCTAGCTACATGCAATAAAAAATATATTGTGTATTCGCATAAAAATAAAACCTAATGGGCTATTAGGTTATGGCCCATTAAAAGCTATAAATAAAATTTTAATTTATGAACTAAAGAAAGCAAACGGGCGTACATTTAAAGTTTACAATTTTTTATACCATCCACACACGGTACAGTGAAATAACTCCCAAATGAAATAAGTCCCAATGGAAAAATGAAATAAGTCCCAAAAAATTTTCCATGTAAATTGGAACGCATTGGGACTTATTTCATAATGAAATAAGTCCCAATGCGTTGGGACTTATTTCATAATTTTTGTTGGGAGTTAATTCATTATGAAATAACTCCCAAATGAAATAAGTCCCAACAGTTTTTTTGTTGGGAGTTACCATTGGCACTTATTTCATCGCAGTTGGGACATAATGCCACTAAACTTAAAAACTTAGTTTTACAAATTACTTGACGTCTTAAAAATATAAGATTTCAACGGATTCGACATCTGATTTGAAAAACAAGTCCTTCTGGGTGGCGGCCTTCGGCCGTTCTTAGGGGTTTTTTTCCTCCATAGAACGCGGCAGGCGGCTTCGCGAAATAAAGTTTTTTCTGCGTGCGACATAAAAGAAACTTCAAAATTTCTGATCTGTTTCCACACTGGAGTATAATATCCATGGACCTTGTGTCACCCAAAAAGTGGCATTATGTCCATGGCCATAATTATTATTAATATTATGTATATGCTTACATATACTTATGAAATAAAAAGTGTTCTCTAAAAGAAAAACAAAACAAACAAAAATTGGGAGTTAATTCATTTTTGTTGGGACTTATTTCATTGGGAGTTAATTCATTTTTTTGGGATTTATTTTTAAATTTTGAAATAACTCCCAAAAATTGGGACTTATTTCATTTTTCTCATTGGGAGATATTTCATTTTTTTACATTGGGTGTTACTTCATTTTTGATGGGACTTATTTCATTTTTGATGGGACTTATTTCAGTGGGAGTTATTTCATTGGGACTTATTTCATTTGGGAGTTATTTCACTGTACCTCCACACACAACAAAACTAAAATCGAGTTTCAATTAAAATATTTCTTTATTCAATTAAGAATTTAATTGAATTAGGCCCATAAAGGCTTTAGAAATCAATAACAACGACAATATTTAAGCAATTATAAAAAAGTAAATAAATGGTTTATTCAAAAAATTCTTTTTGCTATAGAAAAATACAATATTAAAGATTATTTTATAAGGTACTAAGGACTAAAATTTTCTACTGTGCGCCGCGGAAGTACAACAAAAAAGCAACGAAGCCCATCCTGGAGTATAGAGTTATGCTTAAATTAAAAATCAATTAATTTGTTTTTATTTTGTAATTTTATTTCTTTCTGGTACTTTTTTAATTTTAATTTATTTATTTTAATGAAAATGAAAATTATTCACGTTCGAGGCCATACTCTATATTTCTTCATTATGATATTGTCCTAACAAATAATCTATAGAGTTTTTTTGTTTTCAAATTTATTATTTGACCCTTTCAGGAATGTGTTGATAGATCTATTTCGGGAACTTTCTAGGTTCCCATCATCATAACACGTTTTGAAAGCGGTAACAATCCCATGCCAAACATCAAACATACATATGAACTAGTTTACTCACTACATGAGAACTAATATACATATGAGTTTGAAGTTAAAGATTATAACCATTGATCAAAAAATAAATTGAAAACTTGTTTGATGTGCAAGATCCACCTCTGGTGGATATTCAATACACGTTTTTTTGTTTCTCTCTCCTTTTTATATTTTGTTTAGTTTGTAAGCAAAACAGGGGAAGTAAACTTGGCGGTACTCTGCCTTTTATACAAGTTTGTTATAATTTTTATTAAATATAAAAATTATGTTTTTTTCGACCTTTAATTGTGCAATGAAAATGAAAATTATTCAAGTTCGAGGCCATACTCTATATTTCTTCATTAGGAGAAAGGGTCCTGAAAGGGTCAAATAATAAATTTGAAAACAAAAAAACTCTATAGATTATTTGTTAGGACAATATCCTAATAAAGAATATAGAGTATGGCCTCGAACTTGAATAATTTTCTTTTCATTGCACAATTAAAGGTCGAAAAAAACATAATTTTTATTTTTAATAAAAATTATAACAAACTTTTATTTATTTTATTTATCTTGTTAATTATCATCTATTGTTTTTTAGTATATTTTGTATGGAGTCCCAAATTATCCCACAACGTCCGAAATTGCGCCACCTTTGTTCATTGAAAAAATCGCCAAAAAAATTCAACTAACGAATAATTTAGTTGTGTTCTTTTGGAACGGAATAGGTGCTTTTTAGAAGCTAGAAAAAAACTAGTCCCCAATTGCCCCACCTTCCCCTACAATTGTCACTCAAAGTTAATACTTTTTTGTTTAGTTTTTTAAACAATTATTACATTTCAATTTACCACAATTATGTAATTGTTATTTTTTTTTTAAATGGAATCGTTTATCTTTTATTGGTAATATCACAATTTATCTCTGCATTCATTTTTCAAACATTTTGTGTAATTGTTGTCAAATAGAGTAGCATCGTAATGTAGGGTAGACAGACAATCGGGCGGACAGTGGGACAAAAGGACGGACATACTTATACAAAAAGATGCATTGTTTTGTTTCACATTAGTCACAATTACATACAAATGCTGTTGTATTTATTATGCCATAATTTCATTAAAAAAGTTTACAAAAACTCATTATGGGAATATGTTATTTTAATATTTTTGTTGTAGTTGTTGTACATTATTGTTGTTATTATAATGTATTATTTAAACAGACGGAGATGATTTCATAACGTGTCTCTTAAATATGTTTTCGTTGATGAATGTTAGTATTTATTTCACCTCATTTTTTTTTTCATCAGTTTTGCCTGTTTGTTTTTGTGTTTCTGCACCCATTTTAAATACTTACTTGGGTATAAGTTGCACTAGTCGTATATGTCCCAGTGTGAAAAAGCATTACGATTTAAAAACAAAAACTAAATTTAATAAAAAAATATTTTTTTTTTTAATAAAGTGTGCCCACATGAGATTTGAACCCGGGTCTCCAGATTGTAAGTCAGGCGTTCTACCATAAATGAGTTGCTTTCACAAAATGTGTTTATTTTCTAGCTTATAAAAAATCAAAAATATGCACTTATCTAGAGTTGGAAAAATAATGTGTCTAAAAATAGATTTTTAAACAATTTTTAGATGATTACTTTTTATTTAAAATAATGATAAAAATAAATCCCATAACGCCTTATTTTTGTATTAAAATAATGGCTAAATTAACTAGTTATTAGCAAGTCTTTAGTATTTGTGTTAAAGTAACACAGAGAGTAAGCTGGTGTCATTATTGGTAGTGAGAAAACTGATGACATGTCATTACCGTTTCTACACTGGGGAGTTGTATTGTCAAACAAAAACACCATCATTAGTGTTTTTTCTTTAAATTAACATTAACAAAATTTGGTGGTTGTAAGTTTTTGGCAAATAATTTGTTCAAATTATTTGTTACTTAATTAAATAATTGTCATAATTTTAATTATACAACCCAAACATGTGGCTAATTATGCTTTCAAGTGAAAAAAGGTAAAAGAAATATTATTTAATGTGAAACTTATATTTTCAATTTTGTCATTGGTCTGACGAAAATAGTTATGTGATATTTCAACTTTTCACGGTAGCAAAAAAAAATTTTTTTTAAAATACTTTCAGTGAAAACATTATTTACTTAACATATTTAATTCAAAATGAGTTTAAAATAATATTTGATTTAAAACAAATGTTTAATGGAGTCAATGAGCATTTAAATTGACCTTAATATATTTCAGCCAGGCTCGGATCAAAGGGGATAAGGGCGATATATACCATCCAAACCGATTAAAAAAATTAATATATAAGGCGCCGCAAAACAACTTTAAAATTACATGGTCACCCGTTGGATTCTCTCCGATATTAATGAAATTTGAATATGCGATAAAGAAGAAAAAATAAAGGACATGTATTTTTTTTAGAGGCCGAATATCACGTTTAAGTGTTAAAATGTTAGGATTGCCATTTCGATGTTAGGGTTGCCATTTATTTAAAATAGTTTAGATATAACTTAAAAAGCTCTTCGGAAAACCTCATAAAAGCCGAACAATTACGAATATCGGAAAAAGCTCAGACCTCTATTAAATTAAATAGGCATTAATAAATGTATATACTTCCCCAAAATGAATGAATAATTTTGATTTAAATTTTGACAGCTTGCTAAATCTAGCAAAAATAATATGTCGTCTTTAAAGTGTCTGTCTGTGATAAATTTTTTCAGTTTTACTAAACATTAATTAATCTAAACATATGCGTTTACAGCCTTATCCTGCATGTTAAGATGTGATATATCTTTTGCCGAAATGGCTGCCCACACTAGTACTTTTGGTTCAAACTTCGCTTTTACCGAATATGTTTACCAGAATAAAATCCGAAATGGATACTTCCGTTATTCCCAGCAAAATAAAGGTATTTTATCATCCAAAATTATTTGAAAATTTTCTTTTATGAAGTTTTTCCCAGCTGTCTGTATTTTGTTGTTATTTCTGCCAATTGTTTTTTACTATATTGTGGTACTGTCCTACTCTGGTAGTGTTTAACATTCGTTTGGAGTAAGTTTTTGCGAAGCGTTTAATTAGAAACGCGAAATTTTCTGGCCAACTTATGATTGGATGCCCCTATTTAATAAACCTCCGATTTTTTAAATTTAACAAGCTCATCTGCGGTAAATTTTTTTGCACGTATTTTCTTTTTTTATCTCGGTTGATGCCACTTCATTTTCAAATAGCTTGAATATGGAATATAAAGCGCTCCGTGCTAATTGTTCCTTAAGGAAATGACGTAACACTTCGTCCAAGCATTTCATAGAAATTTTTTCTTAAACTGTTTTGTTCAACCACTTTCATTTTGAATTTTTTCACTTTTGAAAGCTTACAATAATGCTAATAATTTAAGATTTTATTGACATGCATTTAAAAAAAAATAAACATGCCTACTTATCAGTAATTTATATATGAATTTTGTCCATTTGCTTAGTGGACATAGGTTATCTCGGAATCTAGCCGATTTAAAGGAAACATTAAGTAGGCTTTATTAACTACCCAGATGGACTATAACTATATATATGAACCGGTTTCTGGTCAGATCCGGAAAGACATTATTAAACATTTTATTTAGCTTAATTCTCAATTAATTTACCTACAACTGTCAACTCAGTTTTAGTTCTTCTAAAATTAAGGTCACTTAAATTTAGCAGACTGTGATTCTCAACTTCATTTAAAATTCTACTGGCTCAAGATCAGGTACTATTTTGTGTTGCCGTCACTGAATTTTCAACTATTTGTACGGACTTTTTTTTTGAGTGTACCATTGCTTAATAATTTTTGGAGTTTTCGTGGAAATTTGCTACGAGTACCTTATTTTGTGCTTTCCGAAAAAAAAATTTGTAGTGTTTCCAAAAATTTAAGTTTTGATCATTTGTTTTAGAGACTATATTTGAATTAAAAGATTCCAGTTGAATTAATTCAAACTATGAGCAGTTTTTTAACATGATGTTTTTTTATACGTACAAAATTTTAAAATTTCTTAATGCTACCCAACAAAACTATACATTACCAAATAATGGGTAAAGTAATGTATCCCCATAGGGCTTCACGCATTACAATACACCTTACTTCACTGATGACTTTTACAGGCGATGAGCCTAAAACTAATGGGTGGACTCATTACCTAGTAGGGGGGTAAAGTGACAGGTTACTAATATGGTTACCGGGTATGGAAAAGTAATGTGTCTATAAATAGATTTTCATAAAAAAAAATGTATTTAAAAGATTTGAACCTGGGGTCTCTGGTTTATAGACGAAAGCTCTACCAACTGAGCACACATAATAATAGGTTGCTTAAAATGTAAATGAATTGTTGTGCTTCGAGTTTTCGTTTATGTTGTTAAAAATATATACCTTACAGAAAATCATTAAGTAATGTGTCTATAAATAGATTTTCAGAAAGATTTTTTAATTATTACTTTACGCTTATATTTCATGGATTATGTAATTGAAGATTTGTAAGTCATTCTTTTATGTTTTTAAATAATGTAAAAGGTAATGATGTATTTTTTTAGATTAGATTAGATATTCTTTATTTTTTTTTCGATAATTGTTTTACAAAATTATACTTAATTCTATAAATAATTAAACAAGAACATTAAAGAATTTACAGCTTGGTTATATATGAACCGTCAGCCGGAAAATTGGTTGTAAATAATTTTATTTTTAAGATTAAAAATTAAATTCTGAGACTAACATGCTTCTATATTTTGAAGCCTCTTTCACAAAATTATACAGTCTTAGCCAATAAGCATCTTCACCGCCATTCAGTACATGAACAACATCATCATCTGTTAGCCTAATACATTGAAAATATTTAAGTCGTATTTCGTTAAGCACGGGGCATCTACCAATAAAATGTGTTGTGGTTTCCGCTTCTCTCAGATTACACAATGAACAAATGGTGGCATCGCCAACTCTAAATTGGTTTCCATTTAACCAAAGAAGATCTCCTCTTGCCTTCATTATAAACGTTATCTGCTCTTGATTAAATCTTTCGTTACAGTAATCTAAGCCTTTAGAATGATCAAGTAGTTTATATATTCTTTGTCGACTCTTCTGGGCATTTGTTAAATGATTTTGATATTGGGTAACTTTCATATTTTCTATAAGTTCTATGCACGTATCTTTCCACTTTTTGTTATCACGATCTATTTCATTGCAGCTTATGTTGTACTCTAACAATTTTGATTTAAGGTCATTATACCAATATAGGTTTTTTTTCAATAATTTGAGCAGATAGCTTGCGTGGCAACCTTCTCTAATCATACTCAAACAGCGTTTTGGCAATATAGTTCAGATGTAGACTATAGGTATAAAAATGGCCTTCTTCTTGACCTGTTTCTAGCGATAAAACGTAGTTGGGGGTATTATCTGGCAGCCTTAACATTCGCTTTGTGAAAAACCGCTGAAATTTATCGATCTCCTCGAACTGCGAGTTACCCCATACCTGAGCTCCGTAAGATTGTATGGCTCTACAAACTGCCAAAAACAATTTCCATTTTGCCTTAATCGATACTTCCCTACGTCCAATAAAATTTTTCCAGGTGAAAATAATACTGGCTTTAGCTGCATCGTTTTTGGCTGCCACATGCTTAGAAAACGACATTGTAGGGGTTAATAAAATTCCTAAATATTTATATTCAGATACAACTTGTACAAACTCGCCATTAAAACTCCATCTCTCTTTAGAACCAATTCTACCACCTTTTCCAAATATCATGATCTCTGATTTTGTGAGGTTAACCTCCATTCCCCATAATCGACAGTATTCTTCCAGGTTATTACTCATTTTCTGCAAAGTATCTACATCATCTGCCAGCATAACAATGTCATCGGCATACATTAATACTCTCACATTGATGTCACCAACAAACAACCCACCACCCAAATGATCATGAAGATCGTTCAGATACAGCGCAAACAGCATTGGGGATAATAGGCATCCCTGTTTGACTCCTGTACGTGTTTCAAAATGTATTATTACAAGGTATCCCATGAGCGTCTAAATATTGGTAACTCATTATTTTATGTTTTAAAATAATGTTGAAGGTAAGGAGTAGACATTACAATATAATGCATTATGTAACCAACTATTGGTAACGCAATACTCTATGTTTCGGAATAATGCAGAATGTTAGGAGTATTCATTCCAAAGTAATGCATTATATAACCAATTACCGGTAAATCATTACTTTTTGTTGGAAAATAATGATACAGGTAAGGAGTACACATTACAAGCTAATGCATTACTTTAACGCACCCATTACCAAAGTTTTTCTGGGTAACCTGGTTTTGTGTTAAAGCATTGACAAGTCGTACAAATAATGTTAATTTTGACGAATTTTAAATGATGGGCCGGAGCAAAACGCGCTTATATAAATCAGTAAGTTTTTTAGCACACAGTCCCTTTGGAACAAAATTTGTTATGGCGATCAATTACATACGCAGCCACTATTATTAATATGCCAATATCATTGTTTGCTGTATAAAACCGCAAAAATAAACTATGCAATATTTGAACAATTTTCAAAAAGTCCATATAATTATTGCATTTTATTTTTTTTCTATCCTCCTCTGATTTTATGTTGTAAAATAAGAAAAAATTCAGTTTACGCAGCTGACTGGCATTTTAAAACTAACCAGCGAATTTGCCATGGAAAAAACTGCATTTTTAACAATATTTACGTTCATCTTTTGCAAGTTTTGTGTGTGTCAAACGATTTTGTAAAATTTTTCAACTTAGCATAACAATAACAATTATAAATGTTAAGTTTTATTCGATCTTCTTTTATTCTTTTTAGTTTAAACGATCAAAGATCATTTATTTATGAATTATTTATTTCCAATATTTCGTCTCCACATTGGGTAACTTCTTCAGGGAACAAATATTACAATTTGAAAAAATAATAATTAAAATTTAATAACTAAAACTAGTTTTTCAAATTGTAATATTTGTTTCCTGAAGAAGTCACCCAATGTGGAGACGAAATATTGGAAATAAATAATTCATAAATAAATGATCTTAAGCTCGTTTAAACTAAAAAGAATAAAATAACAATTATAAATATAGACCTGTGGCCCTAAAATTTGGCACTTCTACTAGTTAAAGTGTTGTTAAATCAAACATATATCACGCTATTCTTAAATAAAGGGTCCGCCATCTAACGTTTTTTTTTTCAACTAGTGCTTATTTCGTGAATGGTAACACTTAGCTCATGTCTGATTTGACAGATAATTAGTTTTATCCTTCCGCTGAACGAATATGGTCCGTATGTTCGTTATCTTGTCCGTATGTTCGTTATCTTCTTAACAATTGAACATTTCGGAGACATCATGGGGAAGAATTTTGCATAAAGACCTTGGTATGACGCCATACAAAGTCCAATTGGTTCAGGAGTTCAAAAAAAAAAGTTATTTGGCGGACCCTTTAGATTCTAAACTAATTTAGGTTGCTAAATTATTGGCTTTTTGACTCATTGTTGATATTTTGTGTTCATATTATACACGCAGAAAAAAACTGATGGAATATATCGAAGTGCTTAGTAATTATACAACTATATAAGTTTCAAGTTAGTTTTACAAATTTCTTGTAAAATATATGCATTTAAAAAAAAAAATAACGAGGCTTGTATATATTTTACAAAAATTTGTAAATATTTTACTAGAACTTTGTAAAACTAACTTACATATACAGTTGTATAATTACTAAGCACTTCGATAATATTCCTCCAGTTTTTTTCTGCGTGTAAGTATAAAATATAGTCATATTTGTCACAAAGAGCTTGAGTATAAATTTCGTCAAAATATCTTACAAATCAATAATAATGACCTCAAATAAATTTTAATTTGCTTTCGTAGTGTATTTGATCTTAAAAAGGCAAACAAAAAATATACTTCTGGGTCATTTACTGCAAAATTCTTTATTTATTCTAACAAAAAAAAAACTTTCTTTTTTCCCTTATAAAATGCTTAATAGTTTTCTTTAATACCGTTTAAATCCAAAATAA
Organism: Delia radicum; assembly: GCA_021234595.1. Lineage (NCBI taxonomy): Eukaryota > Metazoa > Arthropoda > Insecta > Diptera > Anthomyiidae > Delia > Delia radicum. The sequence continues at coordinate 242,128,992 of CM037852.1, forward strand.
TTCAAAAAAAATAAACGTTTTTAATAACAATTGAACTCATAAAACACATCAAAAATGTTTAACAAAAAAAAAAAAAAAAATTTATTAACATTTTATAAAAGTTATTATTTAGCAAAAATTTAATGTAAATAAAAATTTAAAAAAAAATTGAAAGCGTTATTTTAATATTTGGCACGCGTTTCTTTATAAACTTGGCCAAGTTTAATATGAAAGTATTAACAAAAATTATACTATCACTAATGTAGTGTAGACAAGAAAGGTTTGCATTTTTTTTTTTGCTGTAAAGTTCATTGAAAACTTGCATATAAAAAGTGCTTTAAATTGTTTTAACTTAAACAAGTGCCAATTGACTTTTTTTTGGCTTAAAAGAAGCCAGCAAAGAAATTACAAGCGATATAAAGTGCCAAATGTAAATAGAGTTTGAATATAAAACAACAACAAAAAAAAAAAAGAAGGAAAAAACAAGAGTGAAAAGAGAAATTATGCTTGTTATTGCTTTTTTTGTGGCTGTCATGACACGTTCATAACAAAATGCTAATTGAATGATTTTGTTGTTTGTGGTTAACTAAAATTGGTTAAAACATTCTGTGGATAAATCCGTTTAATTTATGCTAAACACATAATAAAACAACAAAAACAATGTTAACTATTCATCAACGTTAACCCTTTCACTACCCTTGTACACTACAGTGTACACATACATATTTAAATAAATATAAAAATTTATTAAAACATTAAGAACAAATTAAAAGAAAATAATATGTATAAGGTTAGGCTAACAACCAAGCAGCTCACTACTTCCGGTCTTACACCAAGTATCCCCCGGGAATGCGGATAATGGACATAAGTAAAAATAATAGTGCGCCCGGTAGGCTAGTTGGTAGCGTGCTAGCTACCAGAGGCACTGGTCTGTTTTCGCTACAATGAGCCAAAGTCCATAGTGGCTAGTGTTAGGGTTATAGGATTTAATTTCTCATTATATGATTATTAATAAATAAATTAAAATAAAATAAAGAATACGGCGTTGTTCTTCCGTGCATCGTTAGCATTGGTTATTGAAAAAAGTCATTATGAGGATAAACTGAAACTAATTAAATATAGTCCCGATATTTGTTAAGAAAGTCCGATTTTTTTAACTAACCTTTTATTTCCGAAAAAAGGGGCGTTTGTTGAATCTCGTAAACTAAGAAAGCTAAAATATCGAAATTTGACACACAGAGAAATAAAGTGCTAACCGAATTAAAAAGTGTATTTTAATGGTAACAACTTATAAATTCAGTTAGTACAATGATGTTTACATTAGATTTTGAACAATTTAGGTATTCTTACTAAAATTCAGTTGAATTAACCAAACTTTGTTGTGAAAACTAAAGTTCAGTTCTACCAACTGACTGAAATTTCTAATAACCGAATTTGAGTCGTAGTAACAGAATTTCAGTTGGCAAATAGCTTCATTTTTTTCTGTGTGTAATGATCGGAACCAAATCAAGTAATACATATTGGATTATTCGAATATTCCCGTGGGCCTTTCGGACCCTTTTTCTTGGTAGGCAGGAGGCTTACATGTGAACCCTTTTCATTTTAATTTAAGGACCCCTAACAAGAATATCAAGTCAAAACAGAAATATATCCACAAACAAAAAGTCGGTAGTGAGAGGGTTAACGCATAACCAAAAACGTTCAAATATTTTTGTTGTTTTCATAAAAAAAAAATCATAAATTTAGTACATAAGCGAAGGCGTGTTCTGCTTCTTGTTATAATCAGAGTCTTAAAAATACATTTCTTTTTCTAAACAATTACCTAAAAAGTCAAATTTTGTTTTTAATAAATTTTATCATATTAGCGGTTATCTTTGTGTTGAACTTAACAATTAAAAATATTATATTTAGAGCCTATAGTCAATAGCCCATATCTACAAAAATACAATTGCTCCAGGGAAAAAAAACAGAATTGAATCGTAGGCGAACTAAATGTTTTTAATTATACTTTCTTCTACAATATGGTTTAAAAATTACAAAAAATTTATATGAGCAACTTCAAAAATTTACGACACCTGTTCAAACTGACTTTAGATGCCTCTTATTTCTCAAGGCTTTATGAATTGAAAGGAACGATGGACAGAGTTAGGTTGAATGAAATTAAAACCTATGACATGCAACGTTTCACATTGAAACGTATTCACCAAAAGAATTGATGGCCATTTGAAAGTTGAAAAATTAAAAAAATACTTTAAACTTACAGAAGCTTGTTATTCATTTTATTTTTTCTATTAGATTTTAACTTTTAGAGCCAAACCAATAACAAATGGAGTCACTAGACATGGAAGATTAGGGTTCAGCTTCAGGTTAAAAAAAATTAACAGAAATTTCGACGATATTCGGTTTTAGTACGACCCTATCAATGCTTATTTTGTTTTTGAGGATAAAAAAATATGAGATACGTATTTATTTTAGATACGAAATCGTACGTTTACACAATGGGATATGTCACAAATTTTTTGGAAATAATTCGGGAGTTTCTTACTTCCAGTCCTCCGGCGGGGCAATATGCCCCCTAAAGTTGTGCACTTTTTCCATAACAAATGTTGAGCTCGCCATTTTTTTGTCTCTCATCCGATTTTCAAAAACATAACATGCTGATGTGTGTGGGTAATATCCTATAGTTTCCAAATTTGGTCCGACTTAGGTATAGTTTTTTGCAAAATCAAGGCCAATTTTTTTGTTTAAAATATCAGTTATTTAACCAAATAAGTTCTTAATTAAATAAAAAAAAATTAATGAAATATCTTGTTTCGTTTAAAAACTACATTTGCTTAAATTAAAAATTTAAAAAAAATTTTACTTTTTCGATTTTTTCCCCAAAAAGCACAACAGTCTTTTACCTCCACATAAATATTTGATTTCAAAGCATATAAAGTATGTATACTATTCTGAAAGTTTTTGTCATGTAAAAGCTAGTTGTGTTAAAAAAATCATCCCCCCCCCCCCCTCCACAGCTTCTAAAGTTACCACATTTTCCGATTTTTCAAATTTCGCAGTTTTTTTCTATAGGGTTCTTGCGCCGTTTAATGGAATTGAGCTTTGATAACAGTATTTGCAAAATGTTGCAATTTTATATAGTTTGAGGATAATGGGATAAGAACATCAGAAACTTATAAGGAATTGGCGTAAATTGTTTGAAAATGTATGTTTTTTGCGTTTGACCATTACCTGAGCATGGTTATATAAGTATATATTTGTAATAACAAGAACTTACAAATGTCATTACAAATCTCACTACTTTTATATGGTGTATAATGACATATCATTAATAAACACCTTACGAAATTATTTTAGATCATTACTTTACTTTAATGACTTGATTGCACAAAATACCATTACCAGGGACTGGAAGTTCATGCAAACGCATGTTTCTTTCAATAAGTCTGCGAACAGAGTCAAAATATCAAAATATCGTTGCGAATCAGAGAGTTAAAATGGCATCGATTTGTTAGTGCATGTTTTTGCATATTTTGCTATAAATGCATATTTTTGCATATTCGATTTAAATGCATATTTCTACTTATTTTGCTTTAAATGTATATTTTTATTGCATATTTTTACCGTCTGAATTTTTCTTAGTTTTCTTAATATTATTTTAAATTTGACCAACGAGCATATAGACTTAAGAGAACACATGTTTTTTTATAAAGAGGGAAATTTTTTTTAATGGGAAATTATAAATGACATACCCAAAAATAACACTTATTTTTGAGTACTTTCCAAAGGTCTACAATTTTATTTAGAAAAGAGTTCAAATTGTAAATAAAAATGTACGTTTTATGAACACTCTGAAATAGCTCTTAAATATGAATAGATTCTGAGCCTTTACATTTCAAAATTTGTTTTCATAGTCAGAAAATTCACATATTTTTTTTTTTGTTTAATATTTAAAATATTAGAAAAACAAAGAAAATTCGTTGATTATAAAGATATCGTAATTTGTACAACAAAATCTAATTTGGTGGCCGAATAACTCATTCACTGATCAAAAATATTTCGCTGAAATGTTTTATTTTCGAAAACAGGAAATTAATTGCGATCAAAAATTACGATCAAGAATGCCGTAATTCGGCCCCTGTATCAATTAGTTATAAGCTAAAGATTGTGTTTACAAGTTATCATCAAAAAATATAAACTATTCCCAAGATATGTTTGAGGCGGGCGAATGGATTTTGTGATCCCAAGATGATGAGATTGAGATTCAAGTCTACAAAAATAATAAATACAAAAAATTTTTGAGAAGGCTTCAAAAATCCCCAATAAAACATATCAAAATTTGCTCCCTGGCAACTCTTCCCTAACTACGTGAATAGCCAACTACCGTATGTACAAAAAATACATCATAGATGTCGCTAAAACTCACAAAATTTGGGAAATAGTGGAAATTAGATTACATATGATTTTCTAACATGTAATTGAAACTGGTTTTAAGCCACAGCAAAAACGATCTGACTTTAGATCAAGCAGTTAAAGCGCCTGTCTAAAGTGTAGTGCGAAGTGCATGTGGCAAAGAAAGCAGGTTCAAGCCACGGTCAGGATTGCATTTAATAAATAAAATTTTCATATAGATGCAATCAAACAATAAAAACCATAACAAATAATTACAGTATTGTCAAAAGGCTTACTGATGAAGGTTGTGTTACCAGAAACTGCGCAGTCTAATTTAATTAAAAAATTCACAATGTAGTTATGATTTTTAGAAAAGTATGCTTAATCTTCTCTGCCACGCCTATCTCTAACTGAATAATGTGTTTTTTTATTTTTTATATTTATTTAATTAACGTTTTTATTTTAAATACTTTTTATAATAAGGGTATTAATTATTAACATATTTTCGATCTGGCGCGGATCCAGGGAGAGGAAAAATAGGACATTTCCTATCCCAAATAAAATTTTTCAATACAAAAATGTAAAAACGATAAAAAAAAGTTGATCAAAAATACTTTAATATCCCTCAACAAAACCATTTTCAGGATCCGTGCTTGTTTTCGGTCCATACTAAAATTGCAACATTTAATTTTTGCATTGTTTTATCTAGAAAAAAGCAAAAACACAGCAATAAATTTCAACCAAAAGACTACTAAATGATCCCAAGAAGACTTAAAAAAGTGAGTCCAAAATGACTCATAAGACAGTCCAAAATGACAAGTAGGAAATTTTCTCTATCTAAGCTCATAATTTAGAGTGTTTTATGAGTCATAAAAGAAGCTTCATTTGCAAAGAAATACACACTCATAAAGCTGTGATTTAAAAGTCCTTATTAATAAATTAAATTTCTAATAAATTAAATTTTTCAGAAAAGAAAAAAGTGAGAACTCTTTAAAAGGACTGTCTTATTATAAATGCTTCTATTTATAATTGTAGTTGTTGCATTTCTTTTTTACTGTATTTTGTTGTTTCTTTCCAAAATGTCTTCATTTCTTTAGTAGCTATTGTGGTTGACAGTATTCGTATTTTTATATTCGTATTTGTTATTCGGTTTTTTTTTTAGTTTTTTTAACTTTGTTCGTGTTTTGTTAACATTTAATTGAACAATTGAAATTAAAATGAAATAAAATAAAATTTACTTTATTACTGTCACGCATTTAAACTTTCATTTGTTTTTTATTTTTTTTTTTGTATTTTATTTAAGTTGTCTAAACATTTATCGATTGTGTCGATAATAACATGTTTGAGAGTTTTAAATTTCATTTCAAAATTTTATTAACTTTTTATTGTTTTGGATGGAAACTATTTCGGATTTCAACACGTTTTGTTTTTTAATGTTCTACATATTTGTTTGGCTTTACTTCCGCTAGAGTGATAGAAAACTGTTAAAGTGAAATTTGACTTAATTTTAATAGATTTGGTATCAGCAAATAACCGAATATTTGCAATTAAAACATGTTGAATGCCCTGATCGAACAAGTGTATAAGCGACAACTTTTTGAAAACACTTTTTTTTTTTTGCATAATACAACATTTTAACTATAAATAATCATCCTGTTAAGAAATACTACAAAAAAAAATTTCATGAATTTTTGAGCGCGAATTTTTCGAAAAGTGAAGTTTTTGCGGTTCTCAAATCTTACTAAATTGAAACATTAAAATGTTTTTTATACATTGCACACGAGTAATTAAAATAGTTTACCCAATACCCTTTAAAATAGCAAATAATTCATTCAAATATGTAAAAATCAAAAAAAAAATTATTGAAAAACTAGGAACATTTTTACACATTTAAATGCAATATTCACACAATTGTATGTACAATTTTTGAATGAAATTTTCTAAACGGATACAATTAGATTTGTATTATCGAATAGTGATCAACAACAATAAAACATGTGAGTTTAAAAGAGTTCCACACGTTTTTCTCGTCTAATATAAAGTTCTGAAAATGTTTGTTTTTTTTTTATTAAATTCAGTTATAGCATATTATTTTACAAATACAAAAAAATTATTCATAACCTCTCAAAAATAAAAAAAAGTAATTTTAACAAAATAAGTCGATAGTGCAGTGTTCAAAACATTTGCAACTCTTAAAGTAATTAACAGGAAATACAAACAATGGTTTTAACGCTCAGTATTTTGTAGCGTAGCCATTATGTTTTATAACTTCTGAACACCTCTTAGGCATTGAGGCAATGAGCTTTTTAATATAATCGTCAGAAATTTCATTCCACTGCTTCTCCAACTCGACGAAAAGTTAATCACCATTTCGGAATACTTTATTGCCGATATTCCGTTTTACAATCATCCACATGCTCTCAATCGGGTTGAGATCGGGAGATTGAGCCGGCCACGACATGATATTAATTTCATTTTCCTGCAGCCAAACTTTTACAACCCCGCCGTGTGTTTTGGGTCGTTGTCGTGCTGGAAGGTCCATGAGAGTGACATTTCCCATTTAGCATACGGAAGCATAACTGAACTCAAAGATCTCTATAGATTGTGGCCGTCATTGTGCTAGTAATGCGGTGAATTGGGCCAATCCCATTTCCTGAAAAACACGCCCACACCATAATGTTTCCATCTGCGTGCTTCACTGTGGCGGTTGTGTATCTGGGATTAAACTTTTCGCCTCGTGGTCTTCGAATATTGGCTCTTCCATCTGATCCCCGGAGGTTGAATTTAGATTCATCTGACCACAATACATTTTTCCATTGCTGTTTAGTCCAGTTCAAATTGGTGCGTGCAAAAGTCAAGCCGAGCTTTTCGGTTTTTTTTTCCGACACAAACGGTTTTCTTGTACATCTATAACTTCTAAGAACATATTCTCGGGCTCTTCTTTTAATTGTAGGAAGACTGACATCTATTAAAAGTTCAGTTTTAGCTTCTCTAGGAACTGCTTTGAGATATTTCGTAAACAAATTCTTGATTTTCCGATCTTCTCTTACAGTTGTAATACGGGGTCTTCCACCTTTATGAGTTGTGTGGATGTTACCACTATTAACAATGCGGCAAATCGTTTATTTTGGAACGGAGTACTTTATAGAAATTTCTTTTTGGGAAAGTCCATTTTAAAAATCATTGAAAACTTTTAGAATTGTATTTATTTCCTGCCATTTTTTATAAAAATTATTCTTACGATGTTTATGCTTCCAACATCTTATTTCAACTATTAAAGAACAATAATTATAACCAATTTGTTTAAAAAATGTAACGGCCTGAATCTCATAGTAAAAGGGAATGCCATTACCGTTATATCCTAGCATTTGTTAGTATAAATTGTTTCGTTAAGAGTAAGAATAATGAGAGTTGCAAATGTTTTGAACACCTGCATTTTGAATACATCTATTGTTATTCATTTTTTTGTTGTTTTAATTTAACGGAATTAATTTTTTTTATTTGTTTAACATAACACAATGTATGAAGAATATGTAAAAAATACATTTTAGTAACCAAGTGTGATTTGAAGAAAATAAATCAATGAAAACAACAAATGCGATCTCAGTTCCAAATGTTTTGACCACTACTGTATAAAAACGAGTCGTTTACACAATTTTTTTCGTTTTCAAAAATAAAATCAATAAATAAAATTAAAGTTTGAATTGATATGATAATTAGTTTAATTTTTTTTTTAATTAATAGTGCACAATTGTTAGTAATTAACACAAACATTAAATATATATTTTTTTAATTTTTAATTGAATTCATTAGTAGTTTTGTTTTTTTTTTGAAAAAGGATTTTTTTTTAAGGTACTTTAAAGGTATTTTTTTGAGAAAGGATATTTTTTGTGAAAAATATACTTTTTTGAAAAAGGAGTTCTTGTTAGTGAAAAATGCACTTTTTTGAGAAAAGCTACTGTTGCGTTTATGTTTTTATGCAAAACATAATTTGTTCTAATTGCGCTAACTGGTTCTTTCAATTAGACCAGTCTGGTTGGTTGGTTGGTTTAAGTGGCAGCTCACGCTACTCGTGAGCATCAAGTAGAGTCAAAAAGCGACTCCGTTTTGAAGAGACCACACTACCCGTAAGGAACTAGTATCCGGAGTACTAGACCCACCCCGTTCGGTTAAGATAACGTATGAGATCACCGAATCCCACACGTGATATTACCGAGAGGTCGTCCAGTATATGGTCACCCAAGATCCGGAGTCGAATATTCTGCAGCGCCGGACAATCGCAGAGAAGATGCTCCACAGTCTCCTCTTCGCCCGGTATGCCGCAGCTGCGACAATGCGAACCGCGTACAATCCCAAGTCTAATGCCATGCCTACCAATCAGCCAGTGACCGGTCAGAACAGCCGTCAGCCTCGAGACATCCCTCCTGCTCCTGCTCAGGAGAGAGTTTGTACGCCCTAGGTCCAGTCTACTCTTTATTTATATATTATTTATATTGACTGTAATATTTATTTTAATAAATAAAAATAAAAACATTGGATACGGTGTATTACTTAATTACATTCGGTTCGATCTACTTAATAAATTCAGTTATGACCACAAGTATTTTTTTTTTTAAATCCGTAGGCATAATTAAGTAGTCAGTACTCATAGCCAAATTTTAATGACTTCAATTGAATTTCTAAGTAACATAAACATTAGTTAATGTAACTATCAAAATTCGGTTGGCAAAAAATTCGGTTGCAGCAATTGGTTCTCTTTTCTGTGTGTAATATTTGTATTGGAGCCCCTTTAGGGAGTGGTGATAGGGGGTAGGTATGTTTTGAGAAAATTATGGGATTGAAACAATATTGGGTGTCGGTTAGGCATTTGACTCCTCTAGGTGCAAAACAAATTCTTTCAAAATGTTATATTTGTATTGGAGCCTCTTAGGCAGTTTACATATGGGGTATGTATGTTCAGAAAAAATAATGAGGGTTGGTCTTACATTTTACCGCTCTAGGAACGCAGTTGTTGGCTTTCTGTGTATTTTTACCCCTCTTACATTGGTATACGTATTAATGCGTGATAAATCATATTATGCAAAGAAACGCGTTTTCAAAAAAACTGTAGCTTATACCCTTATTCGAGCTAGACATTAATTTTTTGAGCCATTTTAATTCGATTTTAAGAAAAAGTCCGAAGTTTAGCTATAAAGTGAAATAATCGGCAGCTGAAGCTTTTCGATTTGGCCGATTTATTGAATTCATTACTTAACTAGGGTCTTTTCTTTAAATTTTACATTCAAAATCGTATATAATAAGCGCAACAAACGTTTCTTTCATTTATCAAATTTGTTCATAGTGCTTTAAAATTCCGAATGTCGACAAATAGCTTTTTCTGGCCAAAGTCTTCGGTCGGCCACTAGTTTTTTGTTAAAAATTTCTAAACTTAATAAATTATACTTCATGATATTAATGAAACAATTTAATATAATTTTTTTCTTTGATTCAATGAAGAATTTCATTACATCAAAGAAATTTTATTAATATTATGACATTTTTCATAAACTATCTTTCAAAAAATTTCATAGTCTCAATCATAAAATTTCTATCAATTTAATTTTTAACTATTTCTGTAAATAGTATTCAGTGAATGAATGCTACCCAGTAAAATAGTAAAATCCAAATAACAGCCTTACGGGCAAAGAGGACCCAATTTCTCTTATAGAACATATCCCGGGACTGGTTAAGGCAGGACCTATCATAGAGCTAGTAGACTTTGCTATTGCTGTGTGTTAAATTATGTCAATTATATTTAATGAACTGGTTTTTCTGGTACTGAAACGTGGCTTTCAGATTAATAGTTCTCTATTCTACTGATTGCTCCACAATCACTTTTAATTTTCATTTCCTTATTTATTATTTAAACATTTTAATATTTTATTTCAATTAAAACTAACTTTTAGTGTTTGCATTTTCCGAGATTTGAACTCGGGAGCTCAGAGTACCAGAGTACCTTTAGCCACTAAACCATAAACACTTATAAATGTTGAGTGTTAAATTTTAATTTAAATATTTTGTTAGGAAAACAAACATTGTCTTAAATTGATTTTGCCAATACCAATCATTAGTTGCTTCTATAAACAATCCACAATTCGTTTGCCTCTAATTTAGTGGCAAATGCCGCATTTGCAGTAACTACCCAGCCAGAAATTAACACACATAGAAGTATTATGAAAGCACTATGTATGGTAGTTGAAACGTAACCAAAGCAACATGTTTTTAATGATTATAGTGTTCTCAGGGCACTCAAATGCTAACCCAGATTTACGGTCTCATGTTGGTATTTTAGAGTATTATTAAAACGTTACAAAAACCAAACATAAAGTAGTTGTAAAGCGCTACGTCTTTTGTTTTTTAAACGCTTCCAAAACATTTGAAAACCCAAAGTATAATGATTTTAAAGTGCATTTAATGCAAAAATTGACTCCTTTCATAGAATTTTAAATACAAAATGTGGAATAATAAGTAAAAATGATCTTTATTTCTAAAATACATACAAACATATCAGTGGCTTTTTGACAAAAGTGCTTGTTTTTAAAACACACATTTAAATACGCTTAATATATATTTAATGTTGCATAGAAGTATTTCTATAAAAAATTTTAATTTTTTCAATTACTGCAGTAAAACTGCGGCAAATTACGAGTGAAAATAAGTGCTTTAAAAATGTTGAAATAAGATGATTTGAAAAACGTCTGGTATCTTATAGTATAATAGTAGAAATGTGCGGACTAGACTAAAATACACTCACAAAAGTTTTACAGTAGAATCTACAGAAAAAGACAGTAATTTCAGTTTAAAAGGCGACAAAGGTAATTACAGTTAAAACAACTAAAAATGTAGTTGTTTTTAACTGTTAAACAACATCTAACAAATGTGGTAAAAACAACTACCAATGTCGTAAAAACAACTGACAATTTTTTAATACAAACATTTTGAAACAACTATAAAAATTAGTAAAAAACTACTGTTTTTGAAGGTTATTTTGTTTTTGGTATTTAAAAAAAAAATTAAATTTTTTTTTCTTCATTCAGTTACAACAAAATTTAGTATTTCCAGCATCTTACTTAAAGTCTCAAGTCAACATTCCAAATGGTACTCCAGTTATGACGTTTTAATGCATTGGAGATACAATTAAATTATCTAATTATTATTTGCAAACTCTAAATATATTAATATAAACTAAACGAGAATTTTTCAAAACATAGTTTTTCAAAATATATTTTTTTATTTTAAAATAACTAACAAAATTGAACTGTTTACCTCAAAATTACTGTTTGGTAGTTGTTTACAAAAATTTTAAAACAACTGCTTTAAACAACTGTTAAAAATTTTAGTAGTTTTCGTTAGTTGTTTTTGAAAACAACTGTCAAAATAGTTGTTTTGCATTATTTCATACAAAAACAACTGTAATTACAGTTAAAAACAACTACTACTGATTACTACACAAACAACTGTCATGTAGTAACTGTAAAACTTTTTGGAGTGTATCGACATTTAAAAATTTTATTGACTACACTATTTTATCAAAATTCCACAGATATCATTTTTATTTCAATAAACATCAGTAAAGTTTGTTTAAAAAGTGCTATTAAAGTAATTTAAATATGTTTTTTTTTCAAACGTTCTCAGAACGTTTTGGATTTGGTATATTGTATGATTTGATAGTACTTAGTTTTTTGAACCATCATGAATTTCTGGCTGGGTACTGATTATCAAAAATTTTTTAAAATATTTGATATATGGTACGAATTTGTTGAATTATCACAAAGTGGTTGTGGTTCTATCGATTCTACCAACCGAATTTTAGTTAAAAAGTTGATTTGAAATACCAATAATTGAATAAATGGATTTGTTTTAAGTTCTTTTTCCCTCTTTATATTTTCCAGTACAGTATTGCTTTATTGCTCGATTCTGGGTAGTTCCAAATAAAATAACGTCCTACACCCAGAAAACAGTCTCAGTTGGAGTCACCGAATTTGTTGCCAATCTAATTCTGGAGGTAACGACAATTATATTACTATTATTTTATATTTTTGGTCGTGAATGCTAAATATTCTGGTGCCTCATTCAGTATTATATTCCACATAAATATTATTTCGTTCCACAAAATTTTATTGAAAATAAAAAAAACATTTCTTGTTTTTAAAGTATTGAACCGTGGTACTCAGATTAATAAAGGGTCCGCCAAATAACTTTTTTTTTTTTGAACTCCTGAACCAATTGGACTTTGTATGGCGTCATACCAAGGTCTTTATGCAAAATTCGTCTCAATGATGTCTCCGAAATGTTCAATTGTTGAGAACGACGGTGAATTGATGTTGATGGCGCTTCACGCACACTTTCTGCCACAGCAGCAATATTCTCGGGTGTACGCACTGTTTTTGGCTTTTCACGCTATAGTTTATCGATGAGGATGCCAGTTTCTTTCACTTTTTTCACAAGATAACGAACATACGGACCATATTCGTTAAGCGGAAGGATAAAACTAATTATCTGTCAAATTAGACATGAGCTAAGTGTTACCATTTACGAAATAAGCACTAGTTGAAAAAAAAAAACGTAAGATGGCGGACCCTTTAGTTCTCTGTCCTACTGATTGCTCCACAATCACATTTAAATTGGCTCATTTTCTATTTAAATATTTTAGTATTTTAGTTTAATAAAAAAAATCTTTTTGCGTATGTCTTTTCCGGGATTTGAACTCTTAAACTCGGAATAATTGGTTGTCGCTCTACCCATTACAACACAAACGCTTATAAATGTTGAGTACTAAATTTAAATATTTTGTTAGGAAAACAAACACGGTCTAAAATTCGTTTACTTATACCAATCATTAGTTTCTTCTATATACAATGCAATACAAAATTTCGTTGGTTCTTCTGAAACTAGACGTGTCACCACCACATTGGGACATATTCTATAGTTTCATAGGTTCTAATTTAAGTTCTATAGAACCGGCTCTACAACCTGTTATATAACTGGTTCTGAGACCGTGATACCTTATATTTTGACTCCCAGGAACATGTTCTAGAACCGGTTCCATGCAACCGGTGGGAAAAGAAGTTGTTCTGGGATAGATTCAGCTGTAGCCAGTTCTACAAAATTTTACAGGGTAAGGTTAGTTTTATTATATAAATATTTATGTGAATGTTATTAAATAATGTATTTCTTTTCCTTTAGTTCTATAGATTTTCATTTAAATTATAGCTGCCAACGAAAAGAAAACAAACCAAATATCAGACAGTCATATTGCATTAATGATAAATTAGAATATCGAAATTTTAACTGCTATCGTGCATTTAATAAAATTAGAAAAAAAATATTCTTTGAAGATAAAATGCATTTATTTAAAAATACGCAGTTTAAACCGCTGTATTTCAAAAAAAATTTAATTCTTAAACAAATATATGTTAATTATAAATTATTACCCTATTCCGTTGCCAAATCCCTGAAAGGAATTCTCACGGTATCCAAAGTGATGAAGAAAAATATGAAACAATATACTAAATACAGTAAAAAAATAGATTTACATAAAAAATATTTTATGGAAAAAAATCAAAGTTTTACAAAAATTGTTTATAATATTGGTCAAATAATTGCCCATATCTTTTTAATGGCTTAAGCTACGAGAGTCATTTATATCTTTTTACTACCTCAAAATAATAAAATCCTAACAACAGGTTGCACAAGAAGATACACAGTATTTAAATAGGTTCTAATTTATGTTCTACAACTGGAACTTTTTGTATAGAGTTTGTTCTATTTAAAATAGGTTCTTTACATCTAAACAAGAACAGATTGCTTTAGAACCGTTATATTATAGAACTGGTTCTGGGACAGTGAACCGTCACATTTGTGCTCCCAGAAACCTGTCCTTGAATCGGTTCCATGCAACTGGTGATAAAATAAGCTGTTCTGGAATAGATTCGGAGGTAGCAAGTTCTAAAAAATGTTGGGTATCTGAAATATTGATTAATTTTATGAAATATTTTTAGATTTACAGGGTTGGAAAGTTTTGTGTTTCTAAAAAATAATATCTTTTCATTTATTTTTTATTTATATACTAACTTTATAAAAACAAACAAATAAATAATGATTCTAAATTCAAGGACAGCAAAAATAAATTTGTTAACTTTACAAAATTTTTGTTATATTCGATGTGAATTCTAGTTAATTGAAAATAGCATTTTATTCTGTAAAATTAGAAAAAACTTTTACTAAATATTTATAGACTCAAAATAGCTAACAAAATCTGTAGTATTAACAAAAATTTGCTATATTTACCTCAAATTTAGTAGAATGCAAATAACAGTTTAGTTTGCTAAAATAGACTGAAATTTTTGCTAAAAAATTCTATATTGCTGATCTCATAAGGGCAGACTTTTATTAGCATTAAACAAAAAAACTTTTAAAAATTTCCAATCTTTTAATGATTTTTTTGTAATTGTATTTGCTGATTTTTTTTCAATTTATAACGAGCTTTCAACCTCCGTATATTTACAAAAATAAAGCAAATCAAACATATTAGCTAGGTTGATACTAGTATTTCGATCTGGCTAAAGATCTCATCAGAACCCGAAGTTTTAGAAAAGCTAGAGCCTCCATAATAGGCAGAACTTTAACAAAAAACCTATTAATCATCAATTTTGCTCCATTCTTGTCTTCTTAGTAATCAAGCACGTGGTTAGGTCTTTTCCTAACAAACATCATGACGTTACTAAACTTTGAAGACCAAAAATGTTCTATTTATATAAAAAAAATTTTAGTGTGTACTCTGGCTCTTGCTGATTTTAGCAGATTAGTTTGTTGCTCTCAATTGCTCAAATATAACTAAATATTTGTAAATTCAACAGATTTGCTGTTCTTATATTACTAGTGTTTAGTAAAATTACTAAAGCTTACATTTTTTTTTTTGCAAGCTCATTTTTAACTAATTTTTTAGTAGCTTGTTTTTGCTATTTTTACAGGTTTATTTCTATGAGTGTACGAAAGACGTTTAAAAACTATATATTATTTGGGTTAGAAAAATTATACTTTAGTTAATTTATTTGCTGAAAATTCTAAAAAAAATGTTTGCGATTCTTTTAAAAATAACTTATAATTCGTTATAAAATATAAAATGTTCATACTCCATCATTGAAATGAAATAATGTAAAAACTGAAAATATATGGAAATAATTATATAAAAATTTGAAAATAATTATAATATATGGAAATAATCTTGTATACCCAATAAAAAGTTACCTAAGATGTGTGATTTGGTCTTTCGCTTTAGTCTGTGTACCTGAACGTATATTTTTTTGCAATTTCACTACACTGCATTATTAATCAGTATAAACATTTAGTTTACAAATATGCATTTAATCTCTATTAAATTTAAATAATTTATTTTGTTTTCCAATTATTATTCAATTACTTTCACACGTCGGTGACAACATAAAATGTAAGTTGTTTTAATCCACAATTTTGTTGTATGTATGAAAAACAGATACAAAAATCTTCCATGGTTGATTTTTTTAAATGTCTTACAAGAGTTGTACTTTTTAGTATCATTTTCCTCGTCTCGACTACATCCTGACATGCCGCGACATCTAGTTCATTCCACACTATTAATGTGCTTATCAGCACTATTTTTTTTTATCAAAATTAATTATTAATACATTAGTAAAACATTAATTCAAAACAGTTCAGTGCTGAAAAAGTAACTAAAATTTAGCTGAAATATTTGCTGAAAAAAAGTATACTTGATTTACAAGACGTGTTACTAACTTTTTTTGAGTGTAGAATATACTTGGAATTAAAGTGCATACTTCACTTATTTATATTTTTTGTAAATATTATATAATCATTTAATAGAGTTTGGAAAATGTTATCACATGATGATAATATATATTCCACTTAATTGATGTCATCAAAAAACCCATATAATTGCATGTCAAAATTTTCAGATAATTCAATCTGAAATTTAATTTTTGTAATTATGACTTTTTTTATAAAATTTATTTTGTATTCTATGGAGAAAATATAAATGTTAAAAATCCTTATTTTTAAAGAAAATGCTTGAACTTGGTTGGTATTGAATAGAAACAAGTTTTAAACATATTTGAATGTTTCTATCTGAATTTTATTAGTTTTTATTAGAAAAAAGTAAATAAAAAGGTATTTTTTTTAGAAACACAAGACTTTCCAACCCTGTAATTCTGAAAATATTCAATATTTCAGATTTAGATTAATATGCATTAGCTCAACATTTTACCAAAATCTTATCAAAGTGAAACAACATTGGCTTTTTTTGTGGCCTTACAGGCATTTTGCCCCATATATGATTTTATATATACATATATATATTTTACATATATATATATATATATATATATGTTTTACATATATATGTTTTCAGTCTTTTAATAAAGTGAAGTTTGGGGAATTTGGATTACATCCATCCTATGACAGTCCCATGTTAAAATCATGAATGTTTCACCTAAATTTTCAATACATCTTTTTCCAATCTTTTTTTGCTGGGATATTTGTGTAAATACAAAAATTTAATGACATGATAATACGTATGTCAAGACATAAGCTCAAAATCTCATCTACATATTTAGTCATATTTGATGCCAACGGCTACTTAGATCAGGCAACAAAAAATATAGAAAATTTTTAAGCTCATATATTTTTAAGCTTCTATATGGTGAATTTGTGTGAGTGTTTACACCACTTACACATATACTACCCAAACAGCTTGAGTTTCGTACGGGTAATAAGTATTCATGTGTTTTACTTTGAATTCGTTATAACTTCTTCAAAATAAAGTTAATTTGCACAAATTTGGGATTTTAGAAAAAACCGTAGTGTAGCTTGCGTTGACGCATACGCAGTCATGGAAAATAATGTGGTTATATTAAATAATTTTAATATAATCACAGTTCAATTAAAATCGGTACCAGGTGAATTTTAACGAATTTTAATGCACAATGGACCAATAATCTATTTAATTCTGAGAAATATTATCGAGTTTGTGTTATCTAGCATATTTTGCACCTAAACTTATCATTTCGTCACAACAAATGTCAATTAAAATTTAAAAACAATAGTATTCGATATTTAGCTTGAAAAGGTAATACCAGTGTATGCCAAATCGCCGTTTTAAGGTGTTCAGAAAAAAGTAAAACTTCATAAAAAAGTAAATAATAATAAAACATTAAAATTAAAAAATCAGAAAAAATATTAAAAGGCAATAAAAATTAATTTAACATGATGATGAAGCCCATATATTAATTGCAACAAGTGGCTTTAGTAGAACCTCTACGGATCTGCATATGTGAATGAACTCTGGTTGAAAAATCTTCACAAGTAAAGATAAGTATTCTTCAATTCTTAAAATTATAATGGACGGCATCAAAATCTTCTGAAAATGATTCTATGATACCATTTATTGATAATTCTGAAATTTTTTTGAAATCCGCATTTAAAATCTTTGATTGTTCTTAATTCTTGGTGGCATTAGTACAGTTTTAGGTAGAAAAATACAAAGGTGCCAGCAATGTCAAATCACCAAATGGGTGGTATGAGTACTTGCTAATAGTGCCTTCCCAACACTCAAGTGATAACCCCGTTTCAAAGTTGTGCAAATGCTTTGCAAAGAGTTGGGAAAGCACCAAAAAATATTAAGTACTTTCCCGGTGGTGCCAATTCTTTTCAAATTGTTGAAAAACGTAAGAAATCTTGTATTAAGTATTAAATAAAAATTAATTAGACTTATAAATATGTATATAGAAATCGTAAGAATGCTACGCAAATTAAGAGCTCGGAAAGCACCCTTTTCAAGATTTGTCAAAGCAAACTTAGTGCATTGAAAATGCTTTTTTTGTTCAATTCGTACAAACTGCCGGAAAAGTACCCTTTGCAATCGTTCGCAAAGTATGTGTGCTTTGCCAGTGCTTACTTTTGTAGGAGTTTCCTGTCTTCTAGTGTTTTGGCAGTGCTACGCAGAGAATTTTCTTGAAATATTTTTAATGAAATTTTTAAACTAATGAAGTTTCTTTCATAAAGTGATGAAAAAATGCTTAAACTTTATAAAAACGCTTCATAATTTTTATGAAACTATTTTTAATGAAATTTTTAATAAATAAAATGAAATTTTTCATAAAATTTAATGAGTAATCATCATAGTTTGAATGAAACTGCTTTTAATGAAACTTTTTCATTATTCGTATGAAATTTTTAATAAATTATAGAAATAAATTAAATTATGGAAAATTTTATTGAAAACTGCATTAACTTAATGAAAAGTTTCAATAGACGGATTAAAGTGACACCTCATAGATCTAAAACAAAA
This sequence comes from Delia radicum, assembly GCA_021234595.1. Classification (NCBI taxonomy): domain Eukaryota; kingdom Metazoa; phylum Arthropoda; class Insecta; order Diptera; family Anthomyiidae; genus Delia; species Delia radicum. Next base: position 242,147,746 of record CM037852.1, read on the forward strand.
ATTCATTGATATTAACTAATTTTTGGTCTTCAAAGTTTAGTAACGTCATGATGCTTGTTAGAAAAATACCCTAGCCACGTGTTTGATTACTAAGAAGACATGACATGTGCAGGGCCTGTGGGGAGGACGAGGAGGCCTTGGAACACTATCTCTGTGAATGCCCGGCATTTGCCGGGATCCGGGTCGAAATACTATCCAGTGACCCAATATCCACATTGGGGGATCTTAGGGGCATAGGATGGAATAAGTTGAGGAGTTTCGTCAGTGCGACGGAGTTAATGGTATATGAATATGACATATTACCGATTGTTTAGAGCGCACAACAAGCCGACATTCTTTCTTAAGTGTAAGTCCTCAGGGACTTGAGTCGGATTAGGGAAGCAGTTTTCCCTTCTCCAATCCTCTTTTCGACCTAACCTAACCCTAACCTAAGAAGACATGAATGGAGCAAAATTGATTATTAATAGGTTTTTTGTTAAAGTTTTGCCAATTCTTGAGACTCTAGCTTTTCTAAAACTTCGGGTGCAGATGAGATCTTTAGCCAGATCGAAATACTAGTATCAACCTAGCTAATATACTTGATTTGCTTTATTTATGTAAATATACGAATGTTCTGAACATTGTATCATAAGCGTCTGACTAACACAATTAATGAAAGTGAAAATGTATCTGCTAAAAAATATTGTATATTAAATTCCTTAAAATTTATGAACTCTAGAAAATGCATTTCCATATAAAGTATTTGCATATATGCACTATAAATTGTATTATTACTTTCTTCATTTCTGTTATATTTTTATACAAATTGTTACTTATTCAGTTATTGTAACGTTTTGTATTTATTAATTAATTTTATTTAATTATAATAAAAATGAGATAAAAAAGCATTCGTGTTTAACAGTTTTAAGTACAAAAACAAAAACATTAGGCTGCTCAGTAATAAGTATTTTACATGATTTAATAAGCATATTATTGTATTCTCAAGCATTTTAGTATGCGTTTTTAAGCATTTTGTGCTTAAAAATGTTTTTATATGCACATCAATAGTATTTATACATACCTGAAGCAAAATTAACATAAATTTTGTACATACTTTTATGTAACTTTACACACTTTGTGTGTATAAATAGTACCACAATGTGTGTATGAACTTAAATTCATACACATTGAGTGTTTTTACTCACATTATAGGAGGTCAAAAGTTACCTACTATAAATAGGGTAAATTTAAATAAAAATTTATTAGAGTGTATAAATGGAATTTATTTAATTATTTCGACATGTGTAGTCTGCATGTTATGTTGATTTCATATGACTATGACTTTCTTTTGATAATTCGTTTGGTCACCTTTAGAAGGTTTCTGATATTTGGTATGAAAAATGAGCAAAAGAAAACAAACAATAATTCACATGTTCATAAAGCTTAACTAAATGTTTTTTTAAACGATTTTCGTAGCTATTTATAATGTAATTATTTATAAATTTAATGTGTAAATAAATTAAGTATTTATTTAAATAAATTAAAATTAAATAAATTGAGTGTATTTAAATTTAAACTAGAATCTGAACTGCACTTTAGCATATTTTTTACCAGTTAAAACTTTAGACTTTCACTACCGACTTTTTTTTGCTGATAAAGGCAGATTAAAAAAATTGGGCTTTGTTAACAAATATCGTGACTATATTGCCCTAATGAACAGTTTATGCATGAGATGATTTTTTTTTGCAATGACCAATATTCTAATGAACATATTTAAACGAAAATATAAAGTTTTATTGCATTATCAAATTTTTTATATATATTTTTTTTTTAATTTGTAAACTGTAGTGTACATTAGGGTAATAACTTTTTGCATTTTTTGCAAATATCAAATCTCCCCAGACAAAATCGTGTAGGGCATGGACAAATATTAAGAACTGCGTTTTTAGTTTTTCGCTATTGTTAAAAAAGGGTACGCACCAAACGCGTTAAAATTTCGAATCAAACAAAGTTAAAAAAATAACTTTTTTTGATGCCTCAACGTCTGACCATCACATCTATATAATTAAGGCATGCTGATATCAATAGTAAAGTCCGTTTTCGAGTCAATGGAATAGTTTTCTTCCAAATTTGCTTACTTACATATGTAAAAACCATATTTTAAAAAAATTGTTATTAAAAAAAATTTAAAAAAAAACATATTAAAGGCATTTTAGAAATCGCTGTCGGTGCGTACGGTTTTTTTACCAAATTGAACTGAAATAGTTTTTTTTATCATTAATACAATATTTGCCATTAGAAAACCCCTGGGGAGAATTTTGTCCAAAAAAAGTTATCACCCTAGTGTACATGGGTGTAAATGATTTTCTTATTCAAAAAATCTTTTGTTTTTAAAAAAATCAAAGAAATTATTTTAAATAATATCGCATTACTTCGACAAAATAATGTTTAATTTATTCTATGAAGCGTTTAAATTGGCTGAATTATAATGAAAGTTTTTATAGAATTAATCAAACCTTCAATTACTGCAATTTTCTAGTCTAATTTTTTTAAAGAAACTTTTAAAAATGTATGTATACCCGGTTAAAAAAGTTCATACATGATCATATATATTTTTTATATATTATCTATGTAAGCATATGGATGACCATGTAATCCATATTCGTACATACTACAAAAAAACCAACATTTCCATATATGGACAAATATATGTTTAAAAAAACTTATAATCCTAAATTTGTCCAGAATGTTTTAATTTAAGTAACGGTTATGTTTTAATTTGCACTTCATAAGATTAACAATAATTACTGAAACATATATTATTTTTAACTTAATAAAGTTCTAAAATAAATCACTATGAATTAGAAGAAGAATTAAAGTTGTTTAAAATCAATCTATAAAATGGGGTTATAAAACTGATTAGATGCACCATTTTAATATGTTTCAAAATCGTTCTTTGGATATATGGAGTCACATATACTTCCTTATATGTTCATATGCCTTTGTTGCAAATAATGAATTAAATATATTTCCATATTTACCCATATATGACCCTCTTTTGCGAATATGAAATAACATGTACTTTCATATATGTATATATATGAGCTCCTTTTGCAAATATGAAATCACATATACCTCCATATATAACCATATATTAGTACCGTTGGCATATATGGAATCAGATACACTTCCATATATGCCAATATATGAAACATATGTGTCCACATACGCAACCATATATGTCCATATATGAACATATTTGTACATATATAAACTTTTTTAACCGGGTATGTTCAAAAAGTTGTTAACCCTTTAACCGGCAAGCCCGCCTCAAGGCGGCGTGTTCTAAATTGGCCATAAATGCGTCAATTGAGTGTTTTAGAATAATAACTTTAGCGATTTCTATAGAAACCCCAATCTACAAAATATTTTGTTAAGTATTTTTTGTGTGCAGTGCACGGTTTGGAAGCGATAAAGTGTTAAAGTTAAAATTTCGTAAAATTTCAACAAAAAAACATTGTGAAATGAACACAATTTTCAAAAATCATAAAAACATATTTATTTTGACTAGAAATCGTTGATAGTAAACACAAAGTAAGTTTGAAACTAAAGCTTTAAAAACTCTTATTTTTGATCCAATGCCATTAAGGATTCCAAATAGGATTCCTCTAAAGGACATCGTCTTAATTTGAATTCTTGTGGACGGGTTTTTATGAAATTTGGCAGAAAGATTATATTTAGTAGTAGTAGCAAAGCCTTTAAGATTGATCAATATATACAGAAGTTAAGTAACGTGTTCGCTCAATTTCGCGTTTTACGAAAAATAAAATCGCTATATCTTTTTAAGTAAAAGCACAAAAAAGCTTAGGACTGTTTGAGGGTTAAAAAATAAAAAAATATTAAAATGGAAATTTCAGCAGTTTTTAAAATTATCATCATAAACTTTATGTTTCTCAACATTGTCTAATAAACATTCACTACTATAAACATTTATGATGTTTCTCATCTTTGTACTAGAATACAATAATAACATAAATGATAAATACAACATAAACGTAAAAAACTTCGAGGTATTTTAAATGATGCATACGATCACTACCAACTAAATTTTATAATATACAATCTTACTTTAGCATGTCTGTATTAGTATTTAACTTTTACTTTCGGTTTATGTGTCACCAAGCACAAATGCACATCCAAGTTAACAACATACTTAAATAAAATCAAGTAAAACATACAAACAAGCGTACACTCAAATAAAAAAGTTTGTAGAAAAATTATTAAAACGTTTTAATTTCCAATTTATAGTTTCTGTACTAATTTTTAGTACAAAATAATTGTTTATATTTACAAACTACTAAATTTTTACTAATATTCGGTGCTAATTTTAGCAACAAATTTTTACTAATTTTCTTTATTTTTATAGATCACTGTTCATATAGTTCATTCATTTAAAGTTCATTAAAGTTGAAACTTTTTTTATTTTTACAAACTTTATTGAAAAACTTTGAAAAAAATAATCTGAAATATAATGAAAATGCAAAAGAATAAGAAAAAGAAATTTTATTAAAACATTTAAAAAAATTTAGTAAAAAAAATTGGCCGAATTTGGGAATTAATTAAAGTTAAAGGATTTAATTAAAGTTAACTAAATATTAGAAACATTTAAAAATTCTTCCGTCTTCCTTCTACTTTCACTTTGCCACATTTTGCTAAAATTAGCTTAACTGTCTGCTGGCCAAAAAATAGTTAAATTTTCTGTGAAATTTTTTTTATTTGAGTGTATTAAAATTTGTATTGGATGTGTATTTTTATTTTATACATGGATTCTTAACCGATGATAGTTAACAAAATATTGTAAAAAGATACACTAAGAGAATTATGTAGGTAGAAATTACTAAACATTACTGTTCAAATAACTACAAATATAACTAATAAGGCGTTGACAGCACGTTTCATAAATACTACTAAAAATGTAGTTAATTTTTACTACTAAAAAACAATTACGAATGTAGTAAAAATAACCGTGATAAACAGTAAAAATAACTGACGTACAATCAATAGCAGAATTTTGTAATAGCAATCACAAAGATTATAAAAATAACTACCACTACACATGCAGTGACATTAAATAATTTTTAACCATGCTACTGCTACACTCAGTGAACTTCTGCTCTAAATATTTGTAGTTGTTTGAGTTGTAATTCAGTATCTTTATTTTTAAGTAAAAAAACAGTCATTTGTAAAAGACTACAATTGTAGTTCATTTTGACTACAATTGTAGTTCATTTAAAAAACAAACCACATCAAATTACTGTTTTATGATTTTATATTCATTTTATAAAGTATTTTTTTTTTTATTTAAAAGATAAAACACATAAAAGTTTGTTAATTTTTAACTGCATATGTGGTGCATTGTTATTACAATTGTGGTTAATTTTTCAAACAGTAAAAAACAAATACAATGTTAGTTTTATTAAATGAAATGTAAGTAGTCCTTTATTCAAGTGAAATTTTGTTTATTTTTAACTACTATGCTGTGGAGTTTACCTACATAGTATTTTAAGTGTCGGTATCAGAATGCATTTTCCTAAAAGAAAAATTATTATCATATATTTAGTTAGAATATTGTTATAACTCAAGTCCAAAAATCTAATATAATATTGTCATAATAGATTTTATTTGTTGCTTTTCAAAAACCTTGAACATTTCCATGATAGACAATTGTTTCATTGGCATCACCCTAGTCTTCAGTTCTCTGCAATAGAAAATGATAATTGGCTTAACTCAAACCGAGATATTTCATACAACAGACAAAATAAACTCTATGAGAATCTTTTTGTCAGCCTTAGTGGACAAACTACCTGATCTGGTAACCCTAATTATAAAATCAAACTATTTGAAAAACAACAATTTTAAAAAGCAAAAAATAAAATCTAATATTACAATATCATATTAGATTTTTGGACTTGAGTTATAACAATATTCTAACTAAATATATGAAAATATAGAAAGTCCAAAAAACTATTTTCGTATTTTTAATATAAAAATTATAACATTTTAGAAAAATTATTATCTTTATATTAATGACTGAACATAAAATTGTTTTAATAACTTAGCGTTTATTTTATTTTGCTATTTATATTACACTATATTATTTTTTTCTCCACAAGATTTTTTCGCTTGTATTCTCTTTACAAATAAGTGTATATAAGAAAACTAAAAAAGTTGCAAATTGTATACGCTGAGAATTTTTGAGCATTTTTGCCAAATTTAAGATAGATAGGTAAAATAGATCAGCTAGAAAATACAAATTTATTTTACAGCTAAAAAATGAAATTGGCAATCTCTCTCAAAACTGAAAAATATATTTTTTCCAAAAATTCTTGATCTTTTTAAAATTGTGGAACTTAAGTTTTTTACCCTTTTCTAAAATAGAGAAGCGGTTGTTTTGACATTGAAATTGAAATAAATAATTTCCTTCTTATTTAAATAAAATGTCCACATTTATTTCATACGTTGAATTTAACAATGTTAAAAATAAACCCAATTTTAGAAATGTTCTTTTTTTTGTGTTAGAAAATAAGTAGTTCTATTTTTAATGTTGCACTAGATGATCAAAAATTAATAAAATTGTTTGCTAAAACTACTAAAAATTAGTTCAAAATGACGTTGCAAGAAAAAGTGCTAAAATTTGCAGTTCTTTTTCCTAATAATTAGTAAGAAAAAATAGCAAAAATAAATATGTTGAATCTACAAAATTTTGTTATATATTAGTTAAATTCAGCACAATTGAAAGTAACAAATTATTCTGCTAAAATCAGTAAACAAATTTGTAAATATTAGTTTACAAAAAATATCACACAAAATGTAAACATATTTAAAGTTTTTTTGTTTATTTTAGCAAAATATACTGTTATTTTCATATCAACAAAATTTAAGGAAAATATAACAAAAATGTTGTTGATATTACAGTTTTGTTTGCTACAATTATTTAGTAAAAGTTTTTGCTGATTTTAGCAGAGTTACCCAGCAAAACTTTGGTAATGGGTGCGATAAAGTAATGCATTACGTTGTAATGTGTACTCCTTACCTGTATCATTATTTCCCAACAAGAAGTAATGAGTTACCGATAATTAGCACTCATGGATTACCTTGTAATGATACCTCATTACATTTTACATTACTTCAAAACATAAAATAATGAATTACCGATCATCAATTACATAATGCATGAATTATAAACGTAAAGTAATTATTAATATATATATTTGAAAATCTATTTATAGACACATTACTTTGTGATTTTTTGTAAGCATAATGGTAAGGTGTATATTTTTGATATCACGAGCGAAAACACGAAGCACAACAACTCATCTACATTTTAAGCAATAAAATATTGTATGTATCGATAGCGCAGTTGGTAGAGTTCTCGCCCAACTAATTGTTAAATACCAGAGACCCCAGGTTCGAATCCCAGCATGACCATGTTATTTATTTAATAAAAAAGAAAAGTTATTTATTTATGTTATTTATTTAATAAAAAAAAGTTATTTATTTAATTAAAAAAAAATATCTGTAAAAAAAAATTGTATGCATTTTTTTAACGAAAATCTATTTTTAGAAACATTACTTTTTCCCACCATGTAACCATATAAGTAACCAGTTACTTTACCCCTACAAGGTAATGAGTTATTCTGAGGCTCATTGCCTGTATAATTTATCAGTGAAATAACGTGTAAAGTAATGCATTAAGCCCTATGGCGATACATTACTTTACCCATGATTTGGTAATGTGTGGTTTTGCTGGGTAATTTATATTAACTAAAATTTGGCTCAAATATAACTAGAATTTTGATATATTAACCGTTTCTTTTTTGCTGTTCTGCTAATTTTAGCAGTTGTTTTTTATATGTAATATTTACCTAATTTTTGGAAGCATTTTCTGCCATTTTAAATTTTTTAATTTTTGTCTGAAATTTAAGTATTAGCAAAGAGTATATACAAAAAGAGAAGCTACCGTACACAGTTTACCAACTGAACTCGGGCTAGGTATTTAAACTATTTTTTACACTAAAAAATAATTGCAACATGCTCATACAAAATTGTTGCTTAGAACTCTCACTTTTATTTTGCATATATTTAGTTATTTTCTATTAAAATTGAATGTAGTTTAATCTTATATTGCTTATTCTATCGTTACAATTTTAAATAAATAAACATTTTAAATTAAATTATTATTCAAAAATATGATAAAAATTTATATAAACTTTTAAATGTCTGCAACATGTTTTCATTTGCTCGGTGCGAGTTTACGAACAAATAAAAAGAGGGCAGATTGAGAGAGACTGACGTGGATTGAAACCCACTGGTATTAGATAAAAACTTGAGAACCCCTGATTTATTATAATGCTGTTGATGCGGCTATTGTAGCAACAAACGATGACAACAAAATTATTTTATTTAAAAAGACAACACAGCTGCAAATAAAATGAGCAAAATATTTATAAGAAAACCATATAAGCAGCATGCATGAATGCATACAACAACAACAAAAAAGAAGATTTAATACAAAATACATACACATATACATACACATACTACACTCAACACTTATTTTTTGCACATTAAACTCGTATGCAGAAATAAACAACGACAGGAGTCAATGATTTTTAAGGCCAAAGACATTTTCTTTGACTTTAAGACTTTAAATTAATAATAGATAACAAAAGAGATCGAAGAAACCAATCAATTTAAGCACTCTGCCTCTCAGCAGCAAAATTGTTTACAGGCACAAATTACCTCAGCAAAGAGCAATAGCTCTTTTACTTTAACCACTTGTATTGACATAGACCGATTGCTAAAATTTACAACAATTTTGAACATTGGCTGCTTGTTGTAACGCTAAAGCTTTAAGGGCTTTTTTAAATCAAAAGTTCAAAGGCTGAAAATGAATTGAAAACAAACAAAATTAAGTAAAAAATATACTTAAACTATTTTTTAAAAAAATTTCATACCTAAAAGCATTTACTGGATTATTTATTATCTTCATATTTTTATAGTGTTTTCAAATCGGTTAATCGATTAAACGAATAATCTTCTCTATTTAGGTTAATGTTGAAACAAATAATTTAAAACTCAAATAATTATTCGACCCGAATAATTTGTTAAAATAGGTCGATTAACCGGTTAAATTTTTTATATAGATAACAATTTTCTTAACTTTGGCTAAAAAAAAGAAATGGCAATAAAAGCTTAGAAAAAAGAATCGCTATGTAAAATATCATCAAATTCTTTTCAAATCGAGTGAAAGCTATCCTTAAGCATCTGGATAACATTTTTTTTTATCGGATTTAGGTAATTGTATTCTGTTTTGATTATTTTTAAAACTCAAATTAATGTCAACCAATATTTCTATGTATTTCAAGACAAGTTTCAATTTGTTTTTAATCGTTGGCAAACAACTATCAATCTTGTTACGGATGCCGAAACGGCGTTAGGGCGGCAAAGGCCGGCTAAACAACGGACAGAACACAAAACGCACAGAGGTCGATTCATCCCGCCAAAACCCTAACCCATCGGTCCGAACAATTAAAATTCACAAAAACACTAAAACACCAATAGAACACATCGTCAAAGGGGGGAGGATGTTGACCCCCACTGGCCCTCCCAACCTTGGTCGTCCGTCTGTCCAGTACAATTAACACGACCCCATAAACCTGTCATACTCACACAATAATTCTTTTTTTTTAAATAGGCAAAACTATAATTTTCTTTTACTTAAAACGTTATAATTTAAGTTTTTATTAAGTAATCTCCTAAATCTAAAATTTGTATAATATGGGTAAGTATATACTTATAATTAAAAACAATAAATAATAGAATAAATAATAGATTTACAGGTACCCTGGGTAATTTTGGGGATTTTTAAATATCCCTTATGGGAATTTATAAATCAGCCCATCTGGCATCACTATCATAACGGCTGCATACACAGAACGAAATGACTGCCAACAACAAATTACACAGGACAAAATAAACGTAAAAACATAAAGAAAAAGAAAAATACAATAAAACAGGCAACAAAAGACTAAAATAAAACGAAATTAATATCAAATTAAATAAATAAAAATTACTTTTTAAATAAAAATATTAATAAAGTGCTAAATATAAGGGATATGATAAATAATAATAATACTATACAAATAAAAAAAAATAAAATAAGTTATTAAATGCAAAAAAAAATGAATAAGGCAATATGAAATAATACAACAAAAAAAAAACAAGGTGCATAAAATAAAAAAAATAAAAAAAACTATAAATGAAATAAGAGTAAAAAAAATGTACAATTAAAAATATAAAAAATGTACACTAAATTGGCCGATCTTCCCTATATTTGTTCTATACATTTTCTACGTAGAATTCACATCTGAACAAAATATAACCGACTACGAAACACCCTATTCTTGAAGGAGCTCCCTAAAGACTTCTGTAGTTTCTATGGTAAGTATAATCCATACAAAAAAAAACTATGACGCAAAAAGAAATGTGAATCCTAGAATGTTTTATGGATCTTTTGCCTTTTTTATGTTTCTTATTCTTTTTTTTTTCCTAGGTACAATTTTCCTTCGGCACTATGAGATGGCAACAAACTTATCACTAAACTTAATAGAACATGCACAAACACTACACTTAACACAATACTTTTAATTTATATAAAATTTTCGTTCTTGTTTGTTTTCGGTTTCATTGTCTTTTTTTTTACAATTTTATCTTTTCAGGTTAACTTTTTTATATTTCCTTTCTTTTCAGGCTAAATTTTCCTTTTTTTCAATTTTAAACTTCTTTTACTTTCTTTTCTTTTCAGGTTAAATTTCTTTACATATTTTTTTCTTTTCAGATTCAAATCTTTCTCTTTTTTTTTGTTATGAAACTATTATCTTTGGCGGCCATTTTGATCAATATAAGGAACGTCACTTGGATTACCTTAAATTCCATTTTCATATTAGGAAAATCGATCAGCTAAAGGTTTTCGGGGCAATGTAAAAATCTCTGGCCTCCACTTTTAATCCTGGACCCTGCAACCAGATGGAGGCCACCACCGATCTGTTCAGAAAAAAATCTTATTTGTACAAACTATATTTTTTTTTAATTTTAATAAAAAAACTTACGTTCTCTAACTAGAACACCGGCTTACAGGGACTTTGTTCTCTTACACAAGATTTATTAAAAAAAAATCTTTATTTTTTTATAAATTTAAAACAATAAAAAAAAATTAGAAAGTGATTAAACTTTCGCCGCTCATTTTTGTCTTCGAACTATTTGTGATCTATTGGGAAAAATGGCAGCCATGCCTCGGTTTGTATCTATATTTTTTTTTTCTTTCAAATCTGCACACCTATCTATCCCTTTCTCTCAAATAATAGTTGTCCTTTTTCTCACTTTCATCACTAGAGGGCACAAGCAACAGACAAAAAAAAAATACAGACATGGACAAAACTTATGAACACTGAATATAAAAACATAAACTTTCATTCACACATTCGTTTCTTTCAGTACCTAACAAAATGTACAGTGTACATTACACACAGGCACACACACACATAGAGCAATAATCAGCTGAGCCACATGTCAAAGGCGTAGCCACTAGAAAGAAAACGGAGGGGCAAAATACCCACCGTAACAATCTATTTTCAAATTGATTCTGTAAGAATCCGACTTCTTCCATCTACTCTTGTTTTTTTTTTATAAACATTTCCCAGCCAGTACAATTTTCAAACATGTTCTAGTGAAAGATATGCTTACAAGGTGAGTCTCCCAATTGGTTCTCACCTATCTTAATGATATTTGGATATGTGATAGAGAAACCATGAGATTGAGGCGCAAAATAATACTTGTTTTTTTTTATTATGATCGAACAGAACCCATCGGGAGACTTGCATCGTTAGCTAGAAACAGTTTCAGCAGCTGTTTTATCTGTTCTACTTCGGTTGATTTCGGAACAATTAAAAAAATCATTTGTGTAAAAACCAACTATAGAACGGGTTATAAAGAAAAATAATTTGTTCTACATGCAGTTCTTCAAAACTCACATATCTTGAAATGGTAGATTCGTAGATATTTTTAAAATAAAAACTCTAAGGATTTATTAGCACTAAAAGTTCAGAAATTAAATTTTTACAAACACAAAAAAATTAACATTTTTTATTTTTTTTTATGTACAAAATTTGGTTTTCAACAGAATTTTAACAGAATTTTTTAACAAAAGGTCTAAAAATTTTTCAAAAATTCGAAAACATTTAATTATTACAAAATAATTGGAAAATTAGCATTTAATGAAAATTGCAAAACAAAAACTTGTCCTGCTGATAACATTTTGTTTCTCAAGAGAATTTATATTCCTACAAATTAAAACTCCACGATTCTACGGCATGTTTCATTAAAACATTGCGGGATGCTTTGATTCATCCTCAACAATCACTTTATAAAACAATGTAGCCAAGTTTACTTAATTTTTACAAAAATAAAAATCCCTTCTTTGTTTTTTAATGATAAAAACCAAAGAAATGGCGCTACGAAATAACCCCCAATGAAATAACACCCAAACGACAAAATGAAATAACCCCCAATGAAATAAATCCCAAAAAAAAATGAAATAAGTCCCAACAAAAAAAAAATGAAATAATACCCAAAAGAAATGAAATATTCCCCAAAGGTGAAAATGAAATAACACCCAAAATTTGGGGGTTGTTTCGTAATGAAATAACTCCCAAAGGAAGAAATGAAATAACCCCCAATGAAATAAGCTCCACAGAAATGAAATATGTCCCAAATTTTTTTTATTTTTTGTTTTCATATTTTTGATTCTTTTGTTACACTGTTCAGTTTTTCTGCGTGGCGGTCTGCGGCCGATCTTAGGGGTTTTCTCCTCCATAGGACGCGGCAGGTGGCTTCGCTGAATACAGTTTTCCTGCGCGCGTCTCATTATCTTCCCTAGTGTGACGCGCGCAGGGAAACTTTATTCAGCGAAGCCACCTGCCGCGTCCCATGGAGGAGAAAACCCCTAAGAGCGGCCGCAGGCCGCCACGCAGAAAAACTAACAAATATTAAAAAAATTTCACTTTTAGCAAAATGAAATATCCCCCAAAAAATATGAAATAACCCCCAAAATAATTGCATATGAAATAATCTCCAAAGAATTTAAATTTTGGGCTTTATTTCATTGGGGGTTGCTTCATATTGAAATAATCTCCAAACCGTAAGATGAAATAGTCCCCAAAAGAAAATGAAAAAACCCCCAAATAATTTTACACAATTTTTTTGGGGGTTAATTCATTTTTGGCCGTTGGGGTTATTCATTGGGGGTTATTTCGTAGCGCCCAAAGAAATACATTTCAAACGATTAATCGATTAATCGCCAATTTTGTCGGTTACCCGCATAACCGGTTAAGCCATTTTCGCAATTTTATGAATAGTGCCTTAACCGGTTAACCGCATAGGTCGAACAATTGGAAACACTATATTTTTGACAGTATGTTATTTCAAATTTACTTTCATACGCTCAGGAAATCAGGAAAGTATAAACCACTACAAATGGCTGTTAAAATGACTACATATGTAATGTAAAAGAAAATCACTTCATTTTTCATAAAAAATACCCAAAGTGTAGTAATTTTTAATTACTAATAAAACAGCTACAAAAGTATAAAAAAAAAGTTAAAAATGGTCATAATAACTAGTGTCTGACAGTATACTTCGGCCAGAAAATACTTTTTGTCTGTATTCGGTATTTTAAAGAATTATGAACAAATGCGACAAATGTAAAAATGTATATTGGCCAAATCGGAAAAACTTTTTTAACTTTACAGCTAAACTTCAGCTTTTTTCGTTAAATTTTATACTCAAAATTCAATTAAAACGGCTCAACAAATATGTTTTCAATATAAAAATTTGTCCACATTGCCTCAAATAACAACAAAACGACCAAATATCGTTTTTTGGCCGAAGTCTTCGGTCGGACACTAAGAACAACTTACGTACAATGAATAGCATAATTGTAAAAACAATTACAAATGTGGCTAAAATAACTAAATAAAATCTACTACATATGCAGTTAAAATTACAAATGACAACTTGGTTAGTCATTTTTATGACAAAAACAGTAATTTTTGACTACATTTGTAGTTATTTTAAGTGTAATTTAAATCATTTCTACCTTCTTAATTTCCTGAGTGAACCTTTTTAATGAATGAAGAATTTGATTAAATTCTTTTAATAAGTAACAATTTGTTTGTGAAAGGCGTGGTAGAGAAGAATGAGTGTATTTTCTAAAAATCATAACTACATTGCAAATTTTCAATTTTTTCTGAATACGACTGCACAGTTTCTGGTGTTGAACCTTCGTCAGTGACCCTGTTTTTTTGAATAATGTAATATTTGTTATGTTTTTATTTGTTCGATTGCGTCTATATGAAATTAATTTTAATTAATATTTATTTTACTATTAATGCACTCATAAAAATTAACCTGTAAAAATAGAAAAAAAGCTACTAAAAAACTGTTAAAATTGGCAGTTAGTTAAATAAGAAAATTTTAATTTATTCGCATAAACAATCTAAAAAAACTTTGAGAATTAAAATTGTTTTGTATTTTCTACTAGTATTTTACACATATTTTGCTGATTTAATTTTAAACAATTTTTCTTGCCACGCACAGTGGGATATATCACAAAATTTTCGGAAATAATTCGGCAATTTCTTACTAAGTAGTCCGATTACAATCAAATTTGGAACGGGCGTCAGCGAAGTAATATTGAGCTTAAGTTTTGATTTTAAACCTTCCAGACAACTCGGTGGCGGCAATACAACCACCCAATATAGGGAAATTTTCGCATATAAAATTGTGAGTAATCTCATTTTTTGTTTCTAATCCGATTTTCAAACAGTTAAAAATTGTATATCTCTTAGTAGAGACTAACAACAAACATGTTTATATGTGTGGCTTATCTCTAATAGTTTCCGAGATAGTCCCATTTGAAAATGTGAAATTCCAAATTTGGTTCGACTCAGGTCCAGTTTTTTGCGAATAGAGGGACAAAATCGGGGCCAATTTCTATTTTAAAATGTTGGTTATTTAACTAAATACATTCTTCATTAAATAGAAAAAATGAATGCAATATGGTGTTCCTATAACTATAATAACTATATTCTTTTAAAGTAAAAAAAAAAAAATCAAATTTTTGCGAGCACCAGCAGTCTTTTACCTCCAGATAAAAATATTCTTTTTGAACATATAAAGTGTGTACACTATTCTGAAATGCCCTTTTATATAAAAGCGAGTTGTGTTAAACTAGTTTTTGATTTGTATATATTTCCCCCCCAGAAGCTTTTAAATTTGCCACATTTTTAAGACAAATATCAATTTTAACCCACTGTTAAAAATTGTGCACGCCTTCAATTAGGTAAAGGAAGCGGTTGTAGATAATCCAACATATACCTAATTTATTTATATACCGCTTCAAATGTAGACATGGCAGCAGAAAATATAAATAATAATTTTCGAATTTGATTTGCTTACAGCAACTCATAAATTCTGACATGAATTTCACATTGTCGACTTTAAAGTATATTTAAGTCCAAAAACTCATTGGATTATGTCTGTTAATAAATATTTTATTGATTAGTAAAATTTACATGTTAACAAAAACTGAAATCTTTACCTTCCTATTAGGATTACCCAAGTGTTGGGGTGTGTACCTAGAGGTGCTCCAGGGGTTGGTATGTTGGTGTGACGGGGGAGTCTCACTTCCGAGGGGTTAAGAAAAAAGTTGTAGTTTTTGAGGGTTTTATTTTGGCAAAAATTGTGCTTTTTTTTATAAAAATTGTATTCTTAGTTTTTATTTACAAAAATAATAAATTAAACTTTCAAACTTTTTACGATGAGGGTTGCTGCTGCTGCAGCGGTTGTCACGATCAAAAAAAAAAAAAAGTTGTAAAAAAGAAAGAACCCAAATAAACTAGTGCTGCAAGGATGGAGATTACATCAAGTAAATGGGTACTTGTGATCCTTGTAGCACCAGTACTGGTATGGGTTAACACAAGTATGGTGTAGTACCCGGTCTACACGAGCATCTTATTCTTGACATAACATGCAATGGTAAACTTGCGTAAACACCAAGTTTTTTAATACCAAGAGTGCTAAATAGGACTCTTTTTAAAATGTCTACAGGCAATTTCCTTTCCAACGATATAAAACACTTATATGATATGTTCATAACTACTTAACAGAAATTCTTCAAAAGGTACTTCTTACGAATTTATGATTTGCTGTATGGAATCCCACAACACCCAAAAATAAAAATTCCAAAAATGGAATTTTTTACATTTTTTGCTGCCATGTCAACATTTAAAACAGGGACTTTTATCCAATAAATTAGGTATATGCTGAAGTAACTACAACCGCTGCCGCTAAAAGTTTCATTAAAAATTATTTCATTAAATTTAGAAAGCGTTTTCATTAAGTTTAAGGAATTTTTCACTCACATTGTGATGGAAATTCATGAGTTCAATGAAAAAATGTCATTGAAACTCGTCCAAGAAATTCTCTCTGTGTGCTTATCATAATTTCTATTTACAGTAATAGAACAGTAATCGGTGTTTGCAAAATTTATGGTTGGTTCACATGCAAATTTGATTTGTAACTCATTTTAGAATAATTTTAATAAAAAAAAAAATAAGTCAAATAAATTTCTGCATTGTGTTATTGTGTAATACGTTTTTATTTTAGTAAATACAGTTTCACTTTTGTTGTAATTTTTTATTTCCTCAACATACGATAACTGGTTATGATCGCATATAGGTATAAATATCAATACCCTTATGGGCATGAATGTGTATATTTTATTTTCACTTTTATGCTACAATATATTAAGTAACAATTCATTCATGAATCTTATAGAAGTCATAAAAGAAGTCACACTTCTTTTTTTATTTAAACAAAGTAAATTAATATAATTCAGCGGGTTCGTCGTGAACATTTGATTTTGGGATATCATCATTTTTTTTAAGGTTTTAGCACCAAATAAAAAAATGGCGTAATTATATTTTTGAAATTTCAATTCCTTCACTGAGAGAATTATGTGCATGATATCAATAAATTTTTGCATTAGATCTATGAATTGCCACTGGAACTCGTCCATTGAAACATTTCATTAAACTAATGAAGTTTTTCATAAAATTTAATAAAAAAGTTTATGTTAATTATTAAAACCTTCGTACGCCTAATAAAAAAGTTTCATTAAAACTATGAAGCTTTCTCATGAAGTTTAAGATATTTTTATTCACATTGTGAAGAAAAATTCATTAGCTTATTGAAACAATTTCATTAAAACTTGTTCAAGTAATTCCCTGTGTGTGGAACACACGGTGACCAAAAATGCTGATTTTGGTTCCCTTTTACTACAGACATATTGACATATATGGTTGCATATATGAATCATATATGAACACATATGGAATCATATATTAGCTAATACTTTAAAAGTCAGGGGTCATATATGGAAATGTATGACACCATGTATGGTAATATATTGCATATATTGCTACATATATGGCATATATATTCATATATGAATTCATATATTATTCCATATAAGAATTGAATTTTCTTATTTCAATGTCATGGAGACCAAGAGTTTTTCTAAATTTTACAATTATTATTCCAAACTTAAATCCTATATAAACGAATTTTAGAACGCACATTGGCAGGAACATAGACTTTTACCCCAACAGTCTTAATAATGTTCGATTCAAAAAATATTTTCTTTAAATGTAATTCTTTTCTTAAAATATATTTTAATCTCAAGTTTTTTCGTGGCTAAAAATATTTATATATAAAACCATATATTGGGAATATACAGTTACGGACAAACAAATAATTTTAATGTTTTTATAATCTTGATGTCATAATTTAAAATAAGTTCTATGGGTCGTTTTGTACCCCAGCCACTAAGGGTTAAAGATTTTTTATACAGTTTTATAAAATTAAAGTGATATTTTTTCGAAAATTATGTAAGTTTCCTAGTGGGTCTTGTTTTACCAAAAGTGTGAAATATGTGATATATGTGATATTTATTTTCTGTATTTTGCGATACACTAATATCAAACAGGGCATTTCAAAACACAAATTTTATTACATTGTATCCGCTATTTTACAGTTTAAGTGTATTTCATCATCATTGCCCCCAAACCATTGGCTTGCATTACTCCAAATATAAATTTATTTTAAACTAAATATGTTATTTAGGTTATGTTTGTATCCTATTTCAGTTAGAGTATCCTTTTTATACAAATGTTGCTCATTCCTTTTCCAAAAAAACCTCCCCATACCATTTATTGTCACCGCCGGTCCTAAATGTTTTAATTGTTCATTTGGGGTCAAGTCTTTTTCCTTTGTTTGTCTTACAAACGTTACTCCGGCTTAAATAATTTCATTAATCTTAGACACACCAAATAAGAAAACATATATTGAATTTGTTTTAACCAGTTTTGATACTCTTTGAAATCATTTAATGGAGCAACACGATTTTTGTCAGATATCAGTGACAAACGATTTTTTTATGTTTGTAAAGGAAACATGCCATAGATTGATTTTAACAAAAAATTGCTTCATTTTTGGACCTAACTCTAAATTATCAAACTTAAAAGACATTAAAATCTTAATTTTGTAAAAGTTTTCATGAGTTGTCACCCACTGTAAGTGAGACCATTTATGGTCATATACTGAACTATATCTATATGGTCATTAGGGTGGGGCGATTAGTATGGAAGGAAAAAAATCTTAATGGGCGCTTCGCGTTTCTGATTCTTGGGATTGTACTGAGCAAAATAGTCCACTAGACCATACATCTACGGTGAAAATCGAGCTTCCACATTTTGACTTTACTGCAAAAAAGCCCTATTTTGAAATTAAAAATTAACCCCTTAAACCCCACCCACAAATATGATTGATGCATTAATCTGCTAGATAATCTTCCAAAGAAGAGATTGATACCATAATCTTGAATAAGCTCCTCCTACTTCCTGAGATATGTCGATCCCACACATTGTTACTTTCACAAAATACGGCTAAAAAGTCAAAATCTGGAAGCTCGATTTTCACCGTAGACGTATGGTCTAGTGGACTTTTTTGCTCAGTACAATCCCAAGAATCAGGAACGCGAAGCGCCCATTAAGATGTTCAAATCGCCCCACCCTAATGGTCATTTATAATCAAAATACACATGTATGATCAAATGCACTCATAGAAGTAAACCTGTAAAAATAGAAAAAAACTACTAAAAATTTGTTAAAAATGACGTTGCAGAAAAAAACTGTTAAATTAGCAATTTTTTTTTGTTAAATATTAGTAAGATAAGAAAAGCAAAAATAAATCTGTTAAATTTACAAATATTTAGTCATATTTGAGCTAAATATTAGTAGACAAAAAATCATAAAAAAATTCGAAGTTTTAAGCTTTTTTTTAGTTTTTTTCTTTAGTGCGAATAAAAATATACCCTTCCGAAATGAGCAATCTACAATTTTTTAGCCAAAAGATCTGTTGATTTTAACAAAATAAACTGTTAAATATTTGCAGTCTACTAAATTTGATGTAAATATAGCAAATGGTTTGTTGATATTAAAGTTTGCTATTTTTAGTCTACAAGTATTTAGTTAAAGTTTCTGCTAATTTAGTAAATTACTATTCAATTGACCAAAATTCTCATCGAATATAACTTAACTTTTGAAAAGTTAACAGATTTGTTTCTGCTGTTCTGCAACGTCATTTTTAACTAATTTTTAGTAGCGTTTTTGCTATTTTTACAGGTTTTATTCTATGAGTTTTTAAGCCCATATATAAACATCGAATTGTACCCAAAACGCACAATTGTGACAGGTCATTTTCAAAAAAAAAAATAAATAAATACGAAAACATTAAAAAGCCAACCTAAAAATTCTAGTTTTTTAATATGAACATATATTTTTTGTTCAGTGTAGAATTTTTTTTTTCTTTTATGTTTTAACATATGATTTTGTGTGAATTACGTAATCTTGTGATTGTTTTACTTTCGCATGTAGTGGAAAAAAACGGTCAAAAAGAGCCACACTTCAAAAGGTCATAAAATATAAATTTGGGCATAGTTTAAAAAACTCTTTGGGGGTTTTGGTCTATTGACTGATTATTTTCATTTCCCGTTGGACTCGTATGGGATACAGTTTCTTGTTGCACGGTGCACTGAAAAATTAAAAATAAAATATCGACCCGGAATCGATCCCACGATCTTCCTGTTTAACCATTTCCTGCTCTGACCTCTGAACGAACTTTGTCTATTAACTCATTAATGGCACGTCATAGATACGCTGGACAAATTTTTCAACAAAACTTTGCAGATATATGGAAAAATCTACGGAAACGCACGATTTAAGATTTTAAAAATAAAAATTTTTAAATTAGTTGCACACAAAATTTTTCTGGATTAGCTGGTTTAAAATACATAAAAAAGCAATAATGCGTTCACGTGAATTAAATTTTATGAGTGTAGAAAAAGTTATAAACTTTCTTCAAATTGAAGGCACCCCGCCAACTTCAAAAATTATAGGGTCCAATTTATCTTTAATTGTACATGTTATCATAACAATCATTATGTAAAAGTGCTAAGTGGACATGATGAGATTTGTATTGTCATATTTACTTTATTTCTAAAGGCAAACTAATCGATTTGATCTCATTTTATTAGTTTATTTGTCATTTATATGGCAATATAAAAAAGATTGCAATTACGTTGACGCTGAAAGCGCAAAAATGAAAAATCTCTTAAATTTATATTTATTGAAAAAAAGAGTTACAGATTTTGGAGAGATACCATTTATTCGTAACAGAGGGAACATATGTTTTTCAACATGTAGGAGATTTTGCAACATCAGGATTATCATCCACCAAAGATTTTAGGCGATTTAATTTTATGCTTAAAAAGTTATACCTAAAAGAGTTGAAAAACTCTTACAAGTTACAAGCAAAATTAGTGTAAATTAATTTAGTTTTTAATTGAGTAGAGCACATTAACAATGTATTAAAATTTAGGATGTTCGCCTGGTCAATTCGTTACCTCAAAAATGCTGATGCCATCAAAAAATATTATATATTGTTCTTCAAATGGTTTAAATCCAGAGTAACATGGAATCGTACGGTTCCGTAGATTTTCCCATATAGAACCATGTAACATTAACAAACTTTTGTAACTTTATTTTGCTTTAAAGCGCCCTCTGGCGAAAATATTAGCAAACAAAGTTAAAATTTTGACAGGATATAAATTTTAGACGGTTGAAGAAATTTTAAAAATTTTAATTTTTTTTTTTCATCTTTATTTAAAAATGTATCAAAAAATATTTCTTTAGGATAGCGGATTCTTAATTTGTTTTGGAAGAATAAAGTGTATTAAAATGTACACTTTCATATTTTTCCCATCAACATAACAATTAAAAATATAAAAGATTTGGCTTTTTGGCATTTTTAAATAATTTTTGAAAATTGTTCTACAAGGTAGAACATGGATTTTTTTAATATTTAATTTATTTAAATTATACACAAAGAAACAATTTTGCCTTTTGCCAACTAAAATTCGGTTACTGCGTCTGAAATCGGTTGGTACAACTGAATTATAGTTTTCACAACGGAATTTGGTTAATACAACAAAATTTTAGTTTGCAACACCCAAAATATTCCGAAATCACATTTGAATATGTTTGTACTAACCGAATTTATTGGGTGTAGCCACCAAAATATTATTTTTAATTCGGTTGGCATTAAATTTTTCTGTGTGGTATCAAATACTCGATAAAATTGTTAATAATATTTAAAAAAATATTTTATCTAAAAATATGCTGCTGCTTGTTAGTTTGAAATGTATTTAAGTATTTCTGTTTAGTTTTTGTGAATACCAACAGGTATTTTCACATGTTATTATACCATAGTTGTTGTTATTGTTGTTGTGTTGTTGTTTTGTGGTATTTGCTTTAGGTTATATGCTGTCTTTGTAGTTGTTGTTGCTGTTGTTGTTGTTGTTTAGTCAGCCAGTCTAACTTAAGTCATATCTTACATCTTATGACTTAAGTTCAACGCGCACTACGAGTACAACAAGTGAAAGTTATTTGTGAATTTTTTTCTACACACATTTTGAGGAACTTCTTCATTTCTTCTGTTCGTTTGTCTGGTGAGTATTTTGTTTCTGTTGTGTTGTTTATAAACTTTTTATTGGTTTAGTCATTGTTTTAAATGCTTTGAAAAAGGCGGGTTTTTGTTAGAAAATCGTTTAGGATATTTAATTGATGTTTTTATAACAAATAACACATAAAATATGGCTCACTGAATTGTAAAACATCTATTTTTAAATTAATTGTAATATATCATTTTAATATGTGAATTTATTTATTGAAAAATTCACATACTTTGTTTTAAATATTTAAACAAATGTTTGTTCAAAATTTAAATATCAAAAGAATGTAATTTAAATGATTTTTCAAGGTATTCAATTAATATATAACGAAAGACTTAAGACACAAACACTTTTGTTAGTTGGTCAGTTTTTGAATTTTAAATATGAAATTTTTATTCAATCAAACATTTTGCATACTTATACAGTAAAATTCGTTTAAGTAAATTCTAGTAAGACGAATTCTCGGTTATGACACACTTATTTCAAAAATGTTTTGGCAACAATTTTCATATAAAAAAATATCTATTAATAAAAACACGCTTAAAACAAACCCCGAGAGTCGCACAGACAAATTAAATAAATTTACCAATTTAACAATTTTTAATTTATACGTTGTTATATTAACTAATTCCTTTAAATATTTCTCTTAATAAAATTAAGTACTAGCCTAATTCGTTGCCGGTAGCTTTAAATACCGATGTATATTTAATATAAAACTAAGAAAGAAACTTCCTCTTTTAGATCTGCAACCATATCTCAACCAAAGGTTAAGGCTTAACCATAGATATGAATGTCAAATTTATATGTCAAATTTATTTATAGAAAAAGATACTCGCCCTTAATAAATTTTTTTAACCTCTTGTAGTGAATATTTCAATTTTAAGTTTATGTAAACGATTTTCAAAAGCAAAGCTTATACGCATTAGCGGAATTACCTTTTTCGTACAAGCTCGCAATGCAGAACTTTTCAGATAAGTTTGTACTGATAATAAAAAACAGTTGTTGAAGTAAATTTGGGGCAAAAACCTCACGCAATATGGAAAACAGTGCTTCAAAAATGGAAAGCAGTTTTTATTGAAGGAAATATAATGGAACTACAAAACTTAAGTTCTTTGAAGCAAGTTACTACTAAAATTAAGCAAAATTTGATTTCGCTTAATAATGCTATAATATCGCGATATAGTTAAACTGGTGGGTAACGAGTTAGTTAGTATTAAAAATTATAGAGAAATTATTCTTATTTTAAACGAGCTTAAGATCATTTATTTATTAATTATAATTATTTATTTCCAATATTTCGTCTCCACATTGGGTGACTTCTTCAGGGAATAATTATTACAATTTGATTGAAAAACTTGTTTTAATAATTAAAACTAAAAGAAGATCAAAGAAAACTTAACATTATAGAGAAATCTTACAAAAAACTAAAGCTGCATTTACATTACCTTCAAAATCCAGTTTAAAATAGATTTCGAAATCTAGTTCTTGTATCGTTTTATACACTACCATATGATCGAAATCTAGTTTAATTATAATAATTTGAACTAAATTATTACTTCTTTAATTTAAAAATAGATATTTTAACTTAAAACTTCAACGCGTTTGGTGCATGAAGTTTTTTTAACGATCGGGAAAATGCAATATCATACTTATTATGCTCTAACCGAAAACTCCTTGTTTAAATGCTTGTTTAAATCTCTAGGGAGAAATGATATTTTAAAAAAATTAAAAAAGTTATATCCCTAATGCGGATACCTACATTTCAAAATAAGATTCCTATTTAGGTCCAGCGGTTTGGACTGGCTGATTAAGGCGGAGACTTTTCTTATTCAAATTTTATTGTAGTTATTTAAACATACCTTATTGAACTAAATGTCACGTTTCAAGTCAAATGGGTTTGAGCAGGACATCAAGAAGACTTTCCCCTCTTTTACCCGTATTTTATCGCGTTTTCTATCCAAAATTTCAAAAAGTATAGTATCATTGAGTAAGGTGATATTTGAAGCACGATGTACTTCAAATTTAAAATTTCTAGGGAAAGGGGTTTGGTCAAGAGGAAACTTTTTCCCTCTTTGCCCCTCCCCGTAGGACAGTAGCTGCTCCAGCTCAAGTCTTTGAAAAAAAATTCAATCCCAAAAATGCTGAATTTATAATTTTATTTTCCTCGGTTTTCCCATAACACTGGGCGTACGCGTTATGGGAAAACAACATAACTTGGATATGACCTCAAAAAAATCAACGAGTGTACTTCTCATTTCAAATAAAACACAAATAGTGTTACGAAAACTTGTGCTGTTTTATTTAAATTTATTTTCATCGGGATAAACATTAATTGCATTTATAGTAATTAAATGTGCTAAAGTCCCAAAACTTATTTAACAAATTGTGAAAAGCAATCTGATGTAGGCGTGTCCCTATCCGTTTGTTTTAATCAAACGAGGGGATGCTGTATTGTATAATTACCTTTAAAAACACACAGATTTACACAATATTCTTTGCGAATTTGTTTTTAAAATGATATGTAAAGTTTGTTTAATAAAATTTATTTATAAATCACTGAAATCAAAATCTAATAAGAAATGGATAACAAAAAGTCACGAATTAAAATAGAAATCGAATTACAATAAAAACACGCGTGTTTGCCGATTTAAAACAAATTTTTAATTTCATTTGCTTCACAATTTATTCTCTCATTTTTTTCTTCTTTTTCTTTTTTGCTTTTTTCCATTTTCCTCCTTTTTTTCTTTTTCGATTTTGCTGAGGGGGGAGGGGGAAATTCCCATATTACCAATATTAGGGCTAATAAATAAAAAGAAATTATTCAAAAACTAATGGAAAATATATTTTTATAATTCCCCAGTAATTAAGTTTAAGTCCGATAATCAAATTGGTACATTCATTACTGGTTCATTTTTTCTATATGACCTACATCTATTTTAAATCTCTAAGTTGAGTAATAATAATATTAATAATTATGATCACCCAGAAATTACCACTTTAGCGTAATTTAATAGCCGATAAGTGATAACATTTTATTTATTGAGACTTCAGCGAAGTCTCTAGAATAAAGCAAAAGGACCGACAACTTCGGCGTTATATTTCACATTCCACGTTAATATTTATGGTATTTTTAAATTATATAAAGCCATATTCTTCGTTTTTCTTGGCACGTATTAAGCGTTTTGCATATAGCAATATCGTGGCATATTTTTAAAAATTTTAAAAATCGAAAATTCGAGATTCATTCCATTCAAGAATTTTCGTTTCTTTAGGATTTTGAACTTGAAATTACCCTTATAGAATCTCTTTATAACTCTCTAGCTAAAGATATAACGGATTTTTAAGCACTCTTAGTATTATAAATCGATTATTTATGAAGAAACTTACAAAACATTAGCCGCATATGGCTCATATATTTTTAAGACCACAGCTTAAAAATAAGTTCCTGTTTTTATTAAATTCTTTTTCACTTAAATATAAAAGATGTAAAAAACTTAATCACATAAATTCCAAAACTTTTTCAAAAGCAATAAAGCATTCCCAGCAAAAAATAACCTGGATTTGGTAAGCAGTAACTACAATTGTATGCTTCCAAAATAGCGCTTCAACGCCTTTCATTCTATAAAGCAATTAGGGAAGGCATTTTTCGTGCTTCCCAGAATGCATTCTTTGAAGCAGTGAATAATGCTTACAATGAAGCAATAAAGTATGCATACCATGAATCACTAATGTTGTCAGCACACAAAAAAGCGCTTCTTATTGCCTAATAAGGAATGAATTTATTGATTCTAAGAGCACATGAAAGAAGCGCTTTAAAAGAGACATACCAAGTGGGACATCGCGAACAAAAATCATGCCTTCTTTATTTGCTTTAGAAGCGCTTCGTTATCAAATAATGCCTTCCTGAAGCGCTTCTGGGTAAGCACTAATTTTTTCTGGGTTTTTAAACTAATTTTTTTCTTCTAGTTTTACCAGCTTAATTTACCATATCCTAATTTATTTTTAAAATTTAATTTTGGCTATCGTTCTTATCATTTTTTCCAAGCAAATGTCTATCTTTTATGACTATTTGGTAAATTTCGTTAATTTAGTGAAATTATGCACAATCTAACAGTTTTTATAAATCAAAAATCCATTTTATAACAAAGATTTGATCAAATTATTATAATAAAAGCAATCGTTCTTATTATTTTTTCCACTACTGTATTTTTAATTTGATAAACAAATTTATTGATTTGAATTATTCAAGTTTTTACTGATTTACAAAATTTGGCAGCCCATATTGGGCTTAAAGGTATATTTTAATCAAATAAAACAAAAGACTTAAGACACAAACTCAAGTTTATATAAAAAATACTTTCAAATCAATCTTGTTACAAGCTTAATGGCAATTATATATATTATTTTTTATAATAGATTGATATAATTATTCACTATCACGGAATAATTACAAACATATTTTGTTTATTGAAAACTTGTCATTACATATTAATTTCAGTTTTATACGCACATACTACATAAAGGTGAAATGGTTAACATCAATTAACAATTATCTCCTTTTCATAACATAATTTACTTTGTTGATAACCGGCAAATAAGCAAAGGTATTGCATTGTCTGTCTGATTAGATGCATGAAAAAGAAGAAGTTAACTAACCACTGTCCCCTGTATCCACCTTTAATAACGACATGGTGGTGTTGCGTCGTGAACGTCGACGTCGTGTATTGGTAAACGCCAAAAGGTGACTCAAAAGAAAGAGAAATTTTTAAATAAATAAAGTTTTAACAATGCCATATAATTTGTTATAGAGCCCTAAGTAACCAAATCAAACACTTGCATGCATTCCGTTGATCGAGAAAGAAAAAAAACCCCAAACAAGTTTTGTCGCCTCTAAGCCGCACTATGATGTTGTTAATAAGGTGTGTGCGTGTGGGAGAGTGTGTATGTGTGTAGTGGGCTATTGGATTTTTACGATGCGTATGTATCAAAGATGAGGAAGTTTGATGTGGTTTTTGTTGTTATTTATTTGGTTTTAAATTTTATGTTTATAATGAAAGTGAAATTTATGTTTGCAAAATAATATTAAAATGATTCATTTGCTTTTCTGTTTTTTATGTTGTACTAAAGGTGTTGCAAATATTTGCAAGAAAAAAAATTGAGACATTTACAAGTAACAAATGAATCATAAATTTTAGAAAAATGTTTTATAGAAAAAAACTATACAAAATTATATTTAAATCCTGTCGTTGAACATTTTGTAGTTTTCTTTTGCTAAAATTTAAATATGCTTTTTTTCTTAGTAAATAGTAACTTTTACTTTTTTTTTGCTTAAATAAACATGCATAATTTGTTTTAATTTCATTTATTCTATTTGCTTCTGTTGTAATTTTATTTTAACCCATTTTACACTGACGTTGCTTTAAAACAAATCCTACTTTTAAGGTCCGATAATTTTGGATAGAAGGAAGATATAATAACGCAGTAAAAATGATGTGAAAATCTGAGATGTTTACTATACAAAGAATATAAAAAAAAATGTAAAACTTTTCTTCCAGGGTTGCCAATTTAATCAATTTAAAAAATAAAATTTTTGACATTTTTTATAGCACATTTTTGAAAAATTATTAATTTATAAACCAATGAGCGATATGCTGATTTGGTTAAGGACGTAAGGGAAAATTTTTTGAATGAGCAAAATTTGTTGTGCAGTATGTACTTTTTATGTAAAATTAAAAAATTGCATCAAGAAATTTCCCATCTTGTGAAACTTTAATATTTAGAAAATTGCTTAATATTCTTTTTGAATGTAAAAAATTATATATTTTCTTTCAACAAACAAAAAAGTTTAAAAAATTTATTTTAAAAATTTTTTTATAGAAGCCAAAATTTTTTTAAAAAATCTCAAAAATCGTCAAAATTTGATAGATCAAATTGTGTATTACAATTTAATAGATATTTGCTTTAACAACAATTTAAAATTACAATTAAAGGAAAATTTTCATCATATCTAAGACATGTTCCATTGATTTTCTCTAATATAACGCTTTATAGTATTTATGAAACATTTCATAAACAAAAAAATCAATTTCATCAAATTTATAAAATGTTTCACTACTTATATGAAGGATGTTTTATATTAGCAGGGAGCTCACTATTTTTTGTATAAAAAAGTTTATAGAGACCATGACATATATATTCCTGTTGTTTATGAAATGTTTCATAAATATTGATGAAATTGTTACAGTGAACGAAAATTGATGAAACTTATTCCTGGTATTTTCTGGGTGTATATACAAAGAGTCAAAGTTTGAACATAAATTGTGAATACACTCGCTAGAGGGCGTAATAAGTGTACAAAAACTGCAGAAAAAGGTTATTGATACATCATTATATCTTTATACCAAATGTCGTCACTAAATTCCCACGAGATCGATGAGTGGTATAAAATGGGTTAAGTCACATATCGCTCATAAAATAGTTGCGTGCTTTGTACAGTTCGTTAATGAACAGAACTACACGGTTGAGTCGTTATTGTCAAAGTGTGTATTATTAACTAAACTACACTACACATGGGGGGGGTATCATATCATATTTAATCAATGTAGGTAATCTTCAAAACAAATTAAATTAAATAGTAAAAAATATTAAATAAAAATATTTTATAGAATTTAACCGATTTTTAAATTCCCCTACTTATCTCTTTTATTTATATATAAAAAAAAAAAATCTTAACGGATATATAATTCGATTCAATATTTTCTAAATGATGCAATTAAACTACAATCCATAGTGGGGGTTTTCACAAATATTTTGGAAATAATACCGCCATTTCTTACTGCCCGATCGGATTGCCATAAAACTTCACACAGCCATAGTCAAAGTTATTTCAAACCTAATGTTTCAAGAAGGGCCCTCTTGATCCATCAGACACTGATAAATTAGACTCCAATACAAGAGTCAATTATATATTTATTTTAATTTAATTTAATTTATTTATTCATTTCAATAACCTAGCCTGAAGGCCATAATCGGTTACAAATTTCTACTAAATTATACAAAGTATACAATAAAATTTGATATAAATAAAATAATAAGAAAGAGTTAATAATTAAAATACAATAATACTAAAAATAAACAAAAAATATAAAAAAAGGAGTGATAATAGTTTATTTATTAAGTCCCCAAATTTTACGAAAAAAAAAAACATGAACAAGCCTTAGTTTAAAAAAAAAAACCCCCAAACCTAAAAAGTTAAGTGCCTTGTGAAAATAATAGAAAAATTTTCTTCCTATACGTATTAATAGAAAAATCGAACGACTTTAAAGTAAGTGGCAATTTGTTATACTCACGGGCAACTCTAACAAAAAAAAATCGCCCCAAAAGTGGTGGAAGTTTCGGAATAACCAATTGTCTATTCCTAGTAGATCTACCAAATTTAAAAATATTATACAAAAATTTCGGGGTTTGCAATTTATATATTTTAAAAAAATGTAAAATACACCTAATTTGAACAAAATTATCGAACGAACATCCCAAAAATTTTAAAACATAAGACGAAATGTGATGACGCAATCTAAGAGAGTATAAATATCTCATAACACGATTAAAAGCCAATCTTAGCTTCTTCATCACATAACCTAAAGCTCCAGAGTAAACTTCTAAGCAATATAAAAATATTGGCATAATCAACCCATGAACAACCTTAAGCTTGACATTAAATGGTAGTATAACATCCAAGCTATACAATTTTCTCAAAGTAAAATTAACTTTAGACATGACATGATCCTGAAAACTTAACTCGGAATCTATAGTCACACCAAGACATTTAAATTTTTCTACAAATTCAAATGCATTACCATCTAAATTAATAGTAAAGTTATAAATATCACTATCAGACGATTTGAAAAAAAAAATAGTTTTCCCTGATTTTATTTGCACATTAATCTTGTAGACAATGCATACTATTTGTCCAACGATTCCAAAGTGGGATGCTTAAAAAATATTTTGGATATAATTCAGTATTTTCTTATGGGCTGATCGGATTGCCATAAAGCTTTGCGCATCTATAGTCAATGTAATTTCAAGCTTAAACTTTAAAGAAGGGCACACTTGTTTCATATGGCTCTAATTAATTAGACTCCAAACCAGGACACATCGGGTACTCCCAAATTTTGGGAGCTTTCCAATTTTATATTTATCAACCGATTTTCAAAAACGTTACATTTCAAGAAATATTTTATCTGGAGGAAAAAGAGTTATGCTACCTTTTTGACAACAAAAAATTACTGAAATGACGTTTTTAATTATTTTAAAATTTAGAGGCATTTTGTTTGAACAAGATATTACATTGAATTTTTTTTTTAGTTTAATTAAACAACTTGTTGTCAGTATCACCAACACTTTTCTAAGTAATTAAACTTGATTTGCCCTTTCCATTAGCAAAAAACCGGGCCAGCTCATTTAAAAAATGCAAATTTATTGCAGGCCATTACAAATAGGTTACAGAAATGTCACGTTTTTGAAAATCGGGTTGTAAATATAAATTTGTAGTCTAATTCATTAGCGCCTGATGGAACTAGTGTGCCCTTCTTTAAAATGTAAGATTGAAATTACGTTGACTATGTGAGAAATTTAATGGCAATCCGATCAGCATAAAGGAAATGTCTGAATTATTTCCAAAATATTTCGGAAACACCCCACTGTGCAATAGTTGTGGTCAAATAGAACGCTATATCCACATGATTAATGTGCAAATAAAATCAGGAAAAACTATTTTTTTCATATCAGTTTCCTTTAACTTACAAAGAAAGACCGCTGATGGTGTCCCTCCGATTGTCATAAAATTTGGATAAGCGATAAAGGGGAGAAAATAAATTAGAATGTGTGAGGAATTTCAAGTTTAACGGTTATAATTTGGGGTCAACATTAACCCAATTTTCCATTATTTGCGTTTTTTCAAGCTTCTTCTAAGACTTCTACAAATTTTGTCATCAAATTAAAGGTATTTTTATGACCTTTCCATTAGCATACAAAAATAGTAAAAAGTTTTAAAACAAAAAAGTTTCGAACAAATTTGAAGCCCCATTTTTTTTTTTTTTTAATTAAAAAATGTATTAAGTCAATTAATATTTTAATTGATTTTGCACCAATCACGGCTATGATAATACTAATCAAAACTTTTATTAAAAATTAAAAAGAAAAAAAGGTATAAATAACTATCTACAAACAAAAACTATGATACTCAAAAAAAGTGTGTGAACGACACGTTTGTATGTATATGTGTTTTTAGTAATGCTGTGTCGTTTTGTGTATTTGTGTGTGTACTTGTTTTGTTTGTAAACCACAAATGCATTCTGTATTTTATACTGAAAATTTTCTCTTTAACATACAGTATATGAAAAAAATAATTTGAGAATTATGTCTAAAATGAAATATGTATTTATATATTTAAAAAAATATTAGTTGATTCAATTAAATATTTGTTTAGAAACAAGTTTAATTCAAATCAAATCTTTTATTAGACATTTTAGGTTGATAATTTTTTCTGTGTATGCGATTAGACATGTGTGTTTCTTACCAATTTTGGATTACTATCGCCTACTCTATCTTATATCCGAATTTCATCGAAATCTGGATGAACCGCGCAACAGACTTCCCTTGTTAGATCTGCAATCTTATCTTAAAATTATCAAAGTTTAGTGCTTGAATGTAGTGTAATGAATGTAAAACTTGTATTAATATTTTAAAATGTTACACACTAAACAAATAATTTAATAATATCCACAGTTTAATACGTGCATACTTTTTAAAAACCCACTAACTTTTAGTTTATACATTTAACAAATTTGTCAACAAAAGAAATTAACAAGGAAATTACTGTCTTTTAACGGTCAAAAAGAACTTTCACTTAAAAATATATTTAAAAATCATACAAAAATATTAAAAGTATTATAATTTTTCATATACTTAGATACAAATGCGGTTTTCTTTTCCAACTTCAAGTGTTGACATTCTTATTAATGGTAAATAAATTATAAATTCCAAACACGTATGACTTCATTTTGAACTTTAAGAAAGCAATAATATAAACCGTTTTGAATGCAGGTAGGTAAAATAGTACCTATATTAAATTAAATATTCAGATTATGCTTTGGTGTGATTTTAAACTAAAAATTAAAAAACGACACTTTAGCCATTTTTCATGCCACTATTGGAATCGTAGTTTTAAAACTTCCATATCGGCGTTGATGTGGGCATGGTAGGCAACTATCGTTATAATGAAAAGGTAGTGTTTGCCACCCATGGTTAAAAGCGTTTTGAAAACGACCCAAATGATAACCATGTTTTACGGTGTGTGGATGGTATTTTATACAATATATAACCATATTCGCATAAGTAAATATATTTTTATTTATTATTTTTTTTCAGTTTAGTTATATTTCAAACTGCAAAATTTTTTCTTTCTTAGGGCTTGGCTTCGTTTATATTTATTTTTCCCGATCACTCTTGTCTGTATTTAACAATGCCATAAAGAATTTTATGGAAATATTAAAAGAGAAAAATAATATTATTCATAAACACATAAATATACTTTTTATTTTAATACTGACCTTATTATTTTTATTATATTATTTTATATTTATTAAATCAATATGTCTTGACTTCTTATCGGCATTTTTTTTTTCTGACTGAAGCACAAATATGTTTTTATTTACAACCCTTGTTGTTGTTTTTATGTAAAAAATGTATACACATTTGAAAAATAACCACCTATACGTTTATTATAGAAATGCACGCACACATAGCCATTAGCGTACATAGATTTGAGACAAATTCTCAAAATAATTTAAAAAATTAAACTAAACATTAGAAGAAAAAATTAATTCAAGTACAACTGAAATTTGTTCATGTGGTAAAATGAGATAACTGATAACTTTAGTTAAATAACAGATTTAAACGATATCAACAAAAAAAATTAGTTCAATTGAGTTGCAACCCGATTAACAGGCTTTTGTACTAACTTTTTTATCAGGGATGTTATTGTTTTACCAATAAAAGTAAGAAACCAGACAACGTCTGCATTTGTGAAAGAAGAAGCCTGTAGTCATATTAAAATTTGTTATTGATCGTAAATTTTGTGATAAAACGCAACATGGCGTTGGCAAAATCGTCCGATAACTAAATATTCTGATGCGAATGTCAAACCATATATAGGTGTTTTGAGCATTATGGATTTTCCAAACATAGCATTTATTTTAAAAGAAACTTTTGTTGTAGCCACACTTCAAATTCTAGTAAACAAATCTGAAATCCTAAAAAACATTTAGTTTTGCTACAAAAATTTAGCGTAACTGCTTTTTTGAGAAGTGCCATTAACGACTTGCAAGCAAAACTACCGTTTTTGTGCAACATTTTTTCGTTTTCATATTTTGTTTATTCCTTACATTTTCTGCAGTTCTTAACCGAATGTCTTCAGAATTGGAGCAAGTTATGTCTAAAATATTTCTAAAGACATATACAAAAATCAATTTCGTAATTACATCGGGGGCATTGTTAAGTCTATTTACTTTTGTCCAAATTTCAGTTGGGCCATTCTTTATACAAAAATCAAATGTTTGAGACTAACTATAATGTATATACCAAAAAGATTCACATATATTCCAATGTTCGTGGTGGTTCGGATTTTAACAACTTTATATCGTTGCCCTTTTTGAGCTTAATTTTACAAAAACAACGCAAATCTGCACTCAAAAAAATAAGTTAGTAGAAAAGTTAGTAACACGTCTTGTAAATCAGGTATACTATTTTTTAGCAAATTTTTTGCTAAAATCGTGTTTTCAGCTAAAATTTTTGTTATACTTATTCAGCACTTAACTGTTTTATACTAATGCTTTACTAATATTATACTAATGTTTTACTAATGAATTTTGCTAAAAAAAAATTATGCTGATAAGCACATTAATAGTGTGGACGACAACCAGATTAAAAGATATGCGCAGAATGAAGCAGATGTCGCGGCATGTCAAGATGTAGAAGAGAAGAGGAAAATGATACTAAAAAGTACAACTCTAATAAGACATATAAAAAATCAACCATGGAAGATTTTTGTATCTGTTTTTTTATACATAAAACAAAATTGAGGATTAAAACAACTTAAATTTTGCGTTGTCACCGGCTTGTGAAAATAATTGTCTATTAATTAAATAAAAGACAAAATAAAATATTTAAATTTAATATGTATTTCTAAACTAAATGTTTATAGATTAATAATCTAGTGTGGTCAAATTGCAAACAAACATATGCAGACATGTACACAGAGTAAAGCTAAAGACAAAGACACACATCTTAGGTAGATTTTTATGGTTCCTTTTTCTTATTGCAAAAAAGGGGTTTTTTCGTTTCGTTTGTTTTTGTTTATTTTTTCGTTTCGTTTCTATAATTATCTTCCTTTAAAAGATATCAGCATTTAGACAACCATTGCTGTAAGTAGTTGAAAGAAAATTTTTGTTATGTTATATATATTTATTTCTTTATATTTTCAGATATTAAATTAATTCATGTCGTCAATGTGGGAAAATTAAAATTTTTATATTTCGTAATTATTGTAAACTATTTTTAAAAGAATCGCAAAAATATGTTTTATGATTTTCAGCAAATATATTAACTAAATTACAATTTTTCTACAAATTTTTTGAGTTTTTTTTCAGTCTACTAAAATTCAGCAAAAAATTTATTAATTTTTAGCAAGGCTTTTTTATTTCTAATCCACTAAGTGTTAGCAAAACTTTTGCTGAATCTACTAATTTTGTTGCTAAAAATCAGCTCGCTGATTTTCAGCATAAGATTTTGCTGACATTAGCAATTTTTTTGAAAGCACCCTCCTGACTAAAATGTTGCTGACTCAGCAAAATTTTTTGCTGACTTTACAAACTTTTTTTTTGAGTGTGTTAAAAAAACATAGGCAGAATAAAAATCAGTTTTTCTCTTTCGACGAGTATATTAAATAAGTGACACTTTGTTTCGAACTTTGAAAATTTTCTACAGTATCATCCATGTAAATCTTAATTTTTGAAATCAAATTTTTAATAAATCATATTTTTAATAAATAAAATTTTTTGTGTAACAACAACCACAAAGGGAATGCTATCGCAATGAGAATCGCAGACTTTTGTTGTAGAAAGAGACACAATGTTTGTATTTAATAAATTGTGCTTCTTTCTTAAGTCTTTTGATTTATTTCACACACATTGAAAAATACATAAATATTATAAAATTCATTATAAACAAATAAAAAATTAATTAAAATTTTATAACAGGAGTTTATTTTACTGTAAAATTTAACAATAGCACACCTGAAATTTATTATGTATGCAAAGGAATTTGAACATAAATGTAGTTTTAACCAAGGCTTAAATAAAATTGTGCGTGTTTGCACCAAAACACTCCTTAAATCTGGATTTAACCATTAAAACTGTTAATTTTTACATGCATGTGTCTCTGTTAACCAACAATAACAATATGGTGGAGGTGTTGTTTTCTTTTTTATTGTAACAAAAAAAGTATTAAATAACAATGGCATAATTTAATATGCAATAGTTTTAGTACGCATTCTTTATTTATTAAAAACCGTTTTTATTTGCACTTTTGAATATTTTAAACTGTGGGAGCTTCAAAGTGTTATCAAGTTTTTTTCTGTTTGCCAAATTATGGGTTTAACATTGAATTGACAGTATTATTTGTTAACGAAAAGGAAGCTGAAATTACATGATATTAAATCAGAAATATTTTGTTTTAAATAAATTGGCTAACACCTGCGTTAAAAGTTAAGCAAATATAAAATTTTTATTGAAAGTTTCGTTTTTTTAATTTTTATAAAAAACAACTTTCGTTATACCGTTAAATTTTGCTTAAAATAGTAAAAAAAAAAAGTTAAATATGAAATGTTCATTAAATTTTTTTGAATATTTTGTACTTATTTGTGGGTGCTTAATTTAAACAATTCCACTCTGTTGTTTTTTTTTGCTTTTTCTTAAGCATTTATGGATTAATAAAAAATAGTTTTCTGTGTTGTGTAAAAAAAATATTTTGAAGTCATTAAATATATTTTTTAATGAATAATTACTCATTGTTTAGTGTTGGTTGGGGCAAGTATGTCATTTGATTTATTCAATTTTACACTTTGTTCAAACAAAAAAAAAAATGTATAAACTGCATGACCTAGAAACGTTTTAGTGTTTAGCATTGTTTTCATTTAATAAAAATATAACCAAATTATTAAAAAAAAATAACTTAACAGAAAAATATAATTATTTTATTTTCATTAAGATATTTTAAAAATCAGGCATTGCTTAAGGCTTCATTACTCCATATAATGTGTAAAAATAGTACCTACATACAATATATTGTTTTACATACCCAACAAATAGTGACGGTTTTGCTGAATGTAAATTCTGTTGAAAATAGAATTAACTTTCCGCAAATCCGTCACCATTTGTTTAGTATGTAAAACAGAGACAACATATTGTATAGGTACTATATTTACATATTGTATGGAGTTACAGTCCGTTTCTGAAACGTATCCACTCGAGTAATGAAGCCGTTAGATTAACGAACATAATGTATGTAAATATGTAACTTTTATCAAAATTATTCGATTAATCCAACATAAAAAATTGAACGAACAATTTAATCAGTTAATTTGGTTTATGTTACAAATGAAACAAATAAAATATAAAAACAAAACATTTTAGAGCCCGAGTAAAAGCGTTCATATACAAGCATATCTTATTTAATATAAAATTATATAAAAACATATAGTTTTATATAGCTTAATATGGATATATGTGATGGTGCATATGATCATATATAACATTATCTTGGTTTATTTTTCCGAAAATTTTTAATAAGGTCTTATACATATTAATATCTTACTAGATATCGATTGATAAAACCGTATATGTGGCATATACGACATATGGTATAATTAATTACCCGATTAAAAAACTGATATGGAGCTCTGTAAACAGACCGATTAAGTTGTATCAAATTACATCTAATTGTATCATATTAGATAAATTTAGATAGAATTAGAAGTGATTTGATACAGCTTTGTTTAACAGTTATAAGCATTTCAAATCAGTTAGTCGAAGTTGGCCAACCCTGTCTAACGTTTTATTTGATTAAATTGGATGAGGATAAAACTCGGACAAACCTGTATCAAATCACTTCTAATTGTTTCTAAATAAATCGAATATGATACTATTAGATCTAATGTGATACAATTTAATTGGGCCATTTTTACGATGAAGTTTTGTATAATTCGGTGTGTATCCATATTAAATTAGATAAAACTATATAAAGCTTCATATCAGTTTATTTAATCGGAAGGTGAAAAAAAATGTTTTGAAGTTAAAAACTTTTTGGCTGTAATAAAGAAACTGTTAGTGTCCGACAGAACAGTTCGGCCAGAAAATGCATTTGGTCAGTATTCGGTATTTTTAAGGATTATGGGCAAATTTGGAGAATGGAAAAATGTTTATTGGGCTGATTAGATGCGATTTTGAGTGTCAAATTTAAATAAAAGTCCGTATTTAAGCAATGAATTCACTGTTCGGCCTCCAAAAGTTCGGCCAATTCGAAAATAGTTTGGCGGCCGAACTTTTAACTTATAGCTAAACTTCGGCTTTTTCCTTAAATTTTATACACAAAATCGAATTAAATCGGCTCAACAAACATGTTCCCAATACCAAAATTTGTCCTCATTGCCTCTAGATACCAAAAAACCGATCAAATATAGTTTTTTGGCCGAACTGTTCGGTCGGACACTAGAAACTGTGTGGTAAAAAAAATTATGATGAATTAAAATTTAGAGGTACTTTCACATTTTCACTCATAACTTTTGAACCGCTAAACCAATTTTGATCATTTTCGGGGGAGGTTCATTAATCAAAATAGAAATCCATTAATCGGCATAAAATTGCATAAGGATCAAGAATATATATACTTTATGGAGTTTTAGAACTATATTTCGAAGTTATATATTCTCTCATCAGAGTATGGGGAGGGTATAAAAACCATGATTTTCGAATAACGAATAATTTTTAGTTATAATCAACTGAAAAGAATAATTTTATATAATACGATTTTTAAGCAAGAACCCTAAATATATTCACGTGAACGTGAGTGTGCTTTTAACAAATATTTTCTTTAATTTTTTCTCCGATTTAATAATTTGTATGTCTTAAAAATTACATATTCAGAGGAATTTTTAGTTAAACATTCACAATTTAACTTTATTTTCGCATTTTATATGTTTCCGGTAAAATTTTATTGAGAGTGAGTGTGAGAAGAAGAAAATGTTCGTGAGTGATTGTGCGAGTGTGGAATTTTTCTTTTGGGAGCACGAGTGGAAAATTTACAAATTTAAAGCAAAATTGTGCTTAAAACAGTATATAACAAAAAATAATTAAAAAAAGTATTGAACCCAAAAAATTTACAGCCTTTAAATTTAAAAACGTTTAAAATCGTATTCCTACACTTATAAAAAAAACACGTAAAATAGTTGGAAATTTATCTACGGCAACAGAAAAATTACCAGAATTTTGCTAAACAAACATAATTTTTAACTATAATTTACGTTAAAATTTCGCACAAAATCCAAATTTTTGGATTATCTGGATCGGATCAGAGGCAATTTCATATTTATTACCGTAAGGGAGACTACAGAGTAACGATTTTTGGTCCATTTTGCTCTATCTCCGAAACATAGAATATTTTATGATTATAAGTATAATAAAATTATCAGAAAGTAACAATATTAACAAGTGATAGCGCAGGCATAAAAACAATCAAAAAATATTATTTTTAAAGCAATTGTAATTTAAATAAACTGCCGAAATTGTAAATTTGAGACTCAGGAATTATTAAATATTAACTTGTCGGATTCTAATACTTTAATTTATAAGATATTATTTCTTGTTGTATTAGAAATGCAAAGTTTAAATAAATACAAATTTTTTTGAAAAATTCGTTCGAATACGGATGAAATTTGTTCTTGTGGTGAAATGAGATAAATATTTAAACAGAATAAAATAGCTCAACTGAATTGGAAACCGTTTTAACAGACTTTTAAATAAACTTTTTTATGAGTGTACTGAAATTTACTGTATTACCAAAGAGTATTTACAAATAGAGAGACTACACTTGCTACGCCTTTCAGCAACAAAATACCGAACGCAGGTAAGCAAATGAAAACATTTTTTTACACTAAAAAATAATTGCAACATGTTGATAAAAAAGTTTTGCTTAAAACACTCACTTTTCTTTTGCTTATATTTCGTTATTTTCTATATAATTTAATATATCTTAAATTTATCTTGCTAATTTTATTGTTAATATTTGAGATAAACAAAAATTTTATTAAATTAAAATTAAAAATTAATTTTAACTTTTAAATTTCTGCAAATGAGCAAACAAATAAAAAGAGGGTAGATTGAGAGAGACTGAGGTGGATATCTACCCACTGGTTTTTACTTACATCATGAGTTAAGAATGCCAAATAAAAGAAAAAAATTTTTTCATTTGCTTACTCGAGTTCGGTATTTTGTGCTGAGAGGCGTAGGAAGTGTAGTCTCTTTATTTGTATATACTCTTTGGACAAACACAAACATTTATATAGTAGTTTTTAAAATATTTTTATTTTAATTTTTGACTACTTTGCCTATATCTTGATTTAGGAACAAGCAACTTTGGTCAGTCAAATTGCAAAACAAATATAATTTAATGCGCAACATACATATATCTTAAATAATATTTTTAAATCGGTATAGTAGTTCTGGACCTATGGGTCGAAACTACACGGAATAAAAATATTATTTCGTTAGATATTTGTACTGAAATGAAAATTATAAAATATATATTATATATATTTCCTCGAGTTTCATAATTCTAAACCAAGTAAGATTTTTTTTGGGTTTTCAAAAGAATCCTCAGTTTTTAGCGATTTTTTGATAATCAGTATGTATTAGTAAAATGTCAAAAGGAACCGCACTTTCTGATTTGGAAAACGGACAAATTTCGGCTTTTACAACAAATGTGTAATCGACAATTTGTTTAATGTTAAGAATGGAACAAAGAAGAGAAGTAGAAGAAAATTCAAGTTGTCGAATCGTGATACACGCAAGATTTTAAACGCTGCAAGTTATTCTACCATAAACTGCAGAGATCTCAGTGCCCTTGTTTCACCTTCTGTGAGTTTTAAATGCATCCGAAAATATTATACGTTGTAAAGTAAACGTAGTTCCCCGACTTTTAGAAAGGCACCAAATCAAACGTACGAAAACATGAATACACACAGAGAAATAAAGTGCCAACCGAATTGAAAAGTGTATTTTAATAGTAACAACTTATAAATTCAGTTAGTACAACGATATTTACATTAGACTTATGAATATTTTGGGTGTTGCAACTAAAATTCAGTTAAATTAACCGACCTTTGTTGTGAAAACTAATGTTAAGTTGTGCCAACCGACTGAAATTGGTAATAACCGAATTTGAGTCGTAGTAACAGAATTTTAGTTGGCAAATAGCTACATTTTTCTCTGCGTGTACAAATTGAAACACGGAATGTAAAAATTACGATATCCTTTTTTCATAATTTAATCCTTTCTTTCACTAAATGTGATATTTTCGGATGCGAAAAATGGAATTAGTATTTACCTGACGGAAATACCCATTATTGGCGCAATCTTCGAAACATACGCTTCGCAAGTTTGGTGGCGGTAATGTCATGATGTGGAGAACGTTTTCTTCAGCAGGTGCGTATTTTTGGAAAATATGGCTCTTCAAAGTTCACTACTTTTAAAATTTTTTTGATTTATTTTTTTTTAATTAAAAACGGGAATAAAAATGCGAGTTTACACAATCATAAGAAACTGAAAGCTATAGACATTCTAGAGTATACGTATGCCAAATTTTAACAAAATCAAATGGCTGAAGCCAAAAAATTACGTTTTTTTGAACGTTCTCTCATTGAACTTAATCATATAAAAATATTAAAAAAATCGTTTAATGAATCGAAAAATTTTGAAAAATGAATCTTTGATCATTCGATCAGAACTTGTTTGACCGTTTAATCGATCCAAATACAAACTCGAATAATTGAAATATAATTTTTTAAATTACATTGACAAAATGTTCAGATAAAATTTTAGCCATTCGGTTTCTACAATAAATATCGATTGGTACAACTCAGTATTGATTTTTACAACAAAAATTTAGAAATCTCATTTGAATATGGCTGTACTTAATGAATTTATTGGTTGTATCCAACAAAATACACTTTTCAGTTCGGATGACACTTTATTTTTCTGTGTGCAGATACAGGATGAATTCCTTTAAATTCAAATCAATCACAATGATTTATTCATTTGAATTCCGTACATGATATTTTTACAATGAACACAATAAATCAATTTATTTTTTAATCTTCTTAAATTGATTTTTTTTTTTTTTAAATAAACATTTTTTACTCAAATGATTAATGAACTAAAAAATTACTTGTAAATATGTTTTTAATTTCACTTTTATTACATGATCATTAAGCAAACATTTGGCTGGTTCCTCTTGTATGTG
Source organism: Delia radicum (assembly GCA_021234595.1). Classification (NCBI taxonomy): domain Eukaryota; kingdom Metazoa; phylum Arthropoda; class Insecta; order Diptera; family Anthomyiidae; genus Delia; species Delia radicum. The sequence goes on from CM037852.1 coordinate 242,189,606, forward strand.
GCTAACTGGCTAATATGCTATATTTTCAAAACTTTCATTATTAAATTTCGTTAAGTACTTAACAATGGTTTTGTTATTTAATATTTTAGACTTCTGTCATTTCTTTATAATAATTCGTTTTTTTTTTTTTTTTTGTTTTTTTTTTGTATTTCGGACAAGATTTTATTATCACAACTTGGCAATCAACAATACCATCCATAACATGTTTTGCAGTCTTTTAACTCTTTTTTTTTTTTTTTTGTTAACCTTTTGTATATGGGGATGGATGTTCGGTCGTGTGTAAAGCACTGCACTTGTACTTTAGAAATTTCACTCTGAGCGCGCTAAATATGAAAGCATTCCTAGCTAATTTATTTTAATGTTTTTTTATAATTTTTGGTTTAACTTGACATCGCCTGTCTGTTATATTATTCTTCTGGTCGTTTGTGGTGGACCCCATTATAAAATGATTCTCCCAAAAGTATTTAAAAACTGCCAAAATTTTTGTTTAAAACAAGTTTAACAATATTTGTTACTTAAAAAATCATGTGAAAATATACAGGTTTTGCGAAAATACGCTATTACTTCATATTGTTTTATTACGTTACGTATTTAAATAAAGAGAAAGAGTCAATCAAAATGTAATATTTTCTATAAACTTTTTTTTTATTTAATTATTAAAGATGTTTATAAAATTAACAATGAGTACTCCTTATTTGTAAACGGAATGGGTGCGGTTATAAATATTCAATTGTTTGGAATATTAAAAATTTTGTTTTTTTATTAAATTATTGGCAACAATTTCTTTTAATATACACTAGGGTAATCAATTTACTCGGGTTTGCTTTTGTTCGAGTAATCGAGTAACTCGATTTTGAGGTTTTTAATTTACTCGAGTAGGCGAGTAAGATTTTAAAATTGCTCGAATAACTCGAGTAACTCGAACAATTTTAATAATTATTAGTACTAATATAACATATATATAAAAATTAACAAATTAATTAAAAATTTTAGTAAAAAGTATATCTAAAAGAGAAAAACATGTGGGCGTTGTGGTGTAATGGTTAGCGCGTTGGACTGTTACACAGATGGTCCCGGGTTCGATTCCTCGGTGATGACAACATCAATTTAGAAAAATAATATGTATGAGTTTACTATCACTTATATGTATCGCTGCGCCCACCTTCGGTGTTCCCATAGCACTTAACCCCACCGAAGTAAAATAATGAATCAGGGCTATGAAACAAAAAGCTTCAATAAATTCGCCAACTCCACATCAGGTGGCGAGCAACAACTGTTCTAAGAATTATCTACTCGCGCAATTACAGTGTTGCCATGTTTGAAGCCCTTCATCTTTCACCACCTTTCATCTCTCCACTATAGCCTTTCCAAAGAAAGCAACACATTAATTAATAGGAAGAATTTCCTGAGTGTTGCTTCTCTTTTAAAAAAAAAAAAAAAAAAAAGCGTTATTATAGCAATGAAATTCTTTATAAATATGTTGAAATCTTCATTGATTTTCTTTCAATATAACTGGTTCATAAATATGTATTAAACTGTTTTATAAAAATATTTGTAAGGTGATCCGTTTTGTAATTTCATTCAGACTTGACACAGTTTTGTTATATTAGTGTGTTAGTAATAAACGAAAAAATAGTCCGTTTTGTCCTATCATTTTGGGATTTTGAGATATGTAATTTTTCTAAAAAAATTATAAAGAAGTTTTGAAACAACTTTCATGAATATTTAAGAAGATTTGCATCATATTAATGAAAACTTCATTACTTCTATATGTAAATTTTAATATGTGGAAATTTTGCGTAGGACCACTATGAATTTCCATATAGGGCTTCTAAAATTGGCTTGTTACAACGACATAAAAGGGACCAACAAAAAGTTTTTAGTAAATGACATTTAAAAATTCCTTTTTGAAAATATAGTATTTATATGTAGTTTCTTTAGATCAAATGGCAACTAAATTAAAAAAAAAAAATAATGTTTGATCACACTTTTAACCCTCAAATCCGTCTTAGAACTTGTTTCTTTAAAAAATATCCAAGTTTCTTCGATATCGGAGTTTTTCGCATTAAGTTTTTCGTTTTTCGTAATATAGTTTCTTTAACAGTGCTCACTTAATATAAAAATACACTTAACATTTAAATATTCACTATAACAGTCACATTATTTTATACAAAATATTAACAAAATATAAAATAGTTCATATTTTAAATTACTCGAGTTACTCGATTAATCAACCAAAATTGTTCGAGTTATTCTTTACTCGAAATTGGCCACTTCGAATTACTCGAACAATTGTTCGACATCATTTCATCGATTAATCGAGTAACGTTGTACCGATTGAATACCCTAATATACACACAGAAATATTTATGATGAATTTCATATCAAAACCGATATGCGTTGAACCCGACCCTCTCAGAATTTGATGAAATTTTGCATACAGCTACATTTTACCTATACAAACACAACCTCATATTTAGAAATTGCATTTTTGAAAATATGTGGGCGTGGCAAGGTATCGAAGTTTTTGAAAAATGACGATAATATGTACTTTCAAGCTGTGATTACTACGGAATGGCTGAACCGATTTCAAAGATTTTGGTACCATTAGAAAGGTATTTAAATTAGCTTACACTGTAAAAATTTTATATTACACTGAAAATTTTTTTTTCCAAATATTTAAATTTAAACTGGGAAAACACTTCAACGGCCAAGGGTTTTTTTTTCCAAAAAAAAATTTTTTTAGAAGGGTCTATTTAATATATATAACATATCTAAAAACTAAAATGGCGTTTTTTTTTTCTTTTTTTTCAATTTTTTAAAGTAAATGCATCTCTTGTTAACTTCCTTATATTTTGATATCATTGTGTGACAAAAAAGAATAAAGTAGCTATACTTTGAAAGTTATACAGATTTTTTTGTAATTCTAATAGATTAGAACAAGAATCGTATTATCAAATTTTTCAGACACCCACAAAATATGGACTTACCCTTGGTAAATTTTTTTTTAGTTTTATTTTTTTAAAATTAATATATAATTTTGCGCAGCTCATACTGTTGAATATTTGCTAACTTTTAGTGAAGGTTCATCTAAAGGTATACACGAATGGAAGCTTTGAGTTCCTGTAATAGTTTTAGCAATTTTATACCTTGAAAATAGCTCTTCTTTTGTTTTGTTATAGTCGTCAGCGTCTGCATAAGCAACTTCAATGGAGGTCTTATAAGTTTGTGAAGCCCAATGAATTTGGTTTTTATTTGCAATGTTATAATTCCGAGCTTCATTTCCTCTACTACAGACACATTTGTTGACGATCTTGTAAAACACATCAATAAGCTGGTGCCACATCATTTCATAGCTAAGCGCTAGTCCCGATTAGTAAGTAAAAAAAATGACATTGCTGACAGGAGAAATGCTAATTCAAATGGATTTCGCTGAAAACTAATTGCAAATTGCCGTTAAAGGATACCATTGGAATAATAATCAAACCACGATACATCCGTTCGTTGTTTATTACAAAGATAACAAATAAATTAATTCATAGAACCTTAGCCATAGTATCCGATTGTAATATCTATGATAGCATAGCATCATTCATCTGTATATTTTTTAAAAATAATTAATTTTGTTTAGACCAATATAAGCAATTCAATTACAAAAGTTATCTACGTGTCAGATGGTGCAGGAGCACAATACAAAAACAAATACAACTTAATTAATTTATGTCATCATAAAATTGATTTCGATATATTCGCTGAGTGGCACTTTTACGCAACCAGCCATGGAAAATCTGCATGTGATAGTATAGGTGGGACATTAAAAAGAGGCGCTCGGAATTATAGCATTGCAAATAAAATCCAAATTCAACTTGGGCTTCACAAACTTATAAGACCTCCATAGAAGTTGCTTATGCAGACGCTGACTGCTATAACAAAACAAAAGAAGAGCTATTTTCAAGGTAAAAAAATGCTAAAACTATTACAGGAACTCAAAGCTTCCATTAAATTATAATTAAATATTAAAGAGACCTTTCTAAAAAAAAATTTTTTTGTATAAAAACCCTTGGCCTTTCAGTGTAATATAAAATTTAAATACCTTTCTAATGGTACCAAGATTTTTGAAATCAGTTCAGCCATTCCGTAGTAATCACAGCTTGAAAGTACATATTATCGTCATTTTTCAAAAACTTCGATACCTTGCCACGCCCACATATTTTCAAAAATGTAATTTCTAAATATGAGGTTGTGTTTGTAAAGGTAAAATGTAGCTGTATGCAAAATTTCATCCAATTCTGAGGGGGTCGTGTTCAAAATGTACGTTTTTTTTATAGGTTTTGATATGAATTTCATCTTATGTATTTTGAATATTAATTCCTAAACCAAATTATTGAGCGGATTGATGAAAAAGAAACGAAGTGGAATTGAACGGGTAAGGAAATTTTAATTTGGCGCGTTAATGTATTATCGTACATATTGGTGAAAAAAATTAATTATTCACGTTGGGACAATTTTTCAAAAATAAATCAACCCTACATCAGTTTTATTATCGGGGCGAGTTTCCTAAGTAAAGTTTTGCAAACATTTTGCCCATTTTGAGCTATCTCGCTTATTATTTTAAATGGTCAGTATCTCCGAAGCTAAACGAGATAGGTTTAAAACAAAAAAATTTATTAATCTTGATAATACAAATAGGGTAGGTCCGGAAGAGATCCCGCGGGATTAATTTTTTATGAAACAGCCAGAGGGTGTCCTAATTATTTGTTTACCCAAATACATATGTACGTGAAAATACAAATTTAAACACTCCGATAATATAATGAACCGTTGTTCCAAAATGGAACAATAATATAATGAACCATTGTTCCACAATGGAACAATAATATACAGTAACATAATGGATTATTGTTCCAAAATGGAACGATATGAAATTGAACGGGGAACGAGTGTAATCGCAATACTTTACACATTTGTAATATCGGTACGTGTTACGTAGGTCAAGTTTTGCAAAAAAAATTATATTTTTCAATACAAAAATGTAAAAAGATTAAAAATTAATTAAAAATACTCTAAGTTTCCCCCCCCCCCCCCAAAAACCTTTTCCAGGATCCGCGCCTACTAAATTATTTGTTTACCCAAATACCTACGTGAAAATACAATTTTAAACACTCCGATTATAGAATGGAACATTTATCCAAATGGAACTACATGGAATGGATCGGTGATCGAGTGGAATCAGAACACTTAACACATTTATATTATCGGTAATAATAATCGGTATAATAACACTGTGTGTAATTTTTTAAGTCATGGCAAAATAACCATATACGGACACCACTACGTAATAAAAGACTATAAAAAAAAGACCCGTGTCTTCCAATTTTTCCCAAAGTCATATTCTATTTTGTTTATGGGCCGCCAAAGATTTGGGGCCTCGGTATCATTTTCGCAAAAAAGTGATAATTTTCTCAGGCTCATATCTTGCAAACCGTTCAGAATTTACTCTCTATGGCAAAGTTGTAGCTCTTGTCATAAAGAACAAAAATTGCGAACATATAAAATCAAAAAAACTTCACCTTCCAGATCAAAATCGCAAAAAACTTAAAAAAATACGATTTTTTTTTTACCTTTTTTCCCGTGTTCAGGTCCATAGGTAGCAAACCGTTCAAAATTCAAGGGAAACAATCAACTACAAAAATTTACCTAAGATCTCAATAAACAAATTTCTAGATCACATGTATGCAAGCATATATGGGATCATACATGTAAACAAAAAGTTCATATATGGTAACGTATGCTTTTATATATTGACATATATTAAAATATATCAATAAATATTGTTTCATATATGATAAACATTTTATTACGTGAATACATATTTGATTATATATTAACTTATACAAGCACGGCTCCAGCAATTAATATAAAGGGAAATTTCATACACTAAAAAAAAAAGTCTGTAAAGTCAGCAACATTATTGCTGGCTGGACCTTGCAGAAAAATTGCTAAATGATGCTGACTTTACAGACTTTTTTTTAGTGTACGCCTTAGTTTGCAAAAAACAACAAATTCACGCAATTTTAAAATCTTGTCGACTTACAAGGGGAGTCTCCCGCTGAGCGTTAAAAGGTGGGGAAAATTTTAATATATTTTTGTATGGCAACATTTCGAAAACTAATGAAATTCCGATTTTTTTAAACGCAGCTTTGATGTACTCTTAGAAAACAAAAATTTTGTTTCCAATATCGCCTATGTACGGTTGCCATTTACTTAAAATCAAACAAAGTTTCCCAGTCAGATAAAGGCAAACGGACCACCCCTGGCAATGCACTTTAGCAAAGTGGTACAAGTAATGGCAAAAAGTGCTTTCCAAATCCCAAAATGATAACATCATTAGACAAAGGGTCCGTCTGTTCAAAAAGTGTCAAACAAGCACTGGGTAAACAAAATTTCCAACGTTAGCAAAATGTTGGTAAAATCATGAAATAGGTGATCTAAAAATTTATTTTCCAAAATAAAATTTAAAAAACGTTCATGTATAATTTGTTCCTCTTTTCCCATCCCCTAGATCCGCGCTTGAATAAGATTCATACTTAATTTAAAAATTGTAGTTAAAAAGTGAGATACTAATTTAAATATGAAATAATACTTGATTTAAATATGATTTTTTTTTCTCTGTACAGGAAATCTTTCATTTGGTACATAAGTTGTCTAAAATTTCTCTAAAAGAATTCGAAATAAGACGAAAAATTAAAATTAGTTTTTGACCCCAATTGACCCCCCGCTAAAAAGAAAGTTCGTGTCAATTTTTTTTTCGGGAGACTCCCCTTGTTAGTGACACCCTAATGTACACAATATTGTTGCATACATAGTCGTACTACAACACTTGCCATGAATTCCACAACATAAAGAAATGTCGCCAATTGTCTGTTAATGTTGTTGATTTATAATGATATGCATGCAATGACAGGTACAATCGTGCACGCAGAAAAAAACTGAGAGAATATTATCGAAGTGCTTAGTAATTATACAACTTCATAAGTTTCAAGTTAGTTTTACAAATTTCTTGTAAAATATATGAATATAAAGGGTCCGCCAAATAACTTTTTTTTTTTTTGAAAATGCTTTAAAAAATAACTACTGAATATTTTCTCAAATTTCTTTTTTTATTTGAAAGTACAATCCTTCCGGTTAATAATGGAAAATAATTTTATTCAAATGGCTGCCTCGGCTGGCCATGCAGTAGCCTACACGATCGGTCCAATTTTTAAGCACATTATCGATTGTGTGCAGCTGTATTTCCTCCTCTTCAATTTTTGTAAACAAAAATTCGTTCAACATGGCCCGATAACGATCGCCATTGACTGTAACTGCCAATCCTTGCTCATTTTCGAAGAAAAATGGCCCCAATTATGCCTCTAGACCAAAATCCGCACCAAACAGTGACTCGTTTTGGGTGTATCAGCACACATTCTGCAACATTACCATGATTTTCAAAGTAATGTCGCAATATTTCCCAGCATTGTTCAAGCGTATACACAACCATATTCGTTCAGCGGAAGGATAAAACTAATTATCTGTCAAATCAGACATGAGCTAAGTGTTACCATTCACGAAATAAGCACTAGTTGAAAAAAAAAAAACGTTAGATGGCGGACCCTTTATAATATTATAATATATAATAATATAATATATATAGAAATTTTTTACTAAGCTTGTATATATTTTACAAAAAATTTGTAAATATTTTACTAGAACTTTGTAAAACTAACTTGAAACTTATGTAGTTGTATAATTACTAAGTACTTCGATAATATTAACCCAGTTTATTTCTGCGTGTGCATATTGCAGTTTACGCACATTTTATTTATTATTATTTTCTGTAGAAATTATGCGGTTATTTAAAGTAATTTTACTATTGACAAGTAATTTTTATATTGATATAATCAAATGCATTTTTACAATGATTTAAAGCAAAGTTATTTGTAAAATTATCATTAATTTATGAATAAAAATTATATAATTACATATTTAAAATTTCTAAGAGAAAGTAAAAAATGTAAATGATTTTAAATGGATTTAAGTTAAATGAAAAACTATTGATCAATTAAATTTAATTAACGATTAGTTTTCAATAAAAAAGTAGTAATAAGTATATTTAGGAAATATAAATCAAATTATTCTATTTAATTTGCCATTTTAATATTAAATTGGACTATCGAATTTGAGAATTCTGAACTGGTGCGTTACAATATTTTGTCGTTAAAATCAAAGGATTATGCATTTTAAAACTGATAAAAACATATATGTAGTTAAAAACCGCTCTACTCAGTCTACTTCTAAATCAAATGTTTTTTTTCAATTATTTTTAACTATTAAAAATTATCTCAAAATCAGTAAAAATAAAAGATGTTCATTTTTTTTTACTATCAAAAATAAAATAAAAAATTTTAGAAACTCCAAAATCCGTAAAAGTACACTTATGTTAACTATCAAAAATTAACTCCCAAGTTATTAAAAACAACTGTTTTTATCATTAACTTTTTGGTTCAAGTAAAGAATGTTTTGTAAAAAGAAAATTTTAAATGGAAATAATAACTGGTAAAACTGTATTTATCTGTGGTTTTTTATTAAATAAATGGTAAAATAAGTTAAAAAAAAAATATTTCTTTGAAATTTAAATGTGTATTCATAAAAAACAAAGTTTACTGATTAGTTTTTAAATAAACTACAATAAGTTACTGCTAAAATATAGTGAGTATGCCAAAATAATGACAAATAAAGTATTAAACGGCTATAATTCAATGTGACGCATTTTTATGTACTACAAGTTTTCTATATTTTATGAAAAAATCCTACAGAAAAAAATACCTAGAAATCCTAAAATAAATACCAGAGTATTGCGCTACACTCGAATCTACTGAAAATGACAGTTAAAGCAACAGTAAATTCAGATAAAAAGGCGACAAAGCCGATTTCAGTTATAATAACTAATTATGTTATTGTTTTAACTGTTGGAAAACATCTAACAAATGCTGTAAAAATAATTAACAACCCGAGTAAAAAAAATTATATATATGGTATTATGTTTTTTCATCCTAAAATATATTATAATTGATTATATATGACGCCATGCATATTCATATATTATTATATATTTCTAATGTGGTAACATATATAACGATATATTATTATATATGGACATTTATAAAATTAGACATTAAGCATATATGCTATACATAATAAGATATGACAGATCTATTGTTATATATAATAATACATTCTCATATATAATACAATTTATAATCGTATATCGTGACTTATAAGCAATATAATTAAAGATATAATACTATATAGAGCAATTCCATATGAAAGCGATCACCTTTTGGACGACCCCTCTCCGATTTTAAAATAAATAGTCTCAATCGATTGCCCAGCAAAAAATAATGTACCTACATATTTTTTTTTTTTTTATAGTGACTGGTTTAGTGGTGGTGTGCACCACTGTCATGTGACAAAATTGAAGAATTCTTCATAAGGGACCTCATTGAAAGTTGTTTTAAAAACGAGTGATAGCTCGTTGGAAAGGCATTGCATCAGGCTTTAATTGAAAAATAAAATTTTCCTAACTTTCAATGAGGTCCCTTATGAAGAATTCTTCAATTTTGTCACATGACAGTGGTGCACACCACCACTAAACCAGTAACAATAAAAAAAAAAAAAAATATGTAGGTACATTATTTTTTGCTGGGCAATCGATTGAGACTATTTATTTTAAAATCGGAGAGGGGTCGTCCAAAAATTTGCCAATTTTGATCGTTTTCATATGGAATTGCTCTATAATGTATTATAAAATATATTTACATGTGTTATATAAGATATGCTTATATATGTTGCCATATGATTAATGTAATTGAAGATATAATTGTATATGATATTAAGATTAACAATTTAGGTTAAGTTATGATTATATATGGTCCAACATCATTAATATTTTCCATGCGTATAAGACATAATTATATATTGCAATATATAACACCATATATAATTATATATGCGCAGATGTTCAAGTTATTTTTCTTTAATTTTTTTTTTTTATATTTCCGACTTACAAAAATTTATATGGAGCTTTATGTAGTCATATCAATTTCTATGTGACGCTATATGAAATCTTTTTAAATTGCATCCAAAATATGGGCCCATATAATTCTACATGTTTGTATGGGTTTAGATCTAATTTGATGCAATTATATTTAGGACCAGTACAATATTATCCTAATTATGGCACGATAGAATTTTATTCGTTTTTTTAGTTTTGTATCTAATTGTATCAGTTTATATCTAAAATGATACAAATAGATATAACTATATAAAAATCAGATATTATTTTACCCGGATTTTGACCTCATATAATAGTATATGATTGTATGTGAACTGATACATCTAAATATAATTAGATCCTAGTTTTAGACTGGTAAAATTGCACTAAATATTACATTTTTGTATATGATTGGATGAAAATATACACGTTATACGTTAAGTAAATAAAAAAATATTAAGAAATATATTACTTTTTTCCGATTTTCAAAAAAGTTGCGGCATAAATCTTTTTTAACTTTAATGCACATTAGGGTATCCCGAAAATGTACAATTTTTCGCAATAATACTCAAACGATTTAAATTAATCTATGGCAATTTTATAAATGACTTTCCTATAATATGCAGCATTGCCAAGCTTTTAAATTCTTCTTTGTCCAAAATTTTAAAAACACACTACGATGGTCATGGGTGCGACTATAAGGATGTACCCTCAAAAAAAATTTTGTTTTTTATTCCTAAAAAGCTCAATAATACCTGTCGTTTGAGTACGTGATGAAATTCGCCGCCTATAGGCACGGGAAGGAGTTGGAATTAAAAAAAAAAAAATACGCCATTATTTTTATTGATACAAAAACCTTCTAAAAAGTGATAATATCAAGAAATCAAAATCAAAAAAAAATTTGAAAACGAACTCTAATATATATATATATATGTAATATAAAATAATGCATAATAATAACATGTAGCGAGTAAAAACGTTTACATATAATCGTAAACGTTTTTACTCGGGTTTTTATGGGCTATAAGTAAATCCAATTTAATATCAAAACATCTCATTCTATCCACCAAAAATAACCCATTTTTTTAATCTAATTAGATCCAAGGAGATCTAAATTCATCCCACTGGCTGTTGTGGAATCCATCAGGATCTTAAATTAGATATTTTTGGATACCCCAATTTTGAGATCAATTTTAATCTAAATTAATCCGGTAATATATTTGAGGGATCTAATAGATACCCCAATTTTGATATAAACTCGGATAAGAATAAATATCTATCTATATCAAAAGAGATCTGATTTTATATTTGAGATCTAACTTTTTTAATCGGGAATGTCGTAAAAAAAACTGACCATTTTTACTACAAACAACTGGTTTGGTCCTGGGACCAAAAATAACAGATGTTTCCGAGCAATTATACAACTTATTTTTTTCTTACATTTTTTCGAGCAAAAATAAAAGTTATTTTCTTACTTTTGTTTTTGTGATCAAAAATAAAAAATTTTGTTTTTTACAATAGTTAATTTTAAAAAAAATTAAATTTTGAGAACGAACACTCAGGAAATTAAAGAAATTACTAAAAATTACAGTTAAAATGCCTGAAAATGTAGTCAAAAAGGCGATTAATGTATTTGTCATAAAATGACTAACCATGTAGTCATTTTTAACTATAGATAAAACAACTACAATGGTAGTAAAAACGACTATCGACTATAAGCGGTCAAAAACAACTAACCTTAAATGAATGCATAAACCATTAAAACGAGCAAAAAAACAATAAAAACAGTGAACATAAAACGACTACATAAGTAGTAAAAACTACTGTTTTTAACAGTAATTTTTGGGTATTTTAAAATGTTTTTTAATAAAAAAATTATAAATTTTTTTAATTACAACAAAAAATTTGTATTTCCTGCATCTTGTTTAAAATTCAAAATCAAAATTCAAAACGGTGTTCCATTTATGACGTGTTGATGCATTGAGATATGGAATTTTCTAATTATTATTTGCGAACTATGAACATATCAATAATAAAAAATATAAACTTAACGAGAATTTTTTAAAAAGATTATGTCTTCTATTTTTAAACAACTACAAAAATTAACTGCTTACTGCAAAAATACTGTTTTGGTAGTTGTTTATTAAAATAACTACTTAAAACAACTGTTGCAGGAGTACAGTATTTTTGGTTAGTTATTTTCGAAATGACTGTCTAAATAGTCGTTTTTCGTTTTCTCGCAGAAAAATTACTACATTAACAGTTAAAACAACTACTACTGTTTGCTACCCGAATTACCTAAATGTAGTTACTGTAAGAATATTCTGAGTGTATACTTGATAAAATATCGAATATTTATTAAATAAGTACTCAAATATAAGATTTTTATTTAAATTTACAAAAAAAAATTTGTCAACAATTGTAATAATCAATTATAATTGTATAAAAAAGGCATTTGCATTTATCAATGCCAATTGAAACAAAATTTCATTGGAATGGTTTTTAAAAATACCAAAAAAATTATTTACCATTGTCATCAAGAAATATCTTTTAAATCGTCAATTAATTGCTCCATTCAATGAACTATTTTTTTTTTAATAACTGTATTTTTTAAATAACTAACAAAAATTACTGTTTTGGTAGTTGTTAATTAATATACTAAAACACATGCTTCAAACAACTGTTACAAAAATACAGTATTTTTCTTCAGTTGTGTTTTTCTTTTTAACTGTCATAATAAGTTGATGTTTGCCGTCCCAAAATCGTAATCGACTTACGGAAACTCACTTACGCCCGCTAACGAAAAAATTTATTATTAAAGTAAATAAAAGTTAATTATTAAAGCAATGTAACGTAAAAGTACACAATGCTTATTGCAGTTACGTACCTTTACAATTGCTGCCGCATTATTCGTTTGTATTTTCTTAAATTCCACGGTTATTTCTTAATAAAAAGTATTCGTTTGTATATTAAATATAATATTGTTTGAGAAATAATAAAAAACAGAACAAATTGTAGATGAACTTTCCAGGGTTGGTAAAACATTAAGACACAAATGTTATAAAATACGAAGTTTACGCTATATACCACGTTACATGAACGCGGCTAATAAAATTCAGCTCACGTGCCCATCTCTGTGAACTATGATGAACTAGATAAAATCGTACAGTTGAGTGATTCGGTACTTGAACTAGTCCCCGATCGACAGAACTCATATAAACAGAAAAGCCAACTTAGCGCTTTTTGAGGAAGATTGAGCGGGTTTCGACTAACTAAAATATGGATATAATATTCTGTTGGGGTTTTTTTTAAATGCGTTTTAGGTTTGCGCTTTTTGATTTCTCATTCAGCGCTTTAAGCGCCTTTTAAATAAGATGTAATTCTCACGCTATCCATCCATATCTACTATTTCCTATTATTGGTGATACAAATGGTCAAATTATTGTAAATTCTCATTTTGAAAATGACAAAATACTGGGAAATAGTAGATTTGGATGGAGAGGGTGTGAATCAAGCTTAAAACGTGTATTTTAATAAAATTTTAAGGCTTCATTACTCGAGCGGATACGTTTCGTAAATGGACTGCAACTACATGCAATGTGTAAAAATAGTACCTAGATACAATATATTGTATCTGCTTTACATACTAAACAAATGGTGACGGATTTGCGGAAAGTAAATTATATGAATTTACTTTCCGAAAATACGTCACCATCTGTTAAGTATATAAACGACATGAACGAGGTTTTTTGAAATTCTTTCATCCACATCCAGATTTTCTATTTCGTTTTCTTTCGTATAGAAAATGTTTGCTGAAAGTGCAATTATTTTAAAAATATTCAATAAATTCCAAAATTTTTTTAGAAACATAAACTTTTTGAAGTTTTTAATTCCGCATTCAGAATATATTGCATAACACGGGTTTTGCCAAAATAAGTGGAAAATAATAAATAACCATTGGAATATAATAAAGAAATTAAGTACGTGTTGTGGCAAAACACGTATTTTTGTATTATAAACTTAACAAATTCACTCTAATTGAAAAGATATTTGAACTGGGTGTATATTTTCCATTTAGTTGCATGCCTGCGTTTTTGGCTTCTAAAAAGTTGACATCACTGCTATTAAATCTTGAAAACAATAACATGGATTTGGTCAGTCAAGTTCGTTTGAGATCTAGTTCAATCTGATCTTTGATAATTTCGTCTAATCGTTCGTTAGATCATTTGTTTGATCATTTTTAACCGAATTATTTATATTAAACAATTCTCTTTAACATTAAAAAAGTTGAACGAAAAAAACCAAATAATTCCTGGTTCACACACGGCGATTATAATTGCCCAATTCTTCTTCAATTCTCCTTTGAACTTGCTCTTGTGTTCACACAGGAAAAGTTTGTTTCAGCAATTTTCGTATATCAACCTGCAGTATTGAAAATTGCGAATGACAAAACAAAACGGAATTGGAGTACGGGCAATTCTGTACCCCCTATCATTCTCTTTCCCTCCCTCTTCTATAAACTCAAGAATTGCGCAATTATAATTGCCGTGTGTGAACCTAGTCTAACTACAAGAGTTGTAGATTGTGAACTAGCTCACTAGTTCAACGTAAATACTAGTTCAATTGAACTACGTCGTACACGAACTACACAACTCTACGAACTACACAAGTCTACAATAACATGGCAATTGATCCAACTCTTGTTCCATTATTATCAACAACAATTTTAAGTGGACAAAGTCAAAATAACATAAGCAGTTCCTATTTGACACAATCGTAAGTTTGATTTTTAAACTTTTATTCCATTTATGGCCAACAGAATAATCATTTTATTTATGATCAGGTTCCGGGACCAGCGGCAAATTGATACTTTTGTTCGAAGCAACAAGTTGCTGAAAGTCATTACAGCTGCCGCTGACAATTTCATCAAAACCTATCAACAATCAAAACTTCCAGAAGACGCATTTGATGCTATTATTGTTAAATTACCATTTGTCTATGCAGATTTCTTTAGCCATCCTTTGGACTTATTACACTTGGCCATAGAGGAGCCGTTGCAATTCTTTAATGCTGTCAAATATTGTGTCTATGGTTTAATTAGAGATATTCTCAAGACATCCGCTAATGGCGATAGTGTTCTCACCAATATTGATATTGATCAGGTGCATGTACAAGTGCGTTTTTTGAATTTACCATTGCAACAGAAATCATGTTTTGAACCTTATACTCACTCATATCGGAGTGGCCTTTCTTTAGTCATTGGAGTATTATCGGCACTAACAGAACCGGAAAAAATTGTGTAAGGATATTTGAATTTATATCGAGTAATCTGCGGAACAAGTGTAAGCGACAAAAACTAATTTTGATAAGCGACACTGCGATCGGGGGGAAATGTAAAAAAAACCATGCGGGTAACGAAATTTTCGTTTATTTCGGTAACGGTTTTTTTTGAGGTAACGATATTAAAGTTATTTCAGTAACGGTTTTTTTAGCGTTAACGGTATTTTACTTATTTTGGTATCGGAATTTTAGCGGTAGCGGTATTTAAACGTTATTTTAGGGGTAACGGGTTTTCAGTTATTTCGGTAACGGTATTTTAAGGATAATGTAATTTCAATGCACATCGATAATTTTAGCCCCACCATGCCCGAATTCTAATGTCTGGCTACCCGACGAAAAAAGTTCCGATATAATCATATATGATTATATATAGTGTCTCACATAAAACTGAACATCTAATCTGATACTACAAATGGCATACATAAGCTGATCTCATGGAATCTAATCTCATACACACAAAAAATTTCCAAATCCTGTGGAATTTATCATTTTTTGTTTAAATTGTGCATCCCATTGTGTTAATTTTGCATGTGAATTTACACAATTTTCCTAAACTACTTTCCAATTAACAAGCCATTTCATACATTATAAAATATTACTTAACATTTGTACATATTTGTTCTTATTATGCTAAATCTTTACAAAATGTCAAACTAATGTTGCATACATCTAACATTTTGTTACATGTTACCAAGTAATGCTTTAATCAAGCATTACTTGGTAACATGTAAGAAAATAAATGTGGACGAACATAATAGATAATAGGTAATTTCTTTTACATAAATGTTTTCGAGAACAAAAAAAAGTACAATACAAAATAGTTTTTTCTCTGTGAAATAAATTATGTATTAATTAAATAAAACATTACTGAAACATAAATTAATTAAATCTTATAAATAGTACAGATAAAAAAGTAGCCGAAACAAAAGTCTGTGAAAACGTTAAGTTTATTTATTAATCAACTAAATTCTAACCCAATTTTTTTTTCCTAGTACCAAGTTATTGTAGTGGTGAAATTGGCAGAACTTTTTTTATTCGTGGTGCAAATGAGAAGTAGGCTTTAACATTAATAAGTAAAAGGTTATATTCAACATTATTATCCTGTGCTTGTTATATATCTTATAAATAAAAATAATTTTGAATACATTAACAAAAATAACAGCAGTTTTAACAAAAAAAAAAAAGGAACAATTTATTAAACTATCTAGGTACGCTTATGAAATACAGTGGATATTTTTATTACGATTTTCTGCTTAATTGTCCTAAATAAAAGTGGAAGAATTACCAAGTTTTTGTAGTTAAATGTTATAATATTTGTATCCAAATCATTTTCCTAAGTTGATTTACAAACTTTCCTAGAAAAACTTTCCTAGTTGAAATGCTCCTACTGTACTTAGTAATAATATACCCTTTTTTTGATAAAAGTTCCCCTAGATTTTTTTGTGTGTGTATAGTATGATCCAAAAAATGGGTCTATCAAATATGATCAAATAATATTTAATTTGAAACAATTTTATCTAAGTTTTTTAATAAAAAAAAAATGAAAATGTTTTAGAGATCAGTATTTTTTATATTAATCCAATTAAGTACTACTTGTAATTCATTTATAAAACATATCGTCACCTAAAATCCTAAAGGCCGTAACTACAGTTTTAGTTTTTTATAGGAGAGACAAAAAACATAAATAAAAAACTACTTGAAGTTTAGTATTCAAATTTTAGAATTATGCTTAAGGAACAAAGACGGATTTGTTTCTGTTTCATGGAAAAATATCAGTTTTTAACTAATGTAGTTACGGCCTTTTGTAACAGATTTTTCTGAAACCAAAAAGCCTTAACTCCAATACAAAAATTTATGCAAATAATAAAACAAACGTTTAAGATAACAAATATTATTAATTAAAAAAGATTTTAGTCAACTTATGTATTTTTATCTATTTATTGTAAGTATTTTAAAAATTTTGAGAAAAATTTATTATTTATACAAAATTAAACTGAGCAAAATACATTTTTAGGTTACAAACGATCTAAAACAGCGCGGTTTGACATTTTAAAGAAAACTATTTTATAAGATTGATTTTTTTTTAATTTTTTTAGATAAAAATTCTGATTTTTTATCTATTTTCATTTGATCGAATAATTCTGCCGGATAGTCAAAACATGCCTCATATACCAAATAGTAACTGAATATTCGTGACATCTCTAATAATAATGCTTATTTAATTTTATCGGGGCTTTCGATTTTCATTATCTTCCAACCCCTCATTTTTTTAATATTTCAAATATTGGCAATAGGGGTACTTTGATACTTTATACAAATAAATTTAAATTTCGTTAATTTTGGACATCTTTGCAATACAGGAATGGTGTAGTTTTTGACACCGCTTTTTAATCCATATACGCGCAATTGCGCGACAAAAAAAAAACGTGTCTTAATAATTTTTTGTCCTCTACAACATATCCAAGTTTCGTTTTCATAATTTCCTTATTCTATTTTTGTTATCTCCTTTTTTTAATTATAGCATTCAATCCGTTTGGTATTGCTCTTCTGGTTGTACACGAAATAAAATTAAAGCTCTTTCTTCAGATGGTGAGTTCAAACTGCACTCAAAAAAAAAAGTCTGTAAATTCAACAACATATTTGCTGGGACGATCCTTGTAGAAAAACTGATAATATCAACAAAAAATTTGCTTATTTATTTTACTAATTTTATTTTTTTTTTTGCTGATATTAACAAATTTTCTGCAACGATCCTCCCAGCAAAAATGTTGCTGACTTTATTGACTTTTTTTTTTAAGTGTATCAATGTTATGAATATTAAATAATAAAAAATTTCTTCTTACAGTTCCATTATGTACAAATTGTGGAAACCGATGAGTGAATATTCTAAACTACGACATACACAAAACTCTTGTTTACTTCGCATCTTGCCGGCCAGTAGTGTGGAGTGTCACGTAAACTCAATCAAATATTTCGTGCTCTAAACTGTACGATTATTGGATCACGTATATGATTGTCCTTTGCTTTGGGCGATCGTTATCTTATAACTGGTTATTACGATTATTCAGGCACAAAAACAAGAGTTTCAAGCATGGAACCTTACAAACGATTTAGCGGCTCTAAGAGAAATGTCAGCAAGCCAATTGGATGTTTTGCTTAGATATGATAGTCCTCCAGAAACTCCAAACCAACCAACGCAAATGTTATTATTGAGTGACAACCAACTTTCAAATTATAAGGATAATCATAATGCAGAAGCTAGTAGAAATTGATTATTGTAATAGTAGCATGCAATTTAATTGTAATAATGAGGATAGACCGAAGATCGACAGTGAAATGGAATTTAAATCGTGAACCAGTAACCTCACACTGGCGACACAATTGTGATTTTTCCATTTTTCACGATTGTCCAGATGATTTCAATGACATTACTCAATCATGGCATTTATCAGCTTCGATAACACAAGACAACAATCTAGATGATTCCGTTATTATTACTACACCCGAAATAAATCATATTACTTTGGATAATACGGAATTGCCTGGGCTATCTGAACATGTAGAAGGTGTTGAACACGAAACAAGTAAAAACTCCCATAATGATTCTAAAACCAAAGATGACGGAGAGAAATTGCTGGAAAACGATTTAGATTTTGATGGCATCTTAGAAAATATTGATTTTGAACAATTATCTTGTCTCGAACAAGCATACTGGAATAAAGTGGATATCAATAAAAGTGTTCAAAGACAGGTATGTTTATGATTAAGGTCGTTTTTAGAAAATTGTGATGTGATTTAAATTTAAATATATATAAAATTCATTTTCTGTATGTTCGTGTGAAATTTTTTACACTATCGTGTTACTCCAGGGAAGCTCGCCATATATATTTTTTCTGTCACGACCAATTTTACGACCACTTTTTCCAAAAAAAAAAAAATGAATTTGTAATTTTCAACGGAGTCCGCTCAAACTTGGTGCACATGTTTCTTATACCTAAACTGAATTCACCATATAGTTTCCATTGGCCACGCCCACTTTCTTAAAGTTTTGAATGCATTATTTTACTTTACATAAAACATTTTTTCTCACTGGAACTTTCTCAAAACTGGCACACGTAATCCTTAAATCCCAGGCAAGATTGCCACATACTTTTCATCGACCACGTCTACTTTAACGCCCACTTTAATTTCATTTTTGAAGACATTTTTCTCTTTTGATAACAAATGTTTTTCTTAATGGAACTGCTCAAAACTGGTATAAGTGATCCTCATATCCCAGACAAGATCGCCACATACTTTTCGCTGGCCACGCCTTTTTTAAGCCCACTTATTTTTAAATTTGTATTTTACATTGAATGGTCTCTAATATTTTTTACTTGTTAACGGATTTCACTAGATTTTACTGCACATAATTCTCATATCACAGGCAATTTCGTCATAGAATTTTATAGACCGTGCCCATTTTTCCGAACACTTTTTTTTAAATTTAAATTTACGATTTAGGTGTTTGTTATATACTTTTTAATATTTCAACGGATTTCACTAAAACTTTGTCGAAAGCGGATGCTCTTGGTCGGGCGTAATAATAAAGATAGATAATCAATTTGGGGAAAAAAATCGGTATCTTTTTTAAGTCTTAAAGTATGTAACAAAAATTAGTTTTGCTAATTTATGTTATTTCAAAAGTATTTAAGTCCCGGGCAAGACCGGGTACAAACAGCTAGTCAGTTGTGAAATAGTTAAAGGACAGAGTGAAAATTTCAGAGGTTTTAAATAACTTATTTGCTGTGAGCATTGCATACAATAAAATTGCCCATTATCTTGGATATACATTTTTTAAGTGGTGCCAAATTTTGACTTATTTTTGTTGTTTTTATTAATTTTGGATGCACGACTAGATTTTTAATGTATAAAGATAATTCATGTTTAAAAACTTCTTGACTAGGGATGGGCCCGTGAGTGAATTTTGAATTACTGAAGCTCATGAGAGAAAATACCACTCACTCACAACCACTCACGAATATGTTTTCTACTCCCACTCACGTCCACGTGAGTGAATTCATGGAATAATATAAAATCTTACCGGTAATATAAAATGTAATAATCGAGGTAAATTGTGAATATTAAACCAGTGGGTTTCCATACTACTCAGTGTCGCTCAATCTGCTCTCTTTTTTTAATTGTTCGTAAACTCTTACCGCACAAATGAAAACATGTTCCATAAATTTAGAAGTTTAAATTAATTTTTATAATGTTTTTAATATAATAATTTAATAAAATTTTTATTTATTTCAAATATTAATGAAAAATCAGCAAGACAAAATTAAAATATATTAATTTTTTATAGAAAATAACAAAGTACAATATAAGCAAAATTAAAGTGCTGTGCTTGTGCTTTTTTATTTTTACGGTTATAAATTTTGTAAATCAAGTACTGGCAAAGCACTTTTTAGGAACTTTGTCAGAGCGTTCTAAGCCAGGGCTATGCCAGTGCTTTTATTATTTTTACTTTGGCAAACAGTGCTTTGCAAGTGCTTCATTTTTCAAACCATTGGCAAATTCTAGCTGGGAAGATAGATAATATGTATAAACATATATTAGGGTGCCCTGAATAAGAAAATAATTAGAAATACCACTCAATCGATGCGTATTATGGGGAAAAAAGTTACAAATTTTTATCTAATTTATTGTCTAATATTTATTGTCTATTGCCAAATTTGTCTGACACTTCCAAGTTTATTATCAAAAATTGGTCAGAACAACTTCATGTTGTTTAGAATTGTGGCCTTTATCACAAAAAACAAAATAAGCCACATTTTAGAAGCAGTATTCCATTTATAAACTTTCTTAATAAACTTAAAAACTTCGTCCTAAAAATAAAATTTACTCCAATTCCATATAAATTAGTGATGTTCGTATCCCGTTATTGGTGAGTTGACATCTACTTGGTGTACCTCAAACTGTATAAAATAACACTAATTTTTAAATACTTTTCTCAAAACTCAATTTCATTAAACGGCGCAAAAACTTATGGAAATCTGCGAAAGTTTAAAAATTGGAAATTTTGGTTTCACTTGTAACCACCAGCGATATGGAAATTACTTTTTTTAGCGAAAGTATCCCCCAAGTTAGGGACTGCATTAGTTTGGATATAGTATAGACAACATTTCTCTGTCCATCGTTTCTCTCAATTCAAAAAAAACTCGTCAGTTTCATCTGAGGTTGAAAATTTTTGAAATTCCTCATATGAACTTCAAACTAATAAATGTTTTCTTTTCAGTGTCAAACACAAGTACAAATAAAATATACTTAAACTAAATGAAAGAATTATAAATTCCTGTCCACCACCCGATATTGAAGCTAGTTCAGTATATTGCTGTTCCACACATCTACAAATTTGTCGCAATTTGAAGAATATGCCAATCTATCAATACCATCAACTTCTGGAAATTCATATTTTGAAGTAAATTCATATGCGTCACCAAATCTGATAGATACTAATATAACAACTACAAAACCCGACAGTGATGCTCTACAATTTATTGCTTCACCAACGGCAAATGTTGCCAAAGAGAACTATCCAACAGACAATCTAATTGATGTAAATGTCCCCAACATGAATCCAAGTCATAGAACAGCATCTTCAAATTCACATTGTTTGGGTAATACAACGGCCGATACTTCGGCGATGCCATCATCTGTCAAACAGTTGTTTGATGTTGTAAAAGCTCAGTATTCGGATTTTGCATATATATACGCCTTAAGCGCTCAATTATGTCAGGATCGTATACCAATGGAATGTTTTGTGACACTAAAATGGCTTTATTATTAAGTTTAGCATCGATTGGGGTATGATAACATGTGGAGTATATAAAATATCAAACTCTATAACTTTTTCTGGTTTTTTCTAGCATAATCCCAATTGTGCCCCTATACCCATAATAGCCATCGGAAATGATACTTATATGACAGATTATCTTATGACCAATGTTGGACAATTGGGTACACGATTTGTAGGTCCTACTGACGATTCAAAACCTCCCTCTAGCAATGGCTATCGTAATCATAATTGGATTGAAGCTGATCCCATTTTATTAGCCAAAGGAGGTGTGTATTATGTTGGCGATTGGTCACGTTTAAAACTCAGAAGATCGGAAAAACTTTTTAAAGATATCGAATGTTCTAATATTGCTATTGATGGGTCACCTCAGCAATATCCCCTAGAGACGGCCATATGGGCTCATTGGCGTTCCTTTAAATACAATGCTAAAGATCAACAAATGTTTAATAAATTTGTTAAGTAAGTTGGTCATATTTATAAGTTAGTAACTAAATAATTAAATTTTTATTTACAGAATATTTGGTATACCAATTTTTGTTTCCGATGATAATCATGACACTTTAATTAATTATACCCTAGAACAAGCTTCTATACGTGTATTTGAATCAACCGTAGATCATTTGTCTATTAATTCCGAAGAAATGCGAGAGTTTTTGGTAAAAGTATCACAACGTAAGTCGATTTTACACCTGAAGCACATTTGTTGCTACAAAAATATTTTTTGCCTCACGCAGCGCTAGACAAGGTAAAATTTTCATTAGAGTGTCCCTAAAAATGGGTATGTCCGTTATAACCCCCAAAAAATTACACTTTTTTCAAATATGGTCCATTTTTGTCCAACATTTTGCGCGGGTTAACGTTTTCAAAAAAAATCGATTTCTTCCATTTGGAACTATGTATCTGCAATAAAACTGAGGGTGTAATGAACGAAAATCGACAAATTGTTATTTTAAAGGACATCGTAATTTAAATATTTAAAAGCAAATTTATATTGTAATCTTTTCTTCATTCAAGATTGTCTCACCAAACAAGCTTATGTCATGCTGAAGCAGTTTGCGGAATCATTTGCTAAACTTTCCTTTCGTCACGATGTTTTAACAATTGATGCCTTAGCTGCCATTGTATTATGTGAACATTCTATCGAAAATATTTTTGGTTCGAGTGATAATCCTCCACCACATTTTGTGCTTTGCCTTTTGTTGGTGCTGTGGATGACTATATTGTGGAATTTCAGCAATGGTTAGATTCTTATATACAAAAATATGGAAAATAGTTGTAAGTTTTTAAAATATAGTAATATAATTATCATTAATTCTGTATCATAGCCTTCTTCATCTCATATTTTAAGTATTAAACATTTTATTGTTTCTTGGTAATTGAAGGGCTTATTGTAAAAACTTGATAAGCCATATTTTATTTTAGTTTGTTTTCGCCTGTACAAGGTTGAAAGAATGCAAAATATATGACATTTGCAGGACATTTATACTCTATGCACTTGTAATAATTGATTAAGCAAGACTTCTATCAATTATTAATCAATTATGTCTAGAAAACAGTTAAAATTCATAAACCCACAAATGAGGCTTATCATGTTTTTACAATAATCCCTTCATTATAATTGAAAGTACATGTAAATAAATAAATTAAAA
>CM037852.1:242213628-242233541 GCA_021234595.1 Delia radicum
TGTTTGCATTTATTTATTTTTAATCAACTAAGTCTTAGTAAAACTCTTGCTGAATCTACTAATTTTGTTGCTGAAAATCAGAGAGCGGATTTTGCTGACATTATAAACTTTTTTTTGCAAGCACCCTCCTGACTAAAATTTAGCTGACTTTATTAACTTTTTTTTGAAAAATAAAATGAATGAAAAATCGCTTGTAACTTTCAAGAAAGAATTGCTGAATACTTTTCAACGTGAAAGTTTGCATGTCGTAGTTTTTTAAGTGTAGTCAACCTAGCCCTGGCCATCGTTTCTCTCAATTTAAACAATCTTGAGAAATAAGCGGCATATAAGGTCAGTTTCAACAGTTGTCAAAATTTTTTAAAAAGCTCATAGCAATATTTTATAAACCGGTTAATGTGTCTTTCATTTGCTAAAAAATTTGTCTACTGTTGTTTTAAAATAGAACGAAATAATCCGAAAAACTTAAAACGGGGTAATTTTTGACCTCACTTAGTAACTCCTAAACACGAGATTGAGCAGCTAAAAAATACGTGTCCCATAAATTGTTGTTCTCTACAACATATCCAAAGTTAATTAAGCTCTGCAGGTCTGGTTCGAGATACCTCCCTTGAAAGGAAAATTAACTTGAACTTACCGCTCTAAAGTTATTATTTCTTAAATAACCTATAACTGGTAATTTAAGTTTAAACTCTTCAGCCGATTGTTTTAACTCGGGTACAATATCATTGGCGGGAAGATATTTTTCAAATTGCATACAATTTTTAATAGTCTTTATAGTCAATTCGATTAGATCATTAACCACTAAGTTATTAAACTCTGAAGTAATCCAACGATTATAAGCATTTTCCCATTCCTCTACGGAACTGTGAAGATTTTGACGTAAACGAATTTCGCTAAAAGTTTGGTCCATTTCTGTATACATCGTTATATCGATCTAATGTAAAGAAAACTCATTATTTTTGCAGAATTATTTCTTCTAGTACAAACCTTAAATTCCTTTTGATAGCTTATATATTCAGTTGCTCTCTCTTGCAAGTGGGCAAGACGTTCGGAAAGGCCGTTTAATTTGGATTTCACTAATTTTTGATTAGATTTTTTCTAAACAAATTTCGAACAGAAACAAAAGTTGTTTAAAAGGTTAACTTTGAATTTAAATAAAATTATATAATTATTAATAAATTAAATTATTTATATATTTATAAAGTAGTAATTTTTAAATACAATCCATTTGTTTGTTAATACAATTATTATTTTTTTCTGTATAATAAAACTTACTTCTAATAGCATTGATTCTTGAGTTTCCAAATAAACTTCATGTGTTTCTTCAAATATCATTTTTATATCTTCGTTCATTTTTGCTTCCAGTTGTTTTACAAACTCTTGTCTTTTAGCTTGTATTTGTTTTAATCTATCATTAGTACGATTTACCAAATCTTCACAGTCCATATAGTCCTCTTTACGTTCATCGTCGATAGGTATTGAGAAATCTTTAATAATTATAAAAATATCATGGGCATAATCTACTTCATCGAAAAGTTTTTGCATTTCTTCATCTACAACATCTAAAAATCGTATGTGAGCCACAATTTCCAAAGTGGTTTGGGGTTCAGCTAAAATACGTGCCATTAGATCTCTGGTTTCATCAGCAATACGATCTATCTCTTCGCCAGCTAATCTAAAATTAGAAATTATGCCATGAACAATAGATATCGGCGCCGATAATGTACTTACTTGGGTAGATATGTGGCTAAAACATTTTGCAATTTGACACATACTGGTGTTATGGTGTCCTTAAAACTGCCTTGAGTCAATTTTAATAAGCCCACATTAACAATGGTTAATATACCGTCTAAGGCCTGAACATTATTGCAATAACGTTCGCAATAAGCACGTAAGGTAGTAAGATCTAAAAGTAATTATAGATTAAAAAACATAATTAATTTTGTAATAATCATTATCAAAGTAGTTACTAGGCAATAGTGTGTCCCAAAATGTTTTTGTTTTTAGTTTTTCATGGTGCTCAAGCTTAATTTAATACTTATGGGGTAAGGTATTTTTTAGATTTTTTTTAGATTTTTCGGAACAGGTTCAGAGGTCGCGCAAATTTATTTTTTTTCCTAAACTCGTGTTTTTTGAATGTCATTTATAACTTTGTCAATAACAGAAGTTTTCTTTGCTTCTAAGTCAAAAAAATATCCAAATTTTATTTTATGTGCATACACCATCAGTTTCGGCAATGCTTTTGTACATTACGCATACACTGAGAGAATTATCTGCATGATATCAATGATTTTTTGCATTAGATATCTCAACAGTGGCTCTAACTCGTCCATTGTAGCCGAAAAAGTGTAGATTAAAATCATCCGACATACACTAACTCAAGCAAATGTTTCACTTTCACGAAATGTTTCACATTCACTCCCGTTCACGTTTAGATTTCACTCACAGAAACGCGTAATACAAGTGAATCACGAAAAATTCTGCTCATGTGCCCCATGAAGTGAAACTACACTGAGAGTATTATCCTGTATTATAATTATGAAATAATTTCATAGAATTTGTTTTGTAGATTCAATAAAATTTATGAATTTCAAGATATG
This sequence comes from Delia radicum, assembly GCA_021234595.1. NCBI lineage: Eukaryota > Metazoa > Arthropoda > Insecta > Diptera > Anthomyiidae > Delia > Delia radicum. The sequence continues at coordinate 242,216,229 of CM037852.1, forward strand.
ATTATATCCAAGAAATTTTATTAATATTAAGAAATATTTTATAAACTTTTTTTCATAAAATTTCATAGTTTCATAAAAAAAATTCATTTGATTTCATAAATTATCTCTTCATAAATTTAATGAAAATTTTATTTAGAGCTATGAAATTAGTTCAAAGACTTCATAATTTCATTAATTTCCATACATTTCAAACTTCAGTTTAAAGATTTAATTCTCAAGTGTTCAACATCTTTTATTAAGTGCTTTATAATTTCAATATAGTATTTTATTAATTTTGGACTTCAATGAAATTGTTTAAAAAATCATATGAAGCGGTTTATTTGCTCAGTTCCAATATATTTTTCAAGGCATTTGTGAAGAGTTTTATTAATTCAAAGAACTCCTTTATATTAAAAAACTTTACGAAGATTTTCATATATTCTACAAACATTTCATAGATTCTTTGAAAAATTTCAATGGACGACTTCCTGTGACAATTTTCGTTAAAGTAATGAAGAAATTCAATAGTGAAGTGAAGATAATTCTCTCAGTGTATAGAAAAGCTACTCATATAAGTCGTGTGTGATTATAAATTTTAGGCAGTGAGCGGGAAACGAAATTTACTAATGCCCAACTTAAGTTAAAGACGTTTTGTACCGATAATGACATTTTAACGATTTCGCTTTTTTGTGAATTTTGACCTCCATTTTATTAATTTCGACGTTGAAACAATTGGACAACAGATGCCAAAATACGGGCATTCCTGATGGAGGAAAATCGTTAGGAAACTGTTTTTTAATAACTAGAAAAATACTTATAATGAAAACAGCAAGTTTTACATATATTTCTAACCGACGATAGAACTACAACATCCCTGATCAAAGAAAAAATCGTTCAAATGTTTTATTTTCGGAAATATAAAATTATTTTTATCGAAAATTTCGATGGTGAATGCCATAATTCGGCAGCAGATTCTAATTTAGAATACAAAAGGTAATCGAAAACTTATGTTCTTTTTTATAGACTTAAAATATTTTTGTGGACTGTTCATAAAAGAACTTATTTCTTTTTAGGACTTTTTCCAAGAAAAAATAAAGTTTTTATCTGTTTTTTTTTGTTTTTAAAGATCTAAGAAACGGATATTGTCAATTACAAGGATTTCATAAAAAAATCATGTAAGAAGGATTTACTATAATAAAAGTATTTTAAAATTTATTTTTTTTAGCAACAGAATAAGTTATTGTCAATTTAAGTTGTTTTGTCTAATGTCCACAGATTTTATTCATTAAAATATCTATGGTCTTTCGAAAAAAGAAAAGTTGGGTTTCGAAAACAATCAAAACTGATCGACGGGTTTCAATGGAAATTTTGTGTATAATTTAAAATAATTTGTAATAGTATAACTAAATTCTTAACTGCTAACTTTTTCTCACCTCTTTCACTTTTTAAAATATTTGGATCTGTTTGGGTATCAATTTCATAATTTGTTCGTATGGATTCAAATCTCAAAGTATACAATTCAGTCTTTTCATAGGCCAGCCGTATAAAAGTATAAATTGTTTTTCTAAAATTAAAATTTGATTAAAATGCGGTATTTACAATTTTTAACAAATCTTACCGATTAAATTGAAATTCAATATCAGTTTTTAAGAGAAAACTTAAATCGGGTGCAATACCAGCTAGTCGCTCTTCTTGGCGTCCCATTATTGAAGGTCTATAAATAATAGTTTTAGGTTCATATTTTTTATTTAACTTCAAGACATTGAATATTTCTTACTCAGTAAACTGTGTATAAGCTTTGTCATCGGTGAAATTTTCGATTTCTGTTACGGTTTCCAATATCAATGTCGATATGCGAGTGAAAATATGTTTCATAACATCTCTAAAAGGGTTATGAAGAGAAATAAAACAAAATATGCACTCAGAGAGAATTTAAGTGGACGAAAAATTATGAACATTTTCACAAAATTAACGAAACATTTCTTAAAATTAATAAAGAGCTTTATATAAGGTGGCGCAAAAATAACCTTCCGATGTTTTTTTTTTTTTATATATATTTATAATTTATAGCATTTTCTGATAGGAGGATTACTTTTGCGCCACCTTGTACTTCTTATGAAACTTGTTTTGTTTTAATGAAACTTTATCGTTCAGAGAATGCGTTTTTTAAGAAATAAAATAAAATTTTTCTTAAGATTTTATGAGAACTTGCATTCATTTGTTGATAAGTTGCAATGAAGGAGTTCCAGAACAACTCCACTGCTATTAAGAAAAAATTCATTAATATCATGCAGATACTTATCTCAGTGCATACTTATTTCTCGAGGTAGACAACTAAAAATTACAATTTTTATCTGTCTTGATATATATTTTGTTAGATACTTACTCCGAAGGCTCGATTTCAATTCGATCTGGTAGTAAATGTAAATCTGCTACAAAGAATGGATTCTAAAACGTGAACAAGTAATACATATAAAGCCACTTTTTAAATTCATATATTACCTGTGGACAAGTTTCAGGTCTAATAGGTTCCAATTGTTCATGTAAAGTTAAATTATTGCTTAGAAGTTCTTTCGAAGGACCCAAAGCATCATGAATTTCCATAGCTTTAACTAAATCACGAAAACTATTTGTAGTAATCGTATGCAACATATTATACATCATATGATCACAATAACTAAGGAAACTGTAATAGACAAATTTAGATCAGAAAATATTACGAACAAGTTAAATTTCATATTACTTGGATAGAATTTTGCAAAAGCTTCTTTTCTTAGAACGATCCATAAAACTCATAGCATCACGCATTTTCTTAACAGATGGATAATAATTGATTTCATCGCCAGGAAAGAAACCACGATCGGTTATAGCCTTAAGACAAGCTTCATCTGAAGTAATAAAATAATATTTTTGGTTTTCAAATGCGCTTGAGATCCTTTTTGTAAATTATAATTATTTATTATTATTCCTTTTAAATATTTCGTCGCAACATTGGGCGGCTTCTTCAGAGAACAATTGTTATCAAATTATAACAATTGTTCCCTGAAGAACAATTGATAAAAATTGTTCCCTGAAGAACAATTGATAACAATTGTTCCCTGAAAAACAATTGTCCCTGAAGAACAATTGATAACAATTGTTTCCTGAAGAATTCGTCTAATGTGGCGACGAAATATTGGAAATGAATAATAATAAATTATAATTTATATTAAAAAAGGATCTCAAGTTCATTTAAAATGAAAAAAACCGTAATAGAATAATCATAAGTTTCGTCGCTAACTTAACGGACAAATCTTACATAATGAATGTTTAGTTCTTTCACGAAATTCCCCCAAAGTCACTTTTAAGTTTTCATAGATTTTCATTTGTATTTCCAGAAAATAGAATGGATGCCATTCCTCAATAACTGCAAAGGCAATTTGGATTTATTATATTTTAAATAAATTCAAATGATTTCAATATAAATGTACCCGTAACATTAATAAAATTGCTTTTTTCCAATAAAACAATATCACTGCGTAGCTTTAGTATTGCCTTAGCCAAATATGGAATAGCTATAAAGAGATGCTCTTGCAGGTGCAAACGCGCTTCACTTTGCTTTTTCCATTTAACAGTCTTTTCCCACACCTTAAATCCCTTCCATATGCGAAAAACTGCAAAAGTTCGAATTTTAATAATACTCAAGAATTGTTGAAATTCTTGTTGCCACTGTAACAGTGGCGTGAAAAAGTTTTCCGACAAATGCCAATAAGTCACACCATGACGACTCATGGTAAAGTACAGTAGTTTATTGGGTAAATTATCCCAGGTATATTCTTGCAAACTATATGGTGTAAAATATTCACTCGTTCTTGGCAACATATAAGTTAAATAGATGAATCTATCATCGGGCATATATCGCATACGTTCCACGGTTATATTTAGATCGGGTATTAAAGATGCTCCCGTCTTAATACCATCCATACTTTGCTGATCATATGTTTTTGATAATTTGGATTTTTTCTCTTTCGACTTTAAATCATTATCAAATTCTACTGTGGATCTTTTGGATTTTTTGCGACCACTTGGATTTATTATGTCCAACTCTTTAGCACGTGAACGCAATTTTTCATTGGAAAATCGATACGCCATTTATTCAAATACGTCTGCTTATTTGTAAATTATTTTTTATCGTTTTAGTTCTTTTTTTTTTGTATATTTTATTCTTTAATTCCGTATAAAAATATGTTCTAAAAATTCAATAATTTGTTGTGAATTTGATTGTTTTTTGTCATAGCAACAGCAAGGAATTTAGAAACCTGTTGGAATTGAATTCAATACAACCTGTTTCAGACACTTTTTTATTTGTTAATATACATATATGATGGTTGTTGTCTTGGCAATCCGTTTCTAATTTGGTGACTTGACCTGACATCGAATTGTTCATTCAGCGAACAATTTCTTGTGCGAACAGGATTTATCTTGTGTGAAACACTCTTTATTCTATTCCAACATTTAATTATTCTTTTCCTCTCGTTTTGGCAAAACACGTGTTTTGCAATCTAGTCTGAATGCCGTATAAGAGGAAAATTTACCGTTTTGTTTAAGGATTTCCCTCTTTAATAAATTGGTTAAATCTTTTTAAAGTGGATGTTTCAAAAAACCGCGCACAGTGGTTCCAAACACAAAAAACATGGTAATAAATATAGATCTTTTAAACTACTGGTCCAATCGGGAAATGGTGTTCCCAAAAATTGAAAAGCGGGAGCTAACCTTTAAGGAAAATGTTTCTGTGGTCACCCTGTTTTAACACAGGGTGTGCTACAGGGTGTCAAAGTTGACCATCTCGAGTATGAAAGAGCTTTAAAGGGGTATAACTTCTATAACCATGCATCGATTTTAGTGTTTTTTGGACTTTTTTAAATCTAGGTTACGAGACAAAGCAAAAACATGCTTCATGTACCATAGTAACTCTTACAGTTAAAAAATATTTCACTTTGAATTTCAAAATCTTCATTTTTCGCCTTGACTTTTTTAATAGTTTTGCCAATAGATTATTCATTTTTCAAAGAAAATGCTCAAAATTTTTTCAAGTCATTCTAATGACCTTTCTTAAACTCCTAAAGAAAACTTTTTTGAATTATCTTAAGCCGTTTCGCAGTGATACTATTTTAAACTCAAAAATTAAAAGTGTGTTCTGAAAAATGGGGTTTTTTGGTCAGATAAGGGGTAACTTCACACACCTTTATATATATTTTGCTGATATTTTTTGGATTAGTTTTTTACATAGTTTGATAGAGTAGACTTCAAAAATGCTTAATGGTATAGTTTAAAGCATTTTTGGATATGCACCCTACGTCCAGCATTGGTCGAAAATGATGAATTTTTGAACGGAATTCTATGTTTATGACCGTGATAAAAAAAAGTCACGCCACTTAGACACGATTTGAAATTTTTATACTGTAAAGAGATTTATTCTAATGAGTTTGCCACTTCATTTGCCGCCGCCTGCTCAAAAACGTAGCCTGGAGAGCAAATTTTGTGGAAAAAGTCATTTTTTCAAAAGCCTTTTTTTGATTTATAAAAAAGCGTACTTATATTATCAATTTCAGCAAGATTTTATTTTATTTTTAATAAAACGTAAATAATTGTCCTACATTCCAAAAATCTTTTCGATATTGCTTATGGTTATTTTTACATAAAACATCAAAGTTCAATGTAGTATATCTAACTATAATTAATTGTACATTTATTGGCTTTTGCTTTCGGTAATGTTAAAAAATTTAAATAATTTCAGAAATTTTTTTACATATTATTAAATTAGACTTAGTTATCAATTCAACGATGCATAAATCGTTTATCTAGTGTAATAAATGAATTCAAACTATTGCGCTTAAATCAGGCATTTCAGGTCAAATTGCAGTATTTAACAAATTTATATATTCAGGTATACAGAGCGTGTTGCATTATATTTCTCTAAAAGGGTTACGGGTTTTTTTATTTTTTTAATACTATTTCCAAAACCTAATAAGATATAAATGCAGGTAGAAAATGCGTTTTATGATGTAACATTTGCATAACATATTGTTTTAATGGGCTAATATAATGCGTTTTTTTTTATTTTACCTATTTCAGTTTTTTGTTTTTACAAATCCAGTACCTGCTCGATTTTTTGTTTATAAAAAAACAAATATTTGTAATATATAAGCGTAGTAATTTTAAAAGGAGGTTATTTGAGTTAAGCAGTCATGGAGGTTACAATAAAATATAGCTCCCTTTGTAAAGTAATTTGGGATACTCTTGCCAATACTGATATACGATCGGAAAAAATAGGAAAACTGATTGATACCATTGTCTACTCGTATGGCTTAAATATAAAGCCAGATGAAATTGAAAATTTTTACAAAATTTATGAAAAAAGGATTAAAGATTCCGATTATTCTATACAAAAATTTATAAAGAAGAGTCAAGATTGGCTTAATAAGGAGATGTCAGTAGTTATTGAACAGAAAAAAAGGGGCCGCCCTAAAAAGATTATGAAGAGGTCCAGATTAGGACTAAGAAGGTAAAACAGGAAGAAATGATTAACACACACTCCGCTAATGAAATAAAGGATTCTTTTAAAGCAGCTTTGACACGTATACAGCCTAAAGAAACAGGGAAAATTGTCGACGTCCTACCAACTGCGTCTCCTAAGCGTTTGAAGCGCATGATACAAAGTATTCCAACACCAAAATCATCAACTTCCTTTACCAGTGAAGATGCATTAGCTCTTTTTCTAAATTTGGGGTTAACGAGAAATAAATATGGTATTTTAAGAAAAGCTCTCATTGAAAAAGGATATGATATTTTTCCTAGCAGTAAAGCAATAAAAGAAACAAAAGAAAATATTTTAAAACCAATAACATCCCCAGTGCATGCCTCTATTGAAGGCGCAAAAGTTGAACTATCACAGTTAATTGACAATACTGTTTCTAGAATTATGTCCACATTTAGCAGCAAAGATATTGAAAGATGCAAGCAATCTGATGTCGTGTTAATGTTCAAATGGGGCTGTGATGGCACATCTGGGTTTTCCGAATACAAACAACCATCTGGAAGCAGCAAAGAAAAAAGTTTTTCATCAATTTTTATGGCTTCTTTTGTGCCGTTAAGAATGCGGTTGTATAATAAATTACCTTCAACCTCGTCTGCAAATGATATATGGACGAATTTAACCCCTGGATCTAAATTTTTATGTCGTCCAATACGATTTGAATATGTAAAAGAAGACATGATTTCAACACAAAGTTTAGTAGATTCAATAGAAAGGGAAATTTCGAGCTTATCTCCACTTTACGTGGAAATATCTGGACAAGTTATTAAAGTTTCATTTCAACCACAACTTACAATGATTGATGGAAAAGTTGCAAATGCAATTACAGACACAACATCTACTTGGAAATGTAATATATGTGGAAAATTAAGTTCACAGTTTCATGAAGATAGTGATACAATTTCTATGAACGAAAACGCTCTGAGGTTTGGGATATCGCCACTTCATGCCAGAATAAGATTTATGGAATATTGTTTACACCTCGCATACGATCTCAAATACCGCCTTATTCCAGGAAACCTAAGCCTTTCCGTAAACAAAAACACTGATCTACACAACATGAGAAAAGAAGAGAAGAAAAGAATTCAAGATGAATTTAAATTAAGACTTGGATTAATCATTGATACGCCCCTTCAGGGGTTTGGAAGTTCCAATGACGGAAATACAGCAAGGCGTTTTTTCGAAGATCCAGAAACTACCTCCTCAATTACGGGTCTCGATAAAAACCTACTAAAACGTTTTAAAGTTATATTAGCAGTCATTAACAGTAAAAAACCTATTAATGTGGCTAAATTTAAACTCTTTGCCAATGAAACAAAAGACATTATACTCACCATGTACTCTTGGAGGCCAATGACACCAACAGTACATAAAGTATTAGCTCATGCCAAAGAAATAATAGAAAACAGTATGTTGCCTTTAGGCGAACTGACTGAAGAAGCCCAGGAGGCCAGAAATAGAGACGTCAAACATTTTAGGCTTTTTAACACACGTAAGTGCTCCAGAATAGCTCAAAATTCCGATTTGATGGAATTTTTATTAATATCATCGGATCCAGTACTTTACTCCATAAGAACAAAATGGTTACCAAAAATAAGCATAGACATTGAAAAGGAAGATTCTGAATCTATGCATATAAACGACCTTTTAACTTTTGATACTTCAGACTACTTTGTAGAAAATGTGTAGTCCTTAGGAATATATTCATATTTTTAGCACAATTACTACTGTACCAGTTAAATTTAATAAAACCTTATCTTTAGAACAAAAAAAAAACATTATTTTGTCTTTCAAATAAATGAATATATGGTAGTTATTTACCTGTTTTATATGGAAAATTAGAACAATATATTATGCAAATGTTACATCATAAAACGCATTTTCTACCTGCATTTATATCTTATTAGGTTTTTGAAATAGTATTAAAAAAATAAAAAAACCCGTAACCCTTTTAGAGAAATATAATGCAACACGCTCTGTATACCTGAATATATAAATTTGTTAAATACTGCAATTTGACCTGAAATGCCTGATTTAAGCGCAATAGTTTGAATTCATTTATTACACTAGATAAACGATTTATGCATCGTTGAATTGATAACTAAGTCTAATTTAATAATATGTAAAAAAATTTCTGAAATTATTTAAATTTTTTAACATTACCGAAAGCAAAAGCCAATAAATGTACAATTAATTATAGTTAGATATACTACATTGAACTTTGATGTTTTATGTAAAAATAACCATAAGCAATATCGAAAAGATTTTTGGAATGTAGGACAATTATTTACGTTTTATTAAAATAAAATAAAATCTTGCTGAAATTGATAATATAAGTACGCTTTTTTTATAAATCAAAAAAAGGCTTTTGAAAAAAATGACTTTTTCCACAAAATTTGCTCTCCAGGCTACGTTTTTGAGCGGGCGGCGGCAAATGAAGTGGCAAACTCATTAGAATAAATCTCTTTACAGTATAAAAATTTCAAATCGTGTCTAAGTGGCGTGACTTTTTTTTATCACGGTCATAAACATAGAATTCCGTTCAAAAATTCATCATTTTCGACCAATGCTGGACGTAGGGTGCATATCCAAAAATGCTTTAAACTATACCATTAAGCATTTTTGAAGTCTACTCTATCAAACTATGTAAAAAACTAATCCAAAAAATATCAGCAAAATATATATAAAGGTGTGTGAAGTTACCCCTTATCTGACCAAAAACCCCATTTTTCAGAACACACTTTTAATTTTTGAGTTTAAAATAGTATCACTGCGAAACGGCTTAAGATAATTCAAAAAAGTTTTCTTTAGGAGTTTAAGAAAGGTCATTAGAATGACTTGAAAAAATTTTGAGCATTTTCTTTGAAAAATGAATAATCTATTGGCAAAACTATTAAAAAAGTCAAGGCGAAAAATGAAGATTTTGAAATTCAAAGTGAAATATTTTTTTAACTGTAAGAGTTACTATGGTACATGAAGCATGTTTTTGCTTTGTCTCGTAACCTAGATTTAAAAAAGTCCAAAAAACACTAAAATCGATGCATGGTTATAGAAGTTATACCCCTTTAAAGCTCTTTCATACTCGAGATGGTCAACTTTGACACCCTGTAGCACACCCTGTGTTAAAACAGGGTGACCACAGAAACATTTTCCTTAAAGGTTAGCTCCCGCTTTTCAATTTTTGGGAACACCATTTCCCGATTGGACCAGTAGTTTAAAAGATCTATATTTATTACCATGTTTTTTGTGTTTGGAACCACTGTGCCGCGCTTGGAATCAAATTCATCTCTAATACAGCTGTCAAAAACAACGATTTTTTTTGATAATTAAAACAACGCAATTACAGTTAAAAAACTAAAATCTGATTACTAAATAACTGTTAGTTTTTGCGTGTATCAATCATTATAGCCCATTTAGACAGCGAAATTAATCAAAGATTAAAGTTAATCCACACTGAAAGAATTATACTTCATGATATTAATGAAACCATTTCATAGATTTTTTCGTAGATTCAATGAAGAATTTCACTATATCCAAGAAATTTTATTAATACATATTAACATATTTTTCATAAAATTTTTTCATAAAATTTCATAATTTCATAAAAAAAATTCATTCGATTTCATAAATTATCTCTTCATAAATTTAATGAACATTTCCTTTAAAGCTATCAACTTATTTCAAAGACTTAATTTTTTTATTTTGCAGAAAATTTTATAATTTCATTTTATTAATTTTCATACATTTCAAACTTTAGTTTTAAGATTTAATTCTCAATTGTTAAACATATTTTATAAATTATTTCAATGTAGTCGTTAATTAATTTTGGACTTTAATGAAATTGTTTAAAAAATCATAAGAAGCGGTTCATTGGCCTAGTCCCAATTTTATGAAACAGTTTCATAAAATCTTAAACGCTTCATTGACGGAATGATTCATTAGTTTTATGAAAATTTTTATTAATTCTACAAAAATTTCATAAACATCGACTATAATGAAAACCTGTTTCATAGATTCTCATAAAAGTTTAAATGGACGAGTTTCAGTGACAATTTACATTAAAGCTATGAAGAAACTCATTACTAAATTGAAGATAATTCTCTCAGTGCACTTTTTTTAACTTTCTCGTTTACATATGCATTTTTTTAAAAGTTAAAAGATTAACTTGACAGTTAAATTGTTGTAATACAAAAGATGCAATTTTTGGATTGTAATCCTGGTAAGAGTAATTCTTGGCAAAGACTAATTTATGCCTAAACATATTTATTTGTATGAATTAGTTTTTCAGATTCACTCTAAACTTATTTTGGACCATATCGCTTAAAGCACGTAACGAAAAATTGCTAGAAAAACATATTGTTTATTTTTTGTACCGCAAACGTGGTACAAATCTCATTGAAAAAAGTTTAGGGCGGTTCGAGGGTTAAAGTGTCCCAGTCCTGGAGATGTTAGTTGAAGTTTTGAATCCCAGACGCAGTTGAAGCACTAAGTCGACGATATTATAATTATTTAGTAGCTGATGCTGTTATAAATACACTCTTTGATCAGCTTTTGTCAATAAAATTATAATTTTCTAAAAAAAAATGGCTGAGTCAATTAAAGCAAACTTTATCAAATGTTGGCATTAATAAATTATTTAAAAACTCCCGATAACTTTAATGGCAATTCTAAAACATAGAGAAGCTCTATACAATTGTATGCTGAACCAATTTATAAACGCCTGTTTGATCAATCCATTTCTGAAATGTCCAGCAGTGACAAGGACATATCTGAAACCCAAGTCGATGAATCTTTCAAAATGAAACTAAAAAATTCTATAGACAATTCAAAGGCCCATCCAAAAAATCAAAAATCAAATCTAGCGAATTTGTTAAAGAGAGAAATTGCTTTATATGAAGCAAACAATATGCGGATTATAAATTTAGATGATTTATATATAACTCTCTTTTATAGGAAGTATTTCCTGAGTGTTGCCTCTCTTTAAAAAAAAAAAAAAAAAAAAAAAAAAACAATAAAGCCAACATCGGTAGATACCCTGCAGGAAATGTCAATAGTGAAAAAGTATTGATTCACTATTGACTGTGTCACCAGTACTACTAACCAAATATTCCCTAGGCAATGTAATTTGCTATAGACATTTAACATGTACGTGTCATTGAAAATCACTAGTGACATTAGAACTATTGACTATGTAGTGAATAGGTAGTTCTTATGGGACCATATGTAGACATTCGAACCAAAGATTCACTAGTGACTAGGTAGTTCTTATGGCACCATATGTAGACATTAGAAACATAGATTCACTAGTGACTAGGTAGTTCTTATGGGATCATATGCAGACATTGGACCAAAGATTCACTAGTGACTCGTTAGTTCTTATGGGACCACATGTAGACATAAGAACCATATATTCACTAGTGACTAATTAGTTCTAATGGGACCATATGTAGACATTGGAACCAAAAATTTACTAGTGAGTTAATAAAGTAAAAAGTGTAGACGCTTAGTTGACAATGTCAACAAAATAGTAGACAAAAGTGGAGACTTGGAGACACTTGACCCAAAGCTTCCTGCAGGATAGTTTCTTGAGTTTTCTTCGTTGCTGGGAACTTTGCCACAAAAATTCAAAATCGGATGAAATACTAAATATTTTAGTAGACTTAACTTATTTTTTTTTAACGAACTGATGTTTTTTTTATTTAATATTACACTCACAAGAACTTTTCCTTAAAAGATCAACAGTTATTTAAAAATTTAATCGGTAAACTTGTTTCAATGGAATATACAGTTAAATTACCAAAGAAATATATTTTTTTACTTTCTGTCTGTTATTCAATGAACCAAATAAAGAAAAAAACGGACTTTCGGTAATAGTTCAAGTATTCAGTTAACAGTTTCCGTTTAAAACAAAAAGTTGTTTTTTTTTTACGTTGAACCAACACTTAGGGGATGCCCCTACTAATGCATTGCATTGTGTTGATATCAGTAAAATAGGTTATGGGGAGGAGGAAAGAGGGAGTAGTGTTTGTGGACATTTGACTTGAATTTTTCTAAATTGTAATTTGCAGGAAAGACTTCTGCAGGGAGACAATTCCACATACGGCTAGTGCGACTGAAAAATGAATTTTCTCTGTAATGCGTTGTGCGATTTGCCGGGCTATAGACAACAAACGGATGAGATCTACTTGACAAGCGGGTAGTACGATTTTGTGAATTAAATTTTTAATAGCTGAAAATAAACTAAAAAATACAATTGTTTTAAACGAAAAGTAAGTAATAATTTTTTTAACTAATTTTCAGTTAATTTAATGTGTGTATTCAGTAGTCTTTACGAAAAAAATATTGTGAGTGTATATGATATTTATTTTTAATTTAAAATTATCTCAAATCATTTAATTAATATGTTTTTGTTTTAGTTTTCAATGCAAAAATTGAATACGAAAAACTTCCTTTTCAATAAAAAAAAACATTCCTTTGAATCCAATTACTGGTTTTAAATAAAAAAAAAATCAATTGCCGGGATTCCTGGGAAATTTATAATTTTTGCCGAGAATCCCGGGATATGAAAAAGTTCGGGAATTCCCAAACCCTAGATAATACTACGTTTATATTGAACGAAATACGTATTTAGGGGCTCAATGTGACGCAACTATATATAATATCATATTAACTAACATGTTTCGACAAAACTAATTTTATATATGAATTTACATAATTATGTCCTCTTAAATGCTTTGTCAGACAAAATTTACATTTTTACTAGGGTAGTTATTTTAACTGCCATTTGCAGTTAATTCTACCTACATAATTTTCAAAGTGTAAGAATAATTTGAAAAAATCAATTGATGATATTTCAATTTCAAATAAAACATCAACAATTTTTAATATTTACTACAAATTCTCTGAAATAATAAAAAATCCCGATAGACCCCGTACAAAATTCAATTAGATGTAATGATGAAATTTCATATAAATATGTATGGAGTCTTATTTAAATAGATGAAGCTATAAAAAGCTCCATATCAGTTTTTTTTTTAATTTATAGCAAAAAATAGCAAATATGGGATAAAGAAGAAAATAAAAACAAGCTTAATGTCTTAAAATTCTATATCGCTTTTACTCTGAAAATATTCTCTACACAAATAAAAAGTTTCAAAATTTCTTCGATTTTTTATATTTTTTTTTATTTGTAAATTAGTATCTTGTTTTTTTTTTTATATCTCAAATTATAAATATTTTATTATTTACACAAAAGAAACAATTATTTTTTTAACTAAACAAATTAAAAAAAAAACACTTTTCTATACAGAAAAAGAACATAAACTCATTTGACTTAAAATAAAAAATTACTAAATTAAAGATAATGCCAAAATTTTGGATAAAGAATGAAGTACATATAATGGAATGTGATTAAAAATTTGTTTTTTTTTTTTTAAATTAAAGATGCCGATAATGGCACACTAATGAATTTTTTTTTATATTTTTTGTTTATAACTTTATGAATAAATCGATTTAGCTTAAAATACAGTTTGATTTTACATTTTTAATAAACTAAACCAAGTATTCATAATTTTTGTATTTAAAATGATTTTTTTGTTTTAAATTTTGAAGTTTTTTTTTTGTTTTAAATGAATAAATATGTTGAGCTTTATTTGATTTCAAGCTTGAAAGCTTTAGTTAAAATTTGTATTTAAACAAAGTTTAACCTAAAGCTCTGTTAGTTTAAGCAGCAACATTAAAGCTTTAATTTTTTTTTTTTTAATTTGAAATACAGTTTTAACTTCCGTTTTATAGACTTATTTTCTAAATTTTTAAATATTATAGAAAAACTCTATTGACTCTTTTTGTTTGTTCTTTTGGGAGCGGAAAAAGACTTAAAATGTATAAATTACTTATAAAATATTTATGTTTGTATGTATATGAATTTAAAATGTAAAAGTAAAATAACTAATTAATTGCTTCGTTGTTCATTTTAAATGCTTCTAATGCATTTTACTTTAGTTTGTGAATATTGCAGCCCGTTTTAATATTTTTTTTTTTGTTTGTTTAAATTATTTAGTTATTGCTCTACATTGATGGTTATGACCATAGTTGGTCAATAATGTCCTCCACTGTGTCGATGATGATCTCGTCTACCCGCCGAATGATCACGATATTCACCATTGCGTGAAGAACCGTTTTTGTGGTGGTGATGATGATGACGTTTCTTTTCTAAGTGAAGGGGGTAAAAAAAAGATTTTTTTTAGTTTTACTCTGAGAAGGGTAATTCAAGAAATATATACATTACCTTTTAAACACACATCTGAAACTACCATTTCAGAATTTTCACGCAATCCATAATTATCGCGACCAACACTAAAACAAAAAAAAAAAAAAATTTACAATTGTTTAGGGAAATTTTAATAATTTTTATTAAAAGACAACTTTTTTTTTCTTAGTATTTACCGCTCTAGATTTTCTCTTGACCTCTGCATATTTTCTCTTAAATTATCTCTTGAGCGTGTCATGCTGGGAGGATCTAGTGTCTCTTTACGACGCAATGCATTGTGAGAACTATTTTTAGAGGCTGATTCATGTAAATTTTCCCAAGCTTGTCTATAATATCTGAAACGAAATGAAATATCATTAACAAAAAAGTATTTTGTTTTTTTAATTTTCTGCAAATTATTTATATAGTAGACTCAAAAATACTCAGAAGGGAGGTATTCATACGCAGATCAAGTAACCCCCAATAAAACTTGAGTATAAAGGGGACAAATTAAGAAATATTCGCTTAAAAATATATTTGCATTTGTTTTATTGGAAACACAATATTCAATAATTAGTAAAAAAAATCTGCAACGTAACTTTGAACTAATTTTTAGTAGGTTAGCAAACATTTTTACAAAATTTTTATTATTAGTGTAAGAACTAAAAAGCTACTTTTTTAATTTGCACCAAAGTTGTAAAAAAGCAAAAAAATTAAAGTTTGTTTTTTTCGACTAAATACTGATATATATTTATTCGAAAAAAAAAACAAACAAAACAAACCCCCTCCGAAACAAAATCCAGGGTACGCCACTAGTTAGCATATTCTATTGTATCAATTGAGTTCTGTTCTGAAAATCGGTATTAAGTTGCAACAACCGATTTTAGTCAAAGTGGTTAAAGCGCCTGTCTAAAGTGTAGTGCGAAGTGCATGTGGCAAAGAAAGCAGGTTCAAGCCACGGTCAGGATTGCTTTTAATAAATAAACATTTCATATAGATACAATCAAACAATAAAAAACCATAACAAATAATTACAGTATTGTCAAAAGGATTACTGATGAAGGTTGTGTTACCAGAAACTGCGCAGTCTAATTCAATTAAAAAAAAAAAAAAAAAAAAATTTACAATGTAGTTATGATTTTTAGAAAAGTATGCTTAATCTTCTCTACCACGCCTATCTCAAAGTAACCGAATTTAGTTGGCAAATGCAAATATTTTCCTCTGTGTGTACACATATCTTTTAATTGAGCAATGGTAGCGATTTTTTTCAGCAAATTTGTTGTTGTTTTTGACTTAACTTGATCTGTAGTGAAACATTTATTTACTAGTGTTGAGTTTTAAAAACAAAGTTTAGAACATTTTGAACCAATTTATTATGATTATATTTTAAAATTTTAACAAAATCAGACATCGTCACTTATTTCCCACCTAGGTAGAAAGTAAAATTTTTGAATATCGAATTTTTTACGGTACTACCCTGGGTTATATGAAGAATCATGAAAAAAAGTCTGTATTTTTTTTTTAAAATTTTCGAGAAAAAATTAAGATTTGACACCAGACTTTGAAGATTTTACCGATTTTCACAAAGGACATGTTTTCATAAAAATATTTTTTTTAAAAAACCTCAAATTTCTTAAATATTAAGACTTAGATAAAAATATTTAGTTTTTATAAGATTTCAACTCAAACAAAAAAATTGAAATTCACCTTTATATTAGGCTGCTTCTTAAAAAAAATTAAGAATCACGAAAAAAAACCTCAAAATTCTTAAATATTAAGACTTAAGGAAAAATTTTATAAGATTTTAAGCCAAACAAATTTATAAAATGTTGCAAAGCTTCAATTATGGATAACAAAATAAAAACATTAAATTAAATTTAAATTAATTTTGGTTGCCCTTCTTAAATCACATTATTAGAATAAAAAAAAATAATACTAACAGGATCCCTCTATCCACTTAGCCTGTGCAACGAGATTATTTTGGCGGATTTGGAGGAAAGTCAGTATTTTTGAAAAAAAAGTTTCTGAATATATTTGTGATAAAAGAAGCTAATTTTACATTGTAAAATATTTGATCACAATTACTCCGTTCCAAAACATTAAATGTTTGGCGTAACGTTAGCCGTTCCATAGGTCAAAAAAGATACAAAGAATAAAATTGATGGTTATAATTGAATATTTTCAAATAAAAAATTTAAAAAAATAACCAAATTTATATACGTGAGGCAAAAAACACAAATTTTTATAACATTATATACGTTCTTCTCTGTTTGAATCCAAATACTTGCCAAAAATTGTTCTTAATCAAAATCACCTCATGTACAAAATCCGTTTTAAATTTTTTGTTGGGACTTTTTCGGGCTTCGGTCAACAATGGTTAATATTTTTTAACACTAATACCTTATTATTTTGAAAGTTTTACTTAATAAAGGAGGCGAACAAGAAACCATATTTTGGGAATCGCGTTTTTTTGCATAATATATTAGCACTAGTACATTTACAGATACTTGCG
>CM037852.1:242233641-242326461 GCA_021234595.1 Delia radicum
TAAATTAAAAACTGAAAAGTTTTTCCAATTTTATTAGAGTAATGATCAGGCAACTAAGAAAATATATATTTTATTCTTGTGCTTTGTATTGTCGATAAGGTATTTTTCATTTGTTCCAGAAAAATTAACGAATTATGACATCGATGTTTTGGATCATATTTTGCATATTTTAATTTTAAGAGCATATTGTTGATAAAAATATTATTTTAGAGTTTTTTTTTAGAACAAAAGTTTATTTATGTAGAATATTTTGTTTTTATTAATTCCCAGCAAAACTTGTATTAATGCCCGTAATTTCAAGCAATAGATACCTACCGGTGCTTAGATACCTACCCGATTTTGTTCGTGTACACGATAATTATCTAAGCACCAGTAGGTATATATTGCTTGAAATTACGGCCATAATTCCACAACTAGTTCTTTAGAGCCAGTAAGGGTTCTAGTTTGGCGTTGTAACCTATGATTTTTGTTTGAAATTGTCACCCTAAGAACTAGTTCTAAGGAGCGTTTGAAGAATAGGTACTATTTCTATAGAACGGTTCTAGGGCCTATTCTTATAATTTTTTTTTCAACTAGTGCTTATTTCGTGAATGGTAACACTTAGCTCATGTCTGATTTGACAGATAATTAGTTTTATCCTTCCGCTGAACGAATATGGTCCGTATGTTCGTTATCTTGTGAAAAAAGTGAAAGAAACTGGCATCCTCATCGATAAACCAAAGCGGGAAAAGCCAAAAACAGTGCGTACACCCGAGAATATTGCTGCTGTGTCGAATATGGTCCGTATGTTCGTTATCTTGTGAAAAAAGTGAAAGAAACTGGCATCCTCATCTATAAACCAAAGCGTGAAAAGCCAAAAACAGTGCGTACACCCGAGAATATTGCTGCTGTGTCAGAAAGTGTGCGTGAAGCGCCATCAACATCAATTCACCGTCGTTCTCAACAATTGAACATGGTATGACGCCATACAAAGTCCAATTGGTTCAGGAGTTCAAAAAAAAAAAAAGTTATTTGGCGGACCCTTTATATTGGAAATTAGACTCTATGTTGTACCTTAAACATTTTTCATAAAATGTGTGATCGGTTTTTTAATATAATTAATAGTTTTGAGGTTTTTTATTTTTTTTTTACTATTTTCTGCAATCAAAAAAAAATGAATATAAAAATAAAAATATTTAAAACATGCATTAGTAACGTCATGATGCTTGTTAGGAAAAGACCTAACCACGTGCTTGATTACTAAGAAGACAGGAATGGAGCAAAATTGATTATTAATAGGTTTTTTGTTAAAGTTCTGCCTATTATGGAGGCTCTAACTTTTCTAAAACTTCGGGTTCTGATGAGATCTTTAGCCAGATCGAAATACTGGTATCAACCTAGCTAATATGTTTGATTTGCTTTATTTTTGTAAATATACGGAGGTTGAAAGCTCGTTATAAATTGAAAATAACATAAAAATAATCTCGATGTGTATAAAAACAAAAAACTAATATAACTGTAAAAAATATTACTTGAGCCAGAGTACAAACTAAAAATTTTTTATATAAATAGAACATTTTTGGTCTTCAAAGTTTAGTAACGTCATGATGCTTGTTAGGAAAAGACCTAACCACGTGCTTGATTACTAAGAAGACAGGAATGGAGCAAAATTGATTATTAATAGGTTTTTTGTTAAAGTTCTGCCTATTATGGATGCTCTAACTTTTCTAAAACTTCGGGTTCTGATGAGATCTTTAGCCAGATCGAAATACTAGTATCAACCTAGCTAATATGTTTGATTTGCTTTATTTTTGTAAATATACGGAGGTTGAAAGCTCGTTATAAATTGAAAATGCATTTCATTATTTTTTGCGAAGTTGTCAAAATAACTACGCAAAATAATTGCTACTAAAATGCGGTATTTTTGGTTAGTTATTTTTCTTAATGACCGTTAAAAATAGTTATTTAATATTTCCTCATAGTAAAATGACTACAATTACAGTTAAAATTACTAATAACGTTTACTACACGACTGACAGAAATGTAGTTACGGGAAAGATTTTCAGAGTGTAAGGAAAATAATCTTTCACTATCAAAACCTTAATAAATATTTATTTAATCTTTTATTTCTTTTTTTGTTTGCAATTAAAATGATTTTTCCAATAGTTACTCCCTCTCCACTGAAGAATATGTTTTAAAATTCGGATGTTTGAAGAAATATATGTTTTAAGAGCATATTTTTTTAATTTTAAGAATTTTTTCCCGTTTTTTAGGAAATTTTTTAAACATATTCAAGTTTTTTTTAAGAGCATAATACAAGTAGCCCTGCTAATGTTATGTTTTTTACAAATTTTTTTCGAAAAACGTCTTAAATGCGCCATAGAAATATTTTAAAATAGAAACTTACTAACTTTTTAATAAAAAAAATAATTAATAACTTTTTAATAATAAATGCTTCAAAAGAGACCTAAATACAGGGGCAAATTAAAAACAGCAAATCTTCCGAGAAAGCGCTGCATTGGCAATGTAACACTTTCTCTAAAGTTCAAAGCATACTTTAAGGCATATGAATGTTATTGCTTATGAGATACCCTGTGCGTTAACATCTTATTTGCACTGTAAAATCGTTTTTTCAGTAAGGTCGACTAAAAGTATGCTTTCTTCGTTAAATGTTTTAAATTGGAAATTTAAATCCCCGCCACAAATGAAAAAAGTTTTGGAACGTTTCAAAAAAAGATTTTTAACATGAAATATTTGAAAGGCGTTTCAGCATGTTCTCATTTAAATCGAAAACGAATTAAATAATACGAATACACTTAAAAAATTAAGAATGTAGAAATGACTAAAATTTTAATTATTGATAAAACAACTACAATTGTAGTAAAAACAACTATCAAAGCTGTCAAAAACAACTAACTTTAAATGTATGCAAAAACCATTAAAACGAGCAACAAAACAAAACAATGAACATAAAACGACTACATACAGTGGTGAGCACTCGTGGATACATGTAAGTACATTTTTCATCTAAAGATTCAGGCCGAAACATATTTGACACTAAAACTAAAGTATACTTCTTATTTTTTCTTGAAATTATCGTCGGTTGAACTTGATAATAAATTCGAATTTTTTAAAATTTTACACTGCGAGATTTTAAAATTGCAGTTACAGCCTCAATTTCAATTAAAATATTTTTGTCAGGCAATAAGTTATGTTAAAAATGCAGAAGCTGAAAAAAAGGTAAGAGTAGTTTGTTCAGCTGCCATTAGACGTAAAGGGTGTTTTTTATAGAGATATAGAACTTTGAAATGGAATAAACCACAGATGAATTTTATAAATTGACATGAAATTTACTTTATTCGAAAGATAACCTTCTAGCATTATAATTTAAATATGACTTCTGGCATATGACCGCCACGGCTGGCTCGGACGTAGTCTAATCTGGAGGTCCAATTTTCGATGACTTTTTCCAACATTTGTGGCCGTATATTGGCAATAGCGAGGCGAATGTTGTCCTATAAGTGGTCAATCGTTTCGGGCTTATCGGCGTAGACTAGCGACTTCACATATCCCCACAGATAATAGTCCAGCGGTGTTAAATCGCACGATCTTGGAGGCCAATTCACGGGTCCAAGACGTGAAACTATGCGGTTACCAAATGTTTCCTTCAATAAATCAATTGTGGCACGAACTGTGTGACATGTTGCGCCGTCTTGTTGAAACCACAGCTCCTGCACCTCATGGTTGTTCAATTGATGAACGAAAAAGTCAGTAATCATGGCTCTATAGCGGTCACCATTGACGGTAACGTTCTGACCAACATCGTTTTTAAAGAAATACGGACCAATGATTCCACCAGCCCATAAAGCACAGTCAGTTTTTCTGAATGTAACGGTTTCTCAACATACACTTGGGGATTATCATCACTCCAAATACGGCAGTTTTGGAGTGAAATTGGAAAGAGTAAATTTTGGAAAGCAGACCGTAAATTGAACGAACAGAATTTTCAAAATAAATTTGCACAATTTGAAAGCGTTGTACAGGCGTCAGAGTATTCATGTTGAAATGCCAAACCAAACTAAACATAAATCATTTGACAGTTGACAAAAAGGCCGCCAGTTAAAAAAGTATTGCCAACTTAAATTTCTATACCTGTATAAAAAACACCATTTATTATGAAAAATATATTTCCAGAAAGGTGAACAATCGGATCATTTTGCTCAAAAACGAAACTTTTTCCGTTAATATAGCTCGAACGCCTGATGTCGGAGTGTGATTCAAAGACCAGATTTGGAATTAAGCGTACCTTGTTCCTTTAGAAAAGCATACTCTAGTTCTAGTGTCAAATATTTTTCAGCCTGAATCTTTAGGTGTAGAAAGTAATTACATGTACTCACGAGTGCTTCCCATTGTAAGTTGTAAAAACTACTGTTTTTAACAGTTATTTTTTCGATATTTTAAAAATAGTTTTTAATAAATTTTTTTTAAATTTTTTTATTTTGCTATTTCTAAGGCAACGGATGCACTTTATCCTATTCCATATCTACAACTTTGCTTCAGACACAAAAGAGATATTCCATGCGGTATACACACTCATAATAATCCATGCATAAAATTACGAAATTATTGTCAAAACTACAAAAAATTTTGTTTTCGTTTATTTTACAAAAAAATTGGTTATTTTGACATTTTTTTTCGTAATTTTACGCATGGACTATTATCAGTGCAGAGATATAACTGTGTTAAAATATAGAAAAAGTGCTAAAAATCCGTCTTGAGCCAAAAAATTCGTATGGCCATTAAATTATTACTGTAGCCAACATGACAAAACGAATGATACAGAAGTTCTTATTTTTGGGGCTACTTTCAAGTGCAATTCTCAGAATTGAGTCCCAAAATCATGTGTTGTACTGTGTAATATAAAAAAAGTATATATTTTTGGAATGATCTGGTAATTTTCTTTTAAATACCGTTTAAATATTCAAAATGGATTAAAAAATGACTAACAAGGGAAGTCTCCAGATGAGTTCTCTTCGATCTTAATGAAATTTAGATATGTGATAAAAAAAAAATAAGGGCCACGTAGTTTTTTAGCGGCCCAATCTCACCTTTAAGGGATAAAAGGTTGGGCCAAATTTAATACATATCTGTATGGAAACATGTCTGAAACTTATAAAATTCAGATTTTTAAATGCAGCTTTAATATACTCGCATAACAACCCCAGGTTCTAATGTCAGCGCGGCCACGTTATTTAATTAATTAAAGCAAATATTTGTAATAATTTTTCTAATGAAAGTCTATTTGTAGACACATTACTTTATCCAACCCGATAACCATATTAGTAACCAGTTACTTTACACCCTACTAATGAGTCCACCCGTTACTTTAAAGCTTATCGCCTGTAAAATTCCTCAGCGAAGTAGGGTATACTATAATGCATGAAGACCTCTGGCGATACATTACTTTGTGGTTTTGCTGAGAACTTTTTCTACAAATCATTTTTGGAAATATTTACTCTATCTTTAACTTGAACAATTGTACGTATCGTTTGCCCTCAAAGGATTAAATAAAATTGAAATTTTTGTATTTTGTTAAAGTTAATAATTTATTATGAGCGTTTTGTTGTTTTTTCAAAATCTTACATTACTAAAATATTAAATACATTATGTTTTTTGTTTTTATTTGTTTAAATTACAAATTAAGTAAGTAACATAATAAAATATTCAATAAACATAATTAAAACCAATTAACAAAACATTCTAAATTTTGTTTTTAATAAATAAATTCAATTGCAATAAAAACTTAATACTAAAGATAAAATATAATACAAATTCAAGTATAAAATAAAATAAATTCAGTTTAGTTGGTCTTAACAACAAAATTTTAATATTTATTTAATTCTTTTTTTGTAAATATTTAACTAATTGCAAAAATATAAATAAAAAAAATATTTGTGTATAAGGAAGGATTAGAAAGGAAAAATGCGTATTTAGATTAAAACTGTTTAACTTTGGTATATTTTTTGTTGTTTTTGCGGGATTATTATTCGATTTTTTACACAATATTCTGTTAATAATGCTATTGCTAAATATTTCAATATTATTTTTTTTTTTTTTAATTTAAGGATAACAAGCTATTAAGGATGCAAGTCAAGTTATTTAAAATGTACGCAGGTGTTATCCCGTCTTTTTTGGCCCTGTTTTTGTATATTAAACCACATACTACCTCCTCCAGTATGTTTTATGGTGGATTTTTAAAGGATTTTAAGGGAATTTCAATATCGCATAAAATAAACTTATTTTCAATTTTGTATTGAAAGTATTTTTGAAAAATTCTAATTAAATCATAAAACCAATTTTATTTATAAATTTATAATGTTTTCTAGAAAAGAGATGGTTTCACAAAATCAAAAATTTTCACGAGAATATTTTTTTTAATTTAATAATCATATAATTACAAATTATATACTATTACCCTAACCGAGCACTAGTTACTATGGCCTTCGGCGCGTTGTAGCGAAAACAGACCAGTGCCTCTGATGGGAATCGAACCCACGACCCCCGCACTGATAAGCCAGCACTCTACCAAGTAGCCTACCGGGGCGCACTTCACTAGAATAATAACACTGTGCTATAAAGAAAATTCACTCGTTGAATGACCTAGGTTGTAAGTGTATTTATGAGTGTATTAATTATAAAACCGGTTTGAGAAGTTTCAATATACCCTAACATTTTTTTAGTTAACGGTAAAAGAGTATTTTTTGCTACTGGCGCGTTTTAACATTTTTTACTCAGTCATTTTTTATCCGATTTTGAAGTTTTAAACAGTATTTAAAACAAAATGACCTGGTCTTTCTGCAACTATATATTATCCAAAAATGTTTTAAGTTTTGCATTAAAAATACAAAAATTATTTTTTTCGGACTTTCTATATTTTCATATATATAGTTGGAATATTGTTCCAACTCAAGTCCAAAACTCTAATATGATATTGTTATATTCGATTTTATTTGTTGCTTTTCAAAAAGTTTGATAATTTTAATGATAGACAATACAATTGTTTCATTGGCATCACCCAAATCTTCGGTTGTCTGCTGTAGAAAAATATAATTTGCTTAACTCAAACCGAGACATTACATACAACAGACAAAATAAACTCTATGAGAATTCCAATTTATACACTAAGGCAGACAAAAACATTCTCATAGAGTTTATTTTGTCTGTTGTATGTAATATCTCGGTTTAAGTTAAGCTAAGTATTTTTTTCTATTGCAGACAACTGAAGATTTGGGTGATGCAAATGAAACTATTTATATAAATAATGTAAAGATAGTATATATTTTTGAACAGGTAATTTTCTTAAAAATTCAAAATCGCTTTGAAAATAATTAGAGCTACAAATGTTTAAATGCGCCAGTCAAAACAAAAATACTATTTTACCGTTATCTCGAAAATTTGAGGGTAAATTGAAACTTCTTAAACCGTGTTTGTATTACACCCAGCTGGGCTTGCAACCTACACTAGATCACTTGAAAACTGATTGCAATTATTTGTAGCACTGTGTAATTGGTATTTCAAACGAGTATAGGAATGGGTGAACAATGTATTACTTCCCAAAGAAAAAAAAAAAAATGTCAAATAGCTCACAATTCACGAAACATCGAATTCTTAAAACTTTGCATCGATTCCTTTCCAGCAACATTTTTTAGAACTGGTTACCTCAGAATCTATTCCAGAACAGCTTCCTTTACCACCAACAGGTTCCTGAGATTCAAAATGTTAAGCTTCACTGTCCCAGAACCAGTTCTATAACTGTTTCTGGAACCGATTCTAAAGCAACCTGTTCTTGTTTGGAGGTAAAGAACCTGTTGCAAATAGGACAAACTCCATACAAAAAGAATCGGTTGTAGAACAGAAATTAGAACCTATTATAATACACTATAACCCAGCAAAACTTTTTAGAGCAGA
Organism: Delia radicum; assembly: GCA_021234595.1. NCBI lineage: Eukaryota > Metazoa > Arthropoda > Insecta > Diptera > Anthomyiidae > Delia > Delia radicum. Next base: position 242,241,589 of record CM037852.1, read on the forward strand.
TTACCTTTGCACCTGTTCTAGCACATCATCTTTTACCACCGGTTACATGGAACCGTTTCTGGAACAAGTTCCTGGGAGTCAAAATGTATGATTCCACTGTCCCAGAACCAGTTCAATAACTGTTCTAAAGCAACCTGTTCTTGTTTGGAGGTAAAGAACCTGTTGCAAATAGGACAAAGTCCATATAAAAAGAATCGGTTGTAGAACAGAAATTAGAACCTATTATAATACACTATAAGTTGTTCTGCAACCTATTATTTGGAGTTTACTATTTCTAAACAATCAAAAAATATTGAATATTCTAAAGCTGTTAAAAAATAATCGGTAAAAAATTACATACTTTTATTTCTCACTCAAATAAGGCGTGGGATTAGTGTCTATTATGAAAAAATATTTAGTGTACTCGGGTAAAAAACGGCTCAACGAATTTATTTCTTGGTGTTTCTTGGAAAAAACAAAAAAACGAGTTACAAAATATTACCTTCCCAAATGCTTAATCCAAAACAGGGATTACAATTTTTTAGGAGGTACAATTTCGGATCGAACGGCTTTTTGAAAATTTCATTTAAAAAATGTTAATCGGATAAAGGTAATCTCATGGAGACTTATCACAGGTAAACATTTTTAACGTCTAAATGTTACAGGAAATATCAATGAACATTTAGCACAAAAAATTTACATTTCATGTATGAAAATCAGTTTGGATCCGATAATGTATACTATCTATATAATGTTGACAAAAGTCGCCTGCATCAAACCAAACATTTGTGAAATATGTAGTAAAATTTGTAAAATGGCATTTTTACGATTACGCATATAAACTATATCTAAATTTAAAATTTGATAAGTTCTTTTAATTTAATATAAAGTTGTATAAAATTATGTTCAATAAATGAATGAAATAAAATTGATGAATGCTTTTAAAAGTAATTACGATTTTTTTTGAAATTTTCAAAAAAAAAATCAAAGACCTTATACATCATCGTTTCAGTCTTAACCCATCTTTTTACCAATTATAGATTCTGTGCGAATTTTTTTTGACAAAACTTGTTAGGAATATAGGTTGGTTACCCAATAAGCACTTTCAGTTAATTTTATAGCCTAATCCCGCCCTGTAGTGGTTGTATAATGAATTGAAATTGAGACTTATACGCTCAATACGCTCTTAAAGGGTTAAAAAAATCTATATTTTTTTTTTTATTAATAAGTCACAGTTCCATACAAAAACTGCAAAAAATTTTGATTATGGTTTTTGCACTATTTTTAAAAATTTTGATATGTTCAGACCAATTTTTAAAATTATTATTTGGCAACTCTTATTGGACAAATTTCTATGTTCCTTGCTGTTTTAGAGAAAATATCTCACTTTTCATATTTAAAACGAAAACGGATTAATTTTCTGCATACTTAATTTTTTACAATTACGAAAAAGTCTTTATTCGATCAATTAATTTTTTTTTTTTTCGAAACATGCAGTTAAATGAAAACTTTTTTTATTTCTAAATGTTTTCTTATACATATGTCAGCAAATCAACTTTATTACGCCGTTCTTACTTATATTTTTGAAAAAGTGCTATAAAAAAGCCAAAAATAGTTTTTTTAAATCAGTGTATGGCAACCCTCGAATTGCAAGGTTTAAGGGGTTTTTAATTTTCAGAAGTTATAGGCTCTTAAAAATTGCCATGTCTTTAAAGACACGTTAATAAAAAATGGGTTAACCCATTGCTGTCTATAGGGTGCTTAAATACACGAAAAGGAGCCATTGAAAAAAATGTAGCTAGAGTCATGTAAGAGATACATCAATTTGATATTCATAGACAGGTAGAGACAGGATAAAACTTATTCAGGAAAATATTGGTGTAAAATTTCATACCCTTCGAAAGTCGAAGTTTGGTTCGAGAGTTTGCCAATTTACATAGTCGGAAAAATAGCACGAAAATGTCTCTCAAAGAATTGGGGAAATGAAAAATAAGAAAACTTTCTTGTTGGCTAAAACTTTTACAAAAAAATATTTACTTGTTTAGGACCACTCACTTGGGCTACAGATATGATTTCGTGACGTGGGCACTAAAATGTGTATTTTACAGTTGTATAAAATACCATTGCTCGAAATATCGTTTATTTTCACGTGAAAATTAAAGTTTTACGAGGAAAATAATAAAAAAAAATATTTTATTTAAAAAACACGGGTGAATTAAATTATATGTAAGTGGTTAATTCATAAGTCCCAAGTATGTGAAATCCAAAAAAAAATATACCATACAACTTCTTAAACGTCAAATATTGAATGCGTAACGTTTCAGCGATATTGGACATTGTAATCGGAGGTCAGGCATTAACGGGTTAAAGTCGTATGACAGTCAGAAATAGGCAAGTTAATGTCAATGAATTTGAATCTCAAACTGTATACGATCAAAAATAATTTAGCTTTTACTCCGTTATTAAAACGTACACAGAAAAAACGAAAATCGAGTTTCAATTAATAAATTTGTTAGTTCAATTAAAAGTTTAGTTGAATTCGATCATAATAAGGAAATTGTAGTATCATTTAAAATAATTTGTAACTATTTAATTGATTTAGTTTAAATTAAAATTCTAATTGACAAAAATCGGTCAAAATTAAAAATCTGTATTTGAAAAAATTGCAAAAATTAAAAAAAAAAACTAAAAATCGGCAAAATTAAAAACATAGACAATAAAAACAAAAGTTTAAATTAAAAAAAGATTCCCCAAATTGGCAACAAATAGCAAATTTTAAAAATCATATAAATAAAATTTTAAACTTCCATATCTCAAAAGATTTTTTTATTTTTGCTTTTCTTTTAGTAGTTTAAAATTTTGGCGAATTTTAAAATTTTAGCGATTTTTTTAAATGTAGGCGTTTTTTATTTCATGTCTGTGATTTTTCTTTTAAATTTTTGCCAGACTGAAAAAAATGCTAAAATTTAAAAAATTGTGTGAGATTTTATTCGTTTGGTTTAAGATCATGACAAATTTTTCTCTAATTATCAAAATTTAAAAAATCGCCAAAAATTTAAAAAAATCGCCAAAAATTTAAAAAAAAATTAAATATTAAAAATTGGAAATTGGAAAAGCCGATAAAATTAAAAAAAATTGCTAACATTGGAAACAAAATTTAAAAGTAAAAATAATAGTCAAAATTGGAAAACACCCCAAAATTTAAATAAATATCCAAAATTGAAAAAAAGTCGATACAATTTTAAATATCACGGAAATAAAATTTAAAACTTCCATATGCCAAAAGCATTTTTAATATTTGCTTTTATTTTAGTGATGTTTTAAATTTTGGAAAAAAATTTAGCGATTGTTCTTGCTCACATCATGATTGTTTTTTAATTTTTTTTAAATGTAGGCGTTTTTTATTTAAATTTTAGAGATGTTTTTTCAATTTTGGCGATTTTTTAAAATGTTGGTGATTTTTTTTTTAAATTTTGGTCTTTTTGTAATTTGTTGTCATTATGAGCATAACACACGGAAATTTTGTTTCATTTTGTTTCAATTCATTGTAAATTAAACATTTAACAGATATTATTAAACTTTTAATTGAAAGTTAGTTTGAAATCAAACAATAGTTAAATTGAAATTTTATTTACAATAAATTTTTCTGCGTATTTCGATTTTTTTTTTTTTGTCTGTCTTAAATACTAAAGTAGAAATTCCCCTAAAATCGAAAATCAATTCACCCTTATAACTATTTTTTTTATCAAATTAGGCCTACAATTTTTTACTATGGTGTATACTTTGTTTTTTGTAATTCGAAAAGGGTGGGTATTTTAATAAATACTTTCATCATTTTATAATAAGGATAATTTTGATTTAATAAAACTTTTTGATGCTTTGAAAATATTGTAATTAACATTAATTGTTTGTTAATTTTTCTATTAAAAAAAAAACAATAATAAATTGTATCGTTGTTTACCATGAAACTACTTTAATTGTTGTTTGACCTTTTTTTTGGATTGTTGGTGCTTTTTTCAAAAAATTTCTTTAAAACCCTTGTGCGTTTTTTTTTTTTTTTTGGATTGCTCTATTTTTGACAATTGTTCGTCCTCGAGTATATTGGAACAATTGTAAACGCCAAACGTTTGCTCAAAGAAAAGCTGTAAATTTATAAATTCGTCTTTTCTTTGATGTGAATTTCAAACTCTAAACATCAATGACACTATCATTCTTTTTCATATCCATAATATGAGTTTGTTTGAGTTTCTCTTGCATTTGTGTGAGCATGTCCTGCATACGTCGTATTTCCTCATCTTTTTGTAGCAGCAAACGATCTGTTTCTGAAATGGCAGCTTCAAAGCCATTTGTTGAACTAATGGAATCACGTTTCAATTTTCCACGTTCCCTTAGAGCATGTTGCGATATCTGCGAAATACATTGAGCTCGAAAATTTTCATAGTGAACATCTTGTGTAGTATCTTTTAGATCTTGCATATGTGTTGAAATAAGGAATGTCCTTAGCTTGATGAAATCACTATGCTCCGGATCTTCTACATTAACTACGCCCCAAGGATACTGGCGTCCTCGAACTTTTTTGCCAGCGATATCTAAAATTGCATTACTGCCTACTACAGCAAATGGTATTGAGGCTTTTAATTCACGATCTTGTTGTTTGAAATCATCATCTTCATCCGAATCGCATTCGGGAAATTGATATAATTGTATATGATTATCTTCCAAATCCCTTAAGATGCGCTCTTTTAAATTACGCACCTCGGTTTTGGTTAAACAATCAGATTTTCCAATAACTAACACAATATTGACTTTACGATGTAAACGTCTCAGCAAATCCAAGTCCATTTGACGCAAACTTTAAAAGTTAAGAAAATTAAATACATGGGGAATTTTTGGAATCGCAACAACTTACCTATGACCCCAAGGTGGTATAAAATATAAACAACAATGAACACGATTATCTTGTATATTACGCCTATTTAAACCGCTCTCATCCGTAAAATATTGACGAAACTGTAACAAAAAATGGAAATTATTGAGTTGATTTCGTTTAGATTATTAAACATGTTCGATTTATACCTGCTCATCTATATACGCTGTACATACTCTCCAGCTATCTTCACAATTTATGGAATCTCCAAATCCAGGCGTATCGACTACAGTCAATCTTAGACGCACACCTCTCTCTTCAATATCCATTGTCTTTTTTTCAATTCTTGTGGTTTTCTCAATCCTTTCCTCTACGGGTGGTATAATACGATTTTTATACAAATCTCCCAGGAAAAGACTATTTATCAGGGTTGATTTACCCAAACCCGATTCTCCAACTACCATAAGAGTAAATTCAAAACCACGTTTAACCGATTTTCTGTGAACTTGTTCGGGTAGTGTGGCAAAACCTATGTAATCGCGATCTTTATCGAATGATGGTGTTTTAGCTAAAAGAAATTAAGAAATAAAGATAAATTATTATTAATATTATTCGATTTTTAACACTATAGTAACACTGAAAAGAGTTGTTCCAAAAATTTTCAATACAGTCTTCGGATATTCGGATGTATGCTGTATTAAGGTTTTCGAAATTCGATGTAGTTCTAGTTTTATATATTTTTTGTTGTGCTTTTGAATATTTGTTAGAAAATCATATGCTCTCTTTAGAGAAAGTTTGCAAAAAATGTAAAAACGCGATTTTTTCGCTAATAGTTCAAAAAGTACATCTTTGATTTTTCTTAAACAAGAATGGAGCAAAATTGATTATTAATAGGTTTTTTGTTAAAGTTCTGCCTATTATGGAGGCTCTAACTGTTCTAAAACTTCGGGTTCTGATGAGATCTTTAGCCAGATCGAAATACTAGTATCAACCTAGCTAATATGTTTGATTTGCTTTATTTTTGTAAATATACGGAGGTTGAAAGCTCGTTATAAATTGAAAATTTGTTATATTGTTTTGTACAACATGTCCAAAATTCAGAGTGGGTTCTAAATGAGTTTAAAAAATATTTAGATTTTAGTAAGAAATTCTCATAATGTTTTATTAAAAATGTAAAATTTTCAATATTGTTCAATACACACAAATTTTAAATTGCACAAAACCCATTGACCCATACTTCAGAGTATAATTTTTAAATGCTATTTTGTGATCGGAATCCGAATCTCAATTCAGAACTTCTTCAAGTCATCAAGTTTTTGTGATATTGTTACTTAAAAAAGTCAAAAACACGATTTTCCGTCATATTCGCGACGTTATTACACCGCGAATATTTTCTCTTACTTGAAACTCGTTACGGCTGCTCAAACTACTACTCTTCATTTTTAAAATACTTTTTGAGTCGATCAGATCTGTTTTCAGATAAACATTAGTGGAAAATAAAGTAATTGAGTTTCATATAACAATGGAATGTTGTCCTGGTTATTGCTCGCAATGGATACAAAATTAAGATATAAGGTGAATTAAAAACGTTTTATAAACGAGGAGTAGCATATGCCGTAACGCGTTTTATATTATCAAACAAATTACTCGCGGTGTAGTTGCGTCGCAAATATCTCTGAAAATCGTGTTTTTTTTTATTTGTGTAACAGTTGTTTAAAGCAGTTATTTTAGTATTTTTATGAACAACTACCAAAATAGTATTTTTGCTGTAAACAATTCATTTTTGTTAGTTATTTAAAAAATAATTTTTTTTCAAATTTTTAAAAATTATTGTTTAGTTTTTATTTTTGAAACGAGTATAATTTATAATTTGCAAATAAAAACTAGAAAATTTCATTGTAACTGGAGAAAAATTTAAAATTTTAGATTTTAAGTAAACTTTTGTTATTAAAAATGCAATTTTTAAATACCGAAAACTTATATTTATTCAGTTGTTTCAATATGTTTGCGGTAAGAACTTTTCAGATTATTTATCTACTTAAATGCGTAGTCAAGATTAAAAAAACCTTCAAAATAGAAAAATAAAAGCTGCAGTTATGTTAGGTGGAAGTGTATATACGTCTTACGCAAGAGGAAAGAGTTTTGAAAAACGTATATAGTATACGTCTAACGCAGCAGAGAGGTTATTTTATTTTTATTGCATTTATTCGTTGTTTTTTAACAGTTGAAAATAATAATTATATTTGTTGCCTTTTTAACGACATTCACATTTGTTTAACCTCTCATTTTCAGCAGATTCTAAAGTTTGACACACTCAACAAATGTTTGACAGTAGAATCTACTGAAAATGAGAGTTAAAATAACTGTAAATTCAGTTAAAAAGGCAACAAAGGCAGTTACCGTTAACATAAATTTTGTTTTTTTTTTTAACTGTTGAAAAACAACTAACAAATGCAGTAAAGATAACTACCCACCAGAAATTGTTTCTCTTCTAATTTGGCATTTTCATCGATGAATTCAACATTGGCTTGTCATAGGAGGGAATCATTTCAAAAATAATTCTTTGGAAGTTTTTCTGCCCAAACAACTTCTTGGAAGTTATTTAGTCATAAAATATTCCTAGGAAGTTGTTTTGTAGCATTAACCTTCAAACTCCTGAAACCTACCCGGATGAGTTTTGTAGATTTTCAATCATTGATAACTTTACGGTTTTTGGTCAAAAGAAAAAAATGCTTTCGACTCAGTGACTAAGTTTTTTATTTTTATGTCTAAGTCGTCTCCTGAAGCCCACCCACGTGATTTGTTTCAGAACATTGTTTTTTTTATCACTATTTAGTATAAGAATCGTTTTTATTTAGTATTTCTGTACTATGCATAATTATTTTTTAAAAATGTTACTTTTATTAATTTATTATTCAAAAAACAATAACATTTTGACAAATTTATCTAAAATTGTAGCGCGAAGTAGACTGGCCCATATAACAAAGTTCGCACTATGTTTGAAAAAAAATCACAAAAATTTAAATAAAAAATCGATTAATTAAAAACTACGCTAGTATTTAAAAAATCGCTACAATAAAAAAAAAAATATAACATTTAAAAAAAATCGCCAAAGTTGAAATAAGCGCTAACATTGAAACAAATCCCCAAAAATTTAAAAAAATAAAATAATAATAAATAAATTTTTGAAAAACTGCATTAATTTTATGAAAAGTTTCAATGGACAAGATCCAGTGACATTTCATAGATCTAATGCAAAAATTCATTCATATCATGCATATAATTCTCTCAGTGTAGCGATTCTTTGTAGTTTTGAAAATTGTTTTCCAATTATGGCCTTGTTTTTAATTTGGTTTTTTTTTAAATTAAAAACATTTTTCAATTAAATTTTGAATAGATATGATTATAAAATTAAATTCATTAAAATAAAATCCATTAAATAGTTACAAATTATTGTTATTTAGATTGATACTATAATTTTCTTTCAAAATTAGCAAAAAAAAAAATTTCCTAAATATTAGTAGACGAAAAAAAATTCCAAAAAAGTTTGAAACTTTTTAATTTCTTAGTTTTTTTTTTTTGCGAACAAATTTACCTGTCAGAAATCGGTAATCTACAATTTTTAACAAATATTTCTGTTGATTTTATATAAATTTACTGTTAGTACTAGGATTTAAATTTTAGGTTAATATAGTAAGTTTTTTGTTGATATAACAAGTCTTTTCTACAAGTATTTAGCAAAAGCATATTGTTATACTACGTTTCACTGAAATAAAACATGTTTTGTCCATGTTTCCCCATATATTTTTTCACCAAAACACATGTTTTGCTCAAAACATGCAAATCTTAACATAGTATTAAAATAAAATTTTATAAATTTAACAGTTTTATTTTTGCTAATTCTTATTTTACTAATATTTAGCAAAACAAAAAAATCTGTTAATTTTACCACAAATTATTTAACGTGTACAAAATAAAGTATTGCCCAAAATGTTGCAATTAAAGATTTGTTTGGAATACAATTTGTTTTCAATTAAAAGTTTAAATAATTCAATTAATTTTTTTAATAAATAATAAAAAAATTAAATAAATATTTTATTGAAACTATTAAAAATATTATTAAAATTTGCCATATCTCAATTAAATTTTTAATTGTATTTACAAATATTTTTATTGAAACTCGATTCATTTTGTTTCTATACTGATGAATATTTCATCACAATGTAAATGACAAATTTCATTGACTTTATGAAAAAGCGCTATAGATTTAATGAAATAATTTTTAATTACACTTTTTAATAAAGAAAATTAAATTTTTCATTAAATTTTATGAAAAACTTCATTAATTTAATGAAAAGTTTGAATGGACGAATTCCAAGTGACACTTCATAGATATAATTCAGTAATTCATTGCTATCATGAAGAGAATTCTATCAGTGTAGTTGTTTTAAGTGTACTTTTTAGTCTTTTCTGCCCACATAATTCCCTGTGTGTACCCTTTGTCGGAACACACTTATAAACATATATATATCTAAAAGCTATACAAATTCCTTTAAAATGCATTGTAAAACTGAGCCTTAAAGTACTAATTTCAATTCAATATGAATGAAAACAAAATTTTCTCATGTAGAAAATCTTCATAAAAGAGTGTCCCAATTGCAATTATCACAAGTCTTTAAAAATGTTCAAGCACCAGATGCATTTTAGGCATCAGATGCGTTATAAGCATTAAATGCATGAAATGCATAATGAAGTAAACCATCATAAAAAGAACTTGATTGGGTATGATGGCGCGTGCAGTTAAATGACACACCCCATGGTTTTTTTCTGCTAGGAAAACAAGAGGCTTCAACAATACCGAGACACACTCTTATCATTCAAAAGGACTTTACATGCCAGAATAACAACACACATAATTATGACATGAAGATATATTTTTTTTTTTGTTGTAAGGTGACATCAACACGGAAGTCCTTTACAAATTGTTCACACTCCTTATACACATTCAATTTTTTTCTTCTTTTTGGCCTATAAATTTTTCAGAAAAAAAAAAATATGTATCAACTTACACATTTTTAAGATATTTTTTTTTTTTGATTATTGTCCTTAGCGGAATAGAAAAGTGGGTGTTAGTTATTCTTAAATTTGAAAACACTTTTCTTAATTTTAAAATACGATTTTTGTTTTTTGCTTAAAAATTCTAATTAAAATCAATATAATCTTCTTAAATTATCCCCGAGAGCCATTTATGAACACTTGTAAAGTTTTTCTTTATACTCGTATCATTTTTTTCATGTTTTAATTTTTAATGTTTTCACTTTGCTTTCCAGTACACAACTATTTTGTATCTGTTTGTACTTTTTTCCATCAACTTGAACTGTTTCAGGATAATGATAGTTTCTATTGTAGATGTTATTGTTAGAAGTTTTCAATAATTTATATATATAAGAATGTTTTAATTTTGGTTTATATAATTATTTCGTATTAAGTTTAAGTGGCCAATAATGACTTGTAATTTGTAAAGATTTGAGTGGCAATTGGCAAAAATACGCAATGATATTTTGTATCGGAAAATATTTGTTGATAATATTTTATACAATTCGTGTGTTATCATTCCAATACGAAAATATGCGCATGTCCTTTGAAAAAAAATTAGACTATAAAATTCTCTTAAAAAATATACCGTAGAATATAATTGCAACAAAAATTTTTATTATTTTTTTGTAATAACGTATGATAGCATATTAATATTATAATAAGAGATTAATCACAAAAAATTTGATTTTTTTAATTATACCGCGAGTAAAAACTTTTACATATAATCATGCATTATTTTATATAAATATACATGTTATTGCATGCTATTATATGTGAATACATATGTTTATGTATTTTATATATACAAATGTTTTCTTCTAATTTTGCCACATATAATAACATATTAAATAGACCAATTTATTATCTTACACTCAAAAACAGAAGTCCGTAAAGTTAGCAAAATTTTTACTGGGAAGATCTTTGCAAAAAATGCTAATATCTGCAAAAGTGTTTTGCTGAACATCAGATTTTTACCAAACAATTAGTAAATTCAGTAAAAGTTTTTGCTGACACTTATTTCAATGCATCTAGTTTTAATCACAATAAAACTCGACCTGACGATAGATCAGTGAGCTAAGCGCTCTGTCTAATGTGTAGTGCGAGTGCATGTGGTATTAGAAATCAGTTTATCTATATTACGGTCAGTGATTGCACAGAAAATTTCATATAGACGCAATCGAACAAATAAAAACATAACAAATATTACATTATTCAAAAAAAAAAAAAACAGTGTCACTGACGAAGGTTCAACACCAGAAACTGCGCAGTCTGATAAAGCAAATTGAAAATTTACAATGTAGTTATGATTTTTAGAAAATACGCTCATTCTTCTTTACCACGCCTTTCACAATTAAAATTAAATAACATTGCATATTAATTATAGTATTAATTGCAATTGTCTGAAAAGACGTTAAAATTCAAACTCAAACTAAAATTGACTTGTTGTTTGGTGGAACTTAGTAGATTGAAAAAAACTGAAAAACTTAGTATACAATTTTTACTTTAGTTAATTTATTTTGCTGAAATCTATTTTTTTGTGATGAATTGTATATAAGAAGGCTTTTTGAAGTTATGAAAAATTTGTTTGCAACATACAATTTAAAATTTTTCCAATTTTTTGATGCTTTTTCGATTTTAGTATTAAGCTTATTAAAATCTTTAATTTGATGTACGTTTTGGTTGAATTGATGCAGCGCTTTAGTTGTCTCAAAGCGAAATGTGTTTGGAATAACTGCCGCTGTTGGCGCTATGAATGAAAATAATAAAACTTTTTTGCACTTCAACAATTTAGACCTTCGTAAGGATTATTCATTCTAGATACCTAACTATGTTCGCAAGCCATATTTTTTTATAAAAAAAAATGCGAAACAAAATAATTAAATTTCGCAATTTTTTTTTTTTAATGCATTAGTGTCTAAGTGGGGTTTTTCTCTATATATTGTGAAAGTAGTAATTATCAATTTCTATTTGCGATTCGATAATATGATCTTAAACCGAACAAAATTAACATTCGTTTAACAATATTTAGATTAACTACACTTAAAATAAATAAGTTGGTTGAAAAGTTAGTAAAACATTTTGTAAATCAGTATACTATTTTTCAGCAAATTTTTTGTTGAAATTGTGTTTTAAGCTAAAATTTTAGTTATACTTATAAGTATAATTATACAGCACATAACTGTTTTGAACTCATTTTTTACTAATATTTTACAAATTATTTACTAACTTATTTTGCTAAAAAAAAATAGCTGATAAGCACATTAATCACGACAATCAGATTGAAAGCTATACGCACAATGAAGTAGATGTCAAGTACATGTAGTAGAGACGAGGAAAATGATACTAAAAAGTACAACTCTTGTAAGAGATATTACAAAAAAAATCAATCATGGAAGATTTTTGTATCTGATTTTCACAAGTAAAACAAAAATACGCCTAAAATGTGTATACATACATTGTAGATAAAAAAAACTTAAATTTTGTGTTGTCACCGGCTTGACAAGTAATTGTCTATTAATTTAATTAAATACAAAATAAAATGTTTAATTTTAATAAAGATTTAATGTGTATTTGTAAACTAAATGTTTATAGTGATTATTAATTGCAAACGAATACACCTTCACGTAGGCAGACTAAGCGAACGACAAGGACAAGGGTTGTATATGGCATATTTTTTCATTTAGGCAACAATTGATGTAAGTAGTTGAAAGATACTTTTGTGTATTTTATATATAATTATTTCTATATATTTTCAGATATTAAATTAATTCATGTCGTCAATGTGGGAATATGAACATATTTATATTTTGTAACGTATTGTAAAGTATTTTTTAAAGAATCAAAGTAAAATAAAGATTTTCAGCAAACAAATTAACTAAAGTATTATTTTTCTACAAATTGTTTGAGTTTTTTTTCAGTCTACTGATTTCCAGCAAACATTTTATTAAGTTTTAGCAAGGATTTTTTAATTTTTTATCAAATAGTGTTAGCTAAACTTTTGCTGAGTCTACTGAGTTGCTAAAAATCAGCTCGCTCCCCATTGAACAAGAGTTTTTTTGTACTAATTTTAGATACAAAATGTTTTAGTAATTTTTTTCCCTATTCTCTATTTGCAAATTACAAAAATGCTTAATAATTTTCGTTGCTGTTTTACCTCAAGTTTAACATTTTTGTAATCAAAAATATAAAGAAAAAAAAAACACTAATTCTTAGTAAACAAATTCCTTGATTTTAGCAAATTGTTTTCTATTTAGAGTTAACTAAAATTTTACTAAATATAAATACAGTTTACGAATTCTTTCAACAACTTTCATTTTACTAATAAATGCAGACACGTTTTGCTAAAATTAGCTAAACGGTCTGCTAGCCTAAAATAGAAAAAAATTTCTGTAGCTTTTACAGTTTTTCTATTTAATTGTACCATTAACGAAATCGTGCATTCTTTACGGTATGAACAAAATATTCTCTCTTATATTATAAAACTTTACAGCGCCCTTATTTGTTTTACAAACTCTTTTAAAACACCCTTAAATGTCACATCCCTATTAAAATGTCAAAGAAAAACAAAGTCTATCGTTAACCTGAGTTCACTTTTTTTCATTTGTTCGTACACATACAAAATGAACTATATCCTGACGATAACAAATGAAGAAGTATTTGTCAGCCAAAGGAAATAGACAAACAGGAAGTAAAAATATCGATAAATGCTATAATCGAAAAGTCAAATAATAATAGGTCTTTTCCACGTCGATTACCAGGAACAAAAATACAAACGCTTTTTCAAAGCTTTGCGTGGAAATCTTTAAACATAAAAATTAACAAAATTTTTAATATAAAATATTTTCAACATCAAATGATGTCTTTATTGATTTTTTTCATACATTATAAATTAATAATAAAAATGAATGAATTGAATTGCAACATAAAAGAACGCACGAATGTAAACATAGACATACTGGCAGCAATGATTTTTTTTTTTATATTTTTTACCCCAAAGAATAAAGGAAATATCGGAGTAGAGTCACTTGCGTATAAGATGCAACAATGACGTCGAACATATAGCATGAGGATAAAAAAAAAACAAAAACACATACTGCCGACCGACCGCACAAGTACTAATATTGCATTATTCATATGCGTGGGTGTCATTAAAGCGCTTTGTATATAAAAAATATTTGATGGAAACAACTTGCTACAATAATGTTGTATGTACATTTATTTGTACAATAAGTGCACAAGCTGCATTAACTCTAACAACATACAAGAGATGCAGAACTTTAAAGAATGCTATTCATACGATCTTAGAATTCACATTTAAGTCAAAGACAACTTTTTTCAAAGCGCACTTTCTTACACATTATAGAAATTTCACAAAGGTGGCAACTCTACACTAAAATAAAAAAGTTCTTAGAAAAATTAGTAAACCATTTTATATCCCAATTTACAGCTTTTTTTTTTAATAATTTTTAGTACAAAATCCTGAGGAAAGATGTTTCCCTTTCTTTATTTATAAATTACAAAATGTTTTATTAATTTTTTATGCTGCTTTTAGCAACATCCCAGCAGAAATTCAGAAGCGGTAAAATTAATAAAAGGTTCTGTTTTACTTCTTTTCTGCTTCTTCTACTGCTTCCTAAGATTAATAGCTTTCAGTAGAGCGTCAAAAGAGCAATAGCGGGTAGTTTACCACACTTTATCGCTTCGGAAAAGCACGAAAGAATAATGATGATAACAAAATATAGTTGCTAAAATCAGTGAATTCATGTCTATATTTAGAGCTGTGAAATAAGCGCATTATGGATATCGAAACAAGTGCTTTCACGCGAGCTATCTCAAACAAAACTCATGTCTTATATCACCAATATTGCAAGCGTTGTTCATTTTCCCTGCCGAAACTACTTACAAGCAACAGTGTTTTGTTGCTGGGTTTTTTGTACTAATTTTTTTTTAATTCGAGTTCATAAAGTTAGCAAAATTTGTACTAATTTTCTTTTTTCATAGTTGAGAGAAAGGTTTTTTCTAGTTAAACATTTTATAATCTTTTAGCAAATCGATTTCCTTTAAGGATTTACTAAAATTTACTAATTTTTGCTACTAATTTCAGTTTACTAATAACACTGTGATACACATCAAAATCATTTTGCATGTGACCTAGTTCATAGGTTGTAAGTCAAGCTGAGTATAATACAAAACATTTTTAACTCAATAATTTTTTAACCGATTTTGAATTTTTTAAACGATATTTAAAGGAAAAGCACATGGTTTTTCCAAATATATATATATTCCAAATATATATATATTATTAAATATGTAGAGATTTTCTTAGAAACAATTAAAATTTTTAATTATTTTTAACTTTTTCAACTTCAACGAGGGTTTTTATTTATAATCTTCAACAATATTCTAAAGCTGTTTTCTTGAGTAAAATTAGCCATCATTTGTTAAAATTGGTTGAAAATTGACAAAGTTATGGTACTTTTGCATATATATACAGAGTTGATTTTGTTTTTTCTAATGCAAACTAATGCATTAGTGCAAAGGTAAACTTTGTCAATTTTCAACCCATTTTAACAAATTAATTCTCATTTTACTCAGGAAATGAATGTTGTTGTTTTAAAAGAAGAATCGAAAAGTCCTAGTAAAAGTTGAAAAAGTTAAAAAAATCTGAAAATACGAAAAGTGGCGTAAATAGAAAAAGTAGCGTAAATTTCTCAATTGATTTTAGCAATAGAAGGAAATGTTGTAAACTAAATATTCATAGAGATTAATAATGCGGTGTTGTCAAATAGCAAACACACATCTTAGGTAATTTTTTATATTTCCTTTTTCTTATTGCAAAACAAGGGTTATTTTTTTGTTTCGTTTCTAGAATTATCTACGGCATTTGCCTTGTTTTAATAGATGCCATCATTTAGACAACCATTGATGTAAGTAGTTGAAAGATAATTTGGTTTATGTTATATTTATATAATTATTTCTATATATTTTCAGATATTACATTAATTCATGTTGCCAATGCTGGAGTAAGAAAATTTTATATTTTGTAACGTATTGTAAATTATTATTAAAAGAATCTCAAACAAATATTTCGGATTTTTCGCAAATAAATTAACTAAAGCATACTCGGCTTTATTGCGGCTTTTGAAATGCCTATCAATTTAGACAGCTCACGCACCTTCAGCCGACGATTATCCAATACCATTTTGTGGATTTTCTTAACCGTGTCTGGCGGGATACCTCAATTGGTCGACAACTACGGTGTTCGTCTTGGCAGCTCGTACGGGCTCGTTTTAAAACTCTGCAAATGAGCAGACTCCCCCAGAGTAGACTCTAGTTCGTCTTTAATATTTGTTGGACTGAGACCTTTCAAATGAAAATATTGAATTACATAACAGTGCCCAATTTTTTTTATGTTTACAAATTCACTTAGATCGTTTATTTTTGATGGCTCCAAAAAAAATAATACTAAACGATGTGGCACCTTGAAACTTAAAACATATGTTTATAAGGTTGTCACTTTTCACCAAAGTAATTTTTTTCAAACTACTGCCGCCATCTATATGTCAGGTCGGCTAGTTTTGGTACCGCCATCTTTTTTTTTGACGATTTATACCGTTATTAAACAATTCATTTTGAAACATTTTATTAACCAAAGGTTATTATAGATTTTTCAGTTACAAATCCTAAGTTCTTTGTTCATTGTTAAGAATTTATTCTTTTGAGTTTCTGACATGTTTAAATTTAATCTCGTTGGGTTATTAAGTGAATGCGACACATTTGCTCGATATTAAATTTGATGTGATTTTATTAGCCTAGAACAGATTAACCCACATTATCACACAACAAACAAAAAAATATGAAACATGTGTACGTACAATTTCATATTTTACATTGTGTAAATTCATAAATACATCACTAGAGAGAGAGAGAGAAGGCAAATGAAGAGCGTGTCATATTTTTATTAATACTAAATTTTGAGGCATCACACTTTCGATAACAAACTGTTGATTTTCATGTTTTTTTTTCATTCCGAAATTTATTTGACAACTTCTTAAGATTGAATAAATTTATTATGAAATGATCATGATGATAATGATAAAGCTCAGGTAAAGATGTAAATATGTATGAAGCGAAATAATATTTGAAAAATTTCCTATTAATTTTCTGTTTTAAAGTGGGTGTGGATAGAAACTTTTACTTAATTGATCTTTTTTGTAATTTTAAACTATTTCATTGATTTATTCCCCATAGAAAACTGATAGTATGTATAGAAAGACACCCACTAAAGAGTTTCTATAGAAAATATCTGTGTATAAGTGTTGAGTGCTTTTTCTATTGAAAAAGTGTTACATATGTATTGTTTTGTTGTTAGAAACAGTAAAACCCGGTTAAGACAAACTCCGAGGGACCAGAAAAATTATGTTCGTATTAACCGGGGTAAAATTTCTTAAAATTTTTTTTTTTATTATTCACAATATATAAAAAATTGTTGTGAACTTTTCCAGGAATTATGAAATTCTTTAATTTTATTTCATAAATTGATAACCAGTCAGAAAAATTCAATCGACATAGTATTGGCAAAGCACCTGCGAATGTCGGTTATGCGTTGGCAGAACATGGGATTAACAATCTTGACAGTACTGTCCTGCTACCCGATTGATAACAGTGGTCAACCGTTGGTTTGAGTTGTTAAAAAACAACATTGCCAACGAAATTTGCGGGTGGTACTGGCAAAACACATGCTTTTCAAACAAAATAGTGTTTTCCTCGTGCAATATTATTTGTACCTTTGGAAATTTTCAACTCGGTGGGGTTTACAAAAATAGCAGGGGTTTGCCAGTACTATATTTTGTAAAGTTGGCAATTTCTACATGTGTAGTATGCAACACATTTGAAAAAATATCTGTTTGGTTTAACTTTCCCACTCCTGAAACCCACCCAATCACTGATAACTTTACGGTTTTTGGTAAAAACAAAAAATTCTTTCGACTCAGTGACTAAATTTTTTTTATTTTTGATCAGAAACTGTTAAATTATAAATTTTTTTGTTTCGTCTCTCGAAACCCATCCAGGTGACTTGTTTCAGAATATAGTTTTTTTTTATTACTATTTAATACAAGAATTGCCTTTATATAGTACAGAAAGCATAATAATTTTTTAAAAATGTTTATTTTATTAATTTATTATTCAGAATACAATAACATTTTGAAAAATTTATCTAAAATTGTATCGCGAAGTAGATTGGCCCATATAACAATGTTAGCACTTTGTTTGAACATGAAATGATTGATTTCTCTAATACATATGCACATTTCTGCTTACGCCTCATTTTTATGTATTGTTAACCCATTAATGACTGACCCCCAATTCCATTGTCCAATATCGATGAAATTTCACTGATTCAATATTTAATATCTTAGAAGTTATTTGGTATAGACCCCAAAACACCCTTCTGATCCCACCAAATACAGAGCATTGCCTTGGCACCATGGATATTCGGCTTCGGCGTTGATTTGGCTGGTTGGCTTTACATATGACTTTTTGCGCTTGGGGTTATCGTAATGTATCCATTTTTCATCACCAGTAACAATACGATGCAAAAAATACTTCTTTTTGTAGCGTTCAAGCAGCATTTCCGAAATGCAAAATCGTCTTTCAACGGGACCCAATTTCCTTGCTTTTGAATGAGTTCCAATGCTTTTAAACGTAGTGAAATGGCTTGTTGTGTGACTCCCAATGATAATACAAGTTCTTCTTGCGTTTGACAACAATCTTCGTGGAGTAATGCTTCCAATGTCGAAATCACCACTTTTGAATCGCGCAAACCATCGTACACAAGTTTTTTGAGTTGGTGCATGTTGACCGTAAGCTTCCACCAACAATCGATAACTTTCAGCAGCCGTTTTCTTCAAATGAAAGAATGTTATTAGACTTCCCCGCAAAACATCTTTTTTAGGCACAAAATTCGTCATTATTATAGCGATTGAAAAAATGTGTGTTTACACTTTGGCGTCTATCGAATACTGAATTATATAGTTTTTAACATTGAAATTGTTACCAAAACTTCGGGACTTTGAAATTGGTTTGTAATAAGCGAATTCACCTTAAGCGAGTATTACTGTATGTACTAAGTATTTGTTACAGTGACAAAGCATCGTGTGGCAGCCCATCAAGGTGAGTAGAATATTTGTATTGTGTTTGGTACCGCGAACATGTTGATACCTTGGTTAAAAGTATATCCCCTTTATCGCTCAATGCACTTAAGATGACGTATTGTATAATAATATCAAGTGGTATGCATGTCAGATACACATTTATACTTATTGTATTGTTTTTGAATTCTTGAGATATTTCTGAAATACAAAAGTTTCTAAGAATGAAATTTTCTTTAAAATACAAACTTAAGGACCTGTAGATTTCAATAATATAGTTCAAATGAATCACGGGTGGTCTGGAAATACACACAGACAAATATAATGCCAACCGAATTGAAAAGTGTATTTTAGTGGCTACAACCAAACCAATATATTTGGTTAGCACAATCATATTCAAATGTGATTTCTGAATATTTTGGGTATTGCAAAAACAATTATGTTGTATGAACCGAATTTTGTTGTAAAAACCAATATTCAATTGTACCACATAATTTCAGTCGTAGTAACCGAGTTTTAGTTGTCAAATAGCTAAAAAAAAAACCCACAAAACATGAATATAGGGTATTGAAGAAACTATAATTTCGATTTCCGAAAACAAAAATCTCTACACAAATTCAAAAGTTATGACAACGCAGGCGTACCCAGTTTTATAGAGGTCAAGGCTCTAGGACTAAACTATACTTTTCGTAAGGCTTGAGGTCCACTGAATTCGAATATAGCTCCACCACATTAGGTTTTCGAGATATCTTAACAGAAATTTTAAAAAATACGGGGTTTTTGCTATATTTGTGACGATATATAACATCCCGTTCTTTTCAAAACGCAAGTTTAATCTTTCCAGCATCTTATCAGCTTTTCGAGATATCTTATTAGAAGTTTTAAAAAACCCAATTTTTATTTTCGGGACGTTGTAACATTGCTAGGGTTTTCAAATTCCCAACATTTTTCAACTCACGGGAATTGGGAAATTTTTTTATACATTAACGGGAATTACCGGAATTTTTAAAATACGTATTTATTAAAGTTTTGATAGTGAAAACTTATTTTTCTTAGGAAAGGGCTAAATATAAACATAAATAGGTAAAAAAATTAAAAATTTTTGGTTTTTCTTATTTTTTTTTTGCTTTCTTACAGAGTTTTAGTTTAGCAAACATGGTTGCTTTAGTGTTTTTTTTAAATTCCCTGTAATCTCGACCGAAATTCCCGGAACTCGGGAAGTGAAAAATCGACAAAATTCCCGGGTTAAAAACACTAAACATTGCGTATTCTTACTTTTTCAACTATTGTTGTCTAATATCTTATTGCTCTACGGAAAAATCGTCCGCTAAGATTTTTTTGATATAGTATTTTCACTATAAATACATCGGATGACTTCTCAAAGAGAAAATAAATCGTGAGAAAGGTTAAACCTGAGTTTTGAAAACAATAGCGATGGATTCCAGATGACATATGAAAAAGTCATAATACGCGATGTTTAACGTCCCAAATATAGCAAAAACCCTGGTTTTTCTAAACTTAAGATATCTCAAAAAGCTGATAAGATATTGGAAATGTTAAACCTGAGTTTTGAAACCAATAGGGAGGAGATTCAGATGACATAGTAAATTTTAGGAAAAAGTCATAATACATGATGTTATAACGTTTATTTGTCATTCAATTTACACAATCCAAGCAGAATTCCAAACATATTAATAATTTTAAATTTTTCTTAAATCAATTGAAAATTCCATCAGATTGCAATGCAATGCAAAACTCCATTAGATTGCAGGTTGTCATCTTAAACGGCTTGCAGGTTGCCACCACCATCTTTTTGGCTGGTTTATACTGATATCAACTATTTTTTGAAACAAATATTGCTAGATTGGGCCCAAAAGCCGCAGAAAAACCACTAGATCGCTAGTGTAACAGAAAATGTCATAAAGAAATTTTTACAATGCCTTTTTTCTCAAAAACATATTTAAAATGTTCTAAAAATAATTCTTAACCTCTATAAAATGAAAGAATTTACGATTTACCTTTAGATAACACTACTCGACAAGGTTTTTACACAAACTTTCCGAAAAAAATTGATTTTATTTGAATTAATTTCTGATTGTGTGATATTTACTTTGTTATTTTAATTGTCTTTGAGCCAAAAAATATATTTTCTTAGAGTTTTTTTTTATACATTTTAATTGTGTCAGCGCACCCCAAGAACAACCGACTGCGGTATTAAGGATTTTGATAGAATTGTGTAGTTCGTAAACGAACTAGTTCAATTGAACTACTCACCCAATTAAATGTTATGCCCTAGTTTACCATTATCCGCTCTTTTAAATCGTTCATTTCGTTCGTTTTCAATCGTTCATTTCGTTCGTTTTACTCATAAGACGTTTTTTTCTCCGTTAAACAGTTTTTTCAATAGGTAAATTATTTTTAAATAATTAAACGAAGTACGTAAAAACATTATTTTTTACCAAACACGTTTTTATTCATATTTGTATTTTGTTAATATATTTTTTAATAAATTTATTTTATTAAAATTTTAATTTTTTTTAATTTTTTTTCATTACTTACTAATGGCAATATAAAAGAAACGTCAAATATGTATACTTCGTTAAAAAATTATCCAACAAGCGATCTAACAAATTGTCATATGAACGATTGAACGAAATCGTATAGAACTAGAGCGTTAGAGCGCTCACTCAAACGAACTTGAATACACAAGTCTAGATTTTGATTCTTTGCTCTACCCAATTACAGCAGTCAAATTCGATAATGAATCGAAAAGGAGCACTGCTTTTTCTAATTTAGCTTCTTGCTCTTTCTGTAGGCTTTTATTGAAGAACTTGGTGCAGTGAGACAAACACTGTTATGGCTTGAGCATTATTGAATTACAATAATTGGCATATTAGTGTGTTCCAAAACTTGATGCCAAATATCCACTAAGCCTCGAATCCAAAACAGTCGTTCACGCTAAATGTGCCGATATGGGCTTAAGTATTTACATATGACCGAATTGTGATTCCGATGACTTGGAAACACTCAGTACCATTTTGCAAACAAAAAAAATTCATGCTGATTTTCACAATTTTTTTTTTTTAAATGCACATGCACCAACTGAAAACAAAATTTAATAAATTTTCTTAAATTTTTTAAATCAGGTGTCTAACTTAAATTTGTCCACATTTTCAGCAATTTTTTGGGGGTGGCAACCTGCAAGCCTTTTCTTAAGGGGTCTATTGTAGATACTTTTGAAAATTTGCAATATAATTTTAATTTTTTGGAAATTCAAATTATGTCTATCTGAATGTGAATGTGAATTGATATTTTCTCTTGCTAACCTATGAATATGACATCAATATGTTGATTTTATGATGAGTCATGGACAAAAAAGCTAAGGTGTGGGGTGGCAACCTGCAAGCCTTTTCCCTATAAATAGGAAATGTTTTTATGTACATCGAGATTATTATTTTTTTTTTGTTATTTTTAATTAATAACGAGCTATCAACCTCAGTCTATTTACAAAAATAAAGCAAATTAAATATATTAGCTAGGTTGATACATGTATTTCGATCTGGCTAAAGATCTCATTTAATTGATAAATTGATATTTCTACCGTTACTACTTATAGTTTTCGACATACTTATTAAATTTAGATATCGAATTCGCCAACTCACCTTTGCTTTTCCAAAACATAGTCCAAAAACATTTCGGGATTGAGAAATTGTGGCAGTCCTCGGGAAATCCCGTAAAAACTTTAATTGACATCTGCATACATCAGTCGCATATGAACTTGTGGTTTCCCACATGATAAATATTTTTTAAAGTTCTCAAACAAGTCGATGTATATCAATATCTAACTTTATATTGTCTACACACAAAGTATTTTAGTGGGTGAAATATAATTAAAGTTTCCTTCGCAACGTAAACGAGAAATTTCTTAAAAATAATAAAAAGCTTTATAATTTTTTTGAAACTACCCAGTGTACATTTGGAGTCCGAAAAGACTTGTAAAAGAGCCTTCAACCCTTCTGAAATAATAGTTATATGGGGGTGTTTTTCTTTGGCGATGAATCCTTTTTCCGATCGCTCTTTTATGACTCATAAAATACGACTAATTATGAGCATTTTTAGAAATTTCTGA
This sequence comes from Delia radicum, assembly GCA_021234595.1. Taxonomy (NCBI): domain Eukaryota; kingdom Metazoa; phylum Arthropoda; class Insecta; order Diptera; family Anthomyiidae; genus Delia; species Delia radicum. The sequence continues at coordinate 242,264,813 of CM037852.1, forward strand.
ATTTTCTGAGCTACATATGAGCCCTATATAATTAATTTTTATTACGCTGATAAATACGAGTCAATTGTGTTTAATTTATGACTCAGGAATTTGAGCGCTTAGAAAATTTTCATATTCTAAAGCCTTTTATGAATCAGAATTTCTGAGTGCTCAGAAATCTGTTGACTAGGTAGTTTTTTAATAAACTTCATCATTGAGCGCATGAAACTTTTAATACATACAATGATATTTATCATACAATTTTATGAAAACTTGCATTGATTTAATGAAAAGTTTCAATGGCCGAGTTGCAGTGCAACTTCATTGCTTTAATGCAAAAACTCATTAATCTTATGCATATAAATCTCTCAGTGTATGGAATTTTTAAATGATCATCGAACGCATTTAATTTGATCACTAGACGACAACATCAAATGAACTAACAGTAGTTGACATGTGGTTGATGTACAACGAACATTTATGTCGTCGGTGTACGCCCATAAATGGTACATTAGGTTTAGATTTTCTTTTAGATAGTAAAATTGCACATTTTTCTTTGGATACTAGTTATGATAAGATGTACCATATACCATATAAAAAAAAAAAAAAACTGAACAAAAGGGGGAAAGAAAACTAAAATAAAAGAGAAAGGTTTCAAAGTGGAATTATTGTATTAAAGAACTTTTGCGAAAAATATAAATAAAAAAGTTAAATGAAAGTAGGAATGGTATATTAGAGTGGTCCTAAGTATAAGGAATTTAGATTCTTAAGTTCTACCTCTGCACCCATAATAATCTCTGCATAAAAATACGAAGTAATTCACAGGTGGTCTAGAATAATATCTAGAATAATAGTCTAGGACTAAAACGTACTTTTCTAAATGCTTGAGGTACGCTAAATCCGAATCAGATTCAGAATTTCTCCACCACACCATGTTTTCGAGATATCTTAACATAAAGTTTAGAAAACACGGTTTTTTGCTATTTCCAGGACTTTATAATATGAATTTTAAACAACATTTTTTATGTCATCTGAAATTCCTACTTATTGTTTTCAAAAACTCTGGTTTAATCTTTCCAATATCTTATTAGGTTTTTGAGTTATGTAAACATAAAGTTTGAAAAACCCGGTTTTTTCTATACTCGGGACGTTATAACATCGCGTATTAGGACTTTTTCACAAAATTTGTTATGTCGTACGAAATTCCTCCCTAATGTCTGCAAAACTCAGCGATGTTATAACCTCCCGATAAAATATGTTTTTGTGAAATCGGATATACACACGCACAGAAAAAACATGGTTCGGGCAACCACATTCGACGTGCATCATATATTTTTGGATATATGATTGCGACAACCATGTCACTATAGTTATAACAACCATGTCACAACCATACTCTTATATTTTTCTTAATCATAATATGATAATTATATTATCTTATTATGTTTCCCAATAAATCTCAATATTATCATATTATGATTAAGGAAATGTTTATTAATTAACATAGTATGATTTCTACATTATTCTCTCAGCTGTTGCAGCTGGATTAAAGACTTATGCATGTTTTTTTTAAATAGTACACTCGTATATTTATTTATTTAATAATTTACAATAATTTAGACAAATGCAGTAATTCTAGATACGAAACAAAAAATTAACAAAATATGGCATATCCAACCCTTCTTTGCAATAAGAAAAAGGAAACATAAAAAATTAACTACGACGTGTTTCCTTGTCTTTCGATTTTGTGTGTCTACCTGAACGTTTAAACACACTACATGAATATCACTGAAAATCACTATAAATATTTAGTTTACAAATGCACATTTAATATTTACTAAATTTAACTATTTTATTTTGTCTTTAACTTTTTTTAATAGACAATTACATTGGCAAGCCGGGTGACAATACAAAATTTAAGTTTTTGTAATCCTTAATGTATGTATACACATATGAAAAACAGATACAAAAATCTTCCATGGTTGATTTTTTTAAAACATCTACTTCAGTATGCGTATATCTTTCAATCTGGTTGTCGTGCACATTAATATGTTTATCAGCACAATTTTTTTTATCAAAATAAATTTGTAAAATATTATTATTTTAAAATAACGTTAACCTTAAAATAATATAACGATGAAATTTAATATAACGTTAATCTTAAAAAACAAAATACCCTTATTCTACGCCGATAACCGAAGGAAACGGTTGCCGACCCTGCTTACTAGTGTTTGCAAAGTTTGCAACGTAATTTTGAACAAATTTTTAGTAGTTTTAGCAAACATTTTTAATTTTTTATTATTGTATATGACCGGCTGTAAGTCGGCGCACAGCCGCCGCCGTATAATTCTTACTTGCATTAGCCGCCGCCGAAGCATGCGGCGTTCGTCGGCTAAAATTCTTAGCCCACTTTGATAGCTAAGCTGAAATGTTCTTTTTTTAGATTATAGTTTACTTTTAGCTAAGTAGATTACTGTAAAATCTTTTGATCTATATTTTGCGGCAAGGCAATTCGAAAATATAAATAAAAATTGTTTTGTTTTACTGAGTATATTTATGATTTTTTTAAAGAAGTTGGAATTTGCGTTACTGTGGCAGCATGGTTTTTTGAAAAACAGATTATTCTTTTTAGCATTTTCCTAATGTTGCAAAACTGCCCAATTTGTGTTTTGGAATTCCAGCCACGTCAGCATCTTCAGAACAAGCTTTTTCTTTTGCTGGGAATTGCGTTAACGAAAAAAGAAGTGGACTCTATCCTGCTACAATAAAAAACAGATATTTGTGCATGATAACATGGAAGACGTGGAGCCATTTTTATCAAAATAATCAAAATCTTACAATCTTAATTAAAATGCCTTATGCTAGTTAAGCAATGAATTACTTTTACTTTTTTTAATCTCTTTTTTTTTAAATAAATAAGTCAATTTAATTTTTTTAAATATTTCTAAAAACAGTCGGCTACAAGCCGCCGCCGAGTTATTTTTGCTTAGCCGCCGCCACCGAAAATTTTAGCTCGGCTTCGCCCTCTAATTAAAACAAACATCGTAATGCAATCCGACTATGCATCCATCACCGGTCATAAGTTTAAACTTCTTAACTTTTAATTTAACATTAAACAGAGTTCCCCAACCATCCACCCCCTCATTTCGCAAGGCTCTGATAAAATGACAGTAAATTAATGTACACATAAATTTTCGTTATGATGTTAAACTGTTACAGTGCAGTTTATTAAATTTTTGAATTTGCATATTTTTTAAAAAAAAAAACTTAATGAAAGAGGGCAAAGACAAAAGACCATAATTGCTGGCAATTTATGAATGAATTGTAAAAAAAATAAAAGTAAAAAAAAATGTGTCATCAGCATGTTAACATGGTTTTTTTTTCATAATTTATTCGCTCGGTCGGTTATTTTCATATACAATATTAGTTGCGAAAGTCTTTACTGCTTTACCATTCTGATATGTTGTAAGCTAAAATAAAAAACACAATTGCATTTTCTATATAGAGATGTTTTTTCAAAAAAAAAGTGCAATTAAAGGTTTTTGCAATTTCCGTTTAAGAATATTAGAAAAATGATTATGGTGATGAACCCATTACAACGTGTATGATTGATTTTGAATAAGAGAAAGTTAAATATTTAACACTATTGTAGTAAAACGACTTGTAAATAAAGTATACTTTTTTCGGCAAATTTTTTGCTAAACTTATGTTTTCAGCTAAACCTTTAGTTATACTAATTCGGCACTTAACTGTTTTGAAATAATGTTTTACTAATATTTTACTAATGTTTTACTAAATTGTTTTGCTGAAAAAAATTATGCTGATAACCACATTTATGGTGTGATCGACAGCCAGATTGAAAAATATACGCAGAATGAAGTAGATCTCGAGACATGTCAAGATGTAGTAGAAAAGAGGAAAATGATACTAAAAAGTACATATAAAAAATCAACCATGGAAAATTTGAGTATCTGTTTTTTATACATAAAACAAAATTTCGGGTTAAAACAAGTTAAATTTTGTGAAGTCACCGGCATGTCAAAGTAATTGTCTATTAATAAAATTAAAGACAAAATAAAGAATTTAAATTTAGTAAAGATTAAATGTGCATTTGTAACCTTAATGTTTAAAATGATTATTAATGTAGTGTGGTCAAATTGGCAATTTCAAAATGCAAACAAATATACGTTCAGGTAGACAGACTAAGGCAAATGAGAAGGGCACACATCTTAGATAGTTTTTAATGTTTCTTTCCTATTGCACAAAAAGGGTTGTATATGTCATATTTTAATATTTTTTCGTTTCGTTTCTAGAATTATCTAAGGTATTTGTCTTCCTTTTAAAGATGCCATCATTAAGGCAACTACTGATGCAAGTTGTTGAAAGGTATTTTTGTTTATATTATATATAATTATATCTATTAATTTTCAGACATTACATTAATTCATGTCGTTTATGTGGGAGTATGAGCATTTTTATATTTTTTTATTTTTAACAGAATCTCTAAAAATGTTTTTGAGTCTTTTGCAGTATACTAATATTAAGCCAAAAATTTTGTTAAAGGATTTTATAATTTTTAATCAACTAAGTGTTAGCACAACTACATTTTTTTTTAGTAAAAATCAGCTAAAGATTTTTCTGACTTTAGAAATTTTTTTGCTGACGTTACTTTTGAGTGTAGTATTAATAACTTCCCTGGTGGAAGTTGCCAACCGTACCAAAAAAAATAGTACTGGCAAACCACTGCTATTTTTGTAAAGCCCACCGTGTTAAATATTACCAAAGGTACAACTAATATTGTAATTGGAAAACATTATTTTGTTTGCAAAGCATTGGTTTTGTCAGTACCACCCACAAAATTCATTGTCAACATTGTTTTTACCAATATTACAAACCAATTAGAAACATTTTCTTTTTAATTATTTTGTTATATTTCACACATTTAAATATAACACTAAGGCCGAACTGTAATCCTGCTTTTTAAATGTGTTTTATTACACACAAAAAAATCGTTGCCAAGTATTTCAACTTATCAAGTTTTTTCACATAAATTGTTCAAAAATAAAGTAGAAACAAGTAAAAACTTGGTAAAATGTTACTATTTTTCGCATAACTTTCGTGAATAAACTTTATTAATTGAAATTCTCCTAATTACTTTGCAACGATTTTTTTGTGTGTACATATTTCTCAAAATTAATTTAATTTAAGCTATTTTAAAAGCACAACATTTTTGAATTACCAACGTTATGATAAAGGTGGCAAGTTCGTTCAAACCAACGGTTGGCCACTGTTATCAATCGGGTAACAGGACAATACTGTTAATCCCACGTTCTGCCATCGCATAACCGACCGTCGCAAACGCTTTGCAAACACTCTGCCGATTGTATTTTTCTATCTGGGTTATCTTCAATTACAATCTAAAAGTATTATTATTATCTCGAGAATAATTTTATAAAACAAGCTTGCTATAATGTACACACAGAAAAATGTATTAGAAAATCAAGAAGAAACAACATTAAATTAAATAGAAACAGCTTTGAAATCAAACACAATTTTGTTTTCTATTTAGTTAAATATGTTTCTTCCTATTTCTAAAAAGCAGAAATGACATCCATAATATTGAAATATTATTTTAAATACGAAAAAGAATATTTTAACTTTAATCATATTTACTTTAATAAGATTCATACTTAATTTGAAAATGTTTATAAAAAAATAATATATTAATTTAAGTATGATTTAATTATGATTTTTTTTTTTCAGTGTATGTAGAGATTTCAGATTTATAGGCACTTATTTAATTTAAAAAAAAAAACGTGTTATTTGTTCAAAATACCTTTTAGAATAAAACAATTCCCAAGAAAATACTTAAACGTCAATTGTTTTAAAATTTTTTTATTTTTTAAAGATTCATTACTATTTGGATTTCAAATATAGCGAAAAATAAATACGAATAAAAAACTTAAACAATCTACAAACTATGTTCATAGTTGCGAACAAAAAACAAAAACTATTTATGGAACTGCTACAGAAGCAGCATTTGTAACCTCAACAAATATGTGTAACCAACAATCAATGAAAACTTTGGATTTCAAGCATTTCATAGTGGGGTGTTTTCACATTTATTGTGGAAATACGTTAGCCAATTCCTACTGGCTGATCGGATTGCCATGAAACTTCACACGTCCCTAGAGGTGTCCAAAGTAGGACACCTCAGGTATTAAAATTTGTTAAAGCTTACCAATTTTATACTTATTAACCGATTTTTAAATTCTAGAGTTCTTCAAAATTTTAGATGTCGCTATTTTCCACCTCTTCAAGGCCCAATCAATGTGACTACATATTAGAAGTGTAAATAACCAAAATTCGCTTAAGGTCTCTAAATAGCGATGAAGTTTTGACCATAGGTTAATAAAAATTTAAAAATTTTAAAAATGATTAATTTCAAATCTGCTAATTCCATATGTACACTCAGGGAACTTCTGCTTTAAAAATATGTAGTTGTTTGGGTTGTAATACAGTTTCATTATTTTTAATGTAAATGTAAGTCATTTGTAGAACAAATAAAATGTTTAACTAACCTTGTAGTTCATTTAAAAAAACAACTAACATCAAATGACTGTTTTATGATTTTACATTCATTTTTTGCAGTTGTTTTTTGTTATTTAAAAAAATAAAAAAATAAATTTTTGGTTTATTTTTTACTACCATGTGGTTCATTTTTACTACAATTGTTAGTCATTTTTTGAACATTAAAAAACAAATGACAATGTTAGTTGAATTTAATGAAATGTAAGTCGTCCTTGTTTTAAATGAAATTTCATTTGTTTTTGACTACAATTGCAGTCGTCTTTACCAACATAATTTCCTAAGTGTATATGTTATCTTGTACATCAAATCTATAAAATATATTGGAGGTAATTACAAGTAAGAAGTAAAATTTCTTATTAAAATAGCGGTTTTTAGGATACTGCGGAGTAATTTATTTTTTAAATTTTTTGTAAATTTTTTGAAGTTTGGCGTCATATATTATAAAACTTTTACTCCGCACAATTTCCCCTCTACAAAAAAAAAAATAGAACTGATACATCAAATCTATAAAATATTTTGGAGGTAATTACAATTATGAAGTAAAATTTTTAATTAAAATAGCGGTTTTCGCGTTAATGCAGAATAATTTTTTGAAAATTTTTGCAGTCTGGTGTCTAATATTATAAAACTTTTACTCCGCAAAATTTCCAGTCTGTCAAAATACGTTATATATATGAAGTCCATTATATAAATAGTTATTGAGAAGAAGGTAAAATAGTTCATATTTTTTTAAAATTCCCCAGTATAACGTTATCTTTTCTTCATGGAGAAGTCCCGAAGGACATAACTATAAATCATTAAAAATTTGATGTAAACGTTTTTCTTTCATTTGTACACATATTTTTATACAAAAAATTTAAAAAAAATTAAAAATTTTTAGCGACCCTGAAACGCCATTCGATTTTGCCGAAATTTGGGGCATGTGTTGGTAAGGTCTATACACAACTATTCAGCCTGGTAGAGATAAAATCGGACTAGTTTCTTCATACAATATTGCAGCACCATAACAACAACACTTCCTTATGTGAGTTATCTTTTAAAGTATGGAAATTCAAATTTTGCATTTTTGCAATAACCTGGTCCAGGCCAATAGAAAGGCATATAAAGTCCGATTGCATTGAAAAGTGTGATATTGACAACAAGTTATTAATTTATAAAAAAACACAAATAAAACCCAATTTCAATCACGAAAACCACCGATTCAATAACTTTAATTGCTGAAATTCCGCCAACACCAAAAAATTGCTAATTCAATTAGAAATTGATAGTACTTTAATTGAATTATTTTTCAATTAAATAATAACGCATTTGATTAAAAAGTGATCAATATTGTATACCATATTAAAAGCAAAAAACAATTGGATACAGTGTTGTTGTCATACCAAATGTTTTTTTATAGCTTGAATTTTATAACATTGAATTTAAACCGGCTTGTAATTCTCATTTAGTTAGCAGATTTATTTATACTTATGTGAACAAATTCACACAGAAATACGTTTTTTTTTTTCTACTGAAATGTAGGGAGTAATGCTAATTTTTTTTTTGGATTTTTTTGCAGAAATTAGCCCAGTTGTTAAAACCAGAGTATTTTTATTTTGTAAATAATTTTGAATTTTTTTTAGCATTTTTTTGTTTAAAAAATGGTTACATTTTTATTAAACAAAATTTTACTTCAAAAATTACATAATCATGATAATGTTTTTGAATAAATTAATTTAAACCACTGAAATAAAAATTATTTAACTTAGTGAAGTAATTAGCCTAATAAGAATTAATAAAATCTAATTGAAATGAATTTAAAATATTTATTACTAATACATAAACAATTATAAAAATACATACATACATAAATATTACAAAAAACAACAACAATATGTTTTGAGGTATGGTATAAAAAAATATCAAGCAAGCTCCGAATTCGATCAACTATTTAATTGATTTAATTAATTTTTAATTGACATCTTCTGAATTTTTCAACAAATCGATTAAATTGAAAAAAGTAGGGACATATTTTGTTCTGTGTAAACAAAATAGTACAACCGAATCGGATATAATTTTCAGAGATCCGTCAACATTTTTTTTTTAAATTTTTGTAAAAATGTTAAACTTTTATTTTGCAATAGGAAATTACACAATTCCCAAAAAACTGTAAACAATAGTGGATTATAATTTTCATAAAAATTATGTGCCCAAGTTATAAAATCAACAACACCTTTTTAAAGTAATTTGACTTTTCCATTGGCAAAAAACGGTCCTGGTTATTGAAAAAATTTTTGATTTTTAAATGCGGATAACTTATGCACTGTAAGAGATAACCCACAGAAGTAAGCGTATTTATTGCTGGCCATTACAAGCAGATTACAGAAATGTTCAATTTTTAAAAATCGGTTGATAAATATGAAACTGGCAAGCTCTCTTAATACCCGAGGTGCCTACTTTGGAGTCTAATTGATCAGCACCTGATGGATCTACTGAAACTTAAGTTTGAAATTAAGTTGATTATGGGAGTGTGAAGTTTCATGGCAATCTTAGCCAGTAAGAATTATGGCTTAATTATTTTCAAAATATTTGTTAAACACCCCACTGTGGTATTGTGATCATGCCAATACAACATACTTTTATAGTCTACATACTCAGATGTCTATTGAAAATTGTATTTGTACAATTTGTATTTTCCATTCGAAACATCAATTTCATTGGTACTCCAATCAATGTTGCAACATTTTATGCCATACAATAAAATTTTTAAAATTTCAACACCATCATTAAAAACGAAAAATAAAAATCAAATTTCTTATTAATATTTTTATAATTTAAGCTTGTTTCTTATAACTTTTTATAGAAATTCGTACTTATGAACATATGTGTGATGGACGGACAGGCGGACGGACGGACGATAAGTACGCATATCATAATAAAATAATGAAAATCTAAATTGATCTTAATTGAGGCATTGTAATTGATTCATTTAACTCTATTATTGCTGCGACATATTTCATTAAATTAGCAACTGAGATTGTAAGTTGCAAATCTGTATAAATATCTTATAATCAAGGCAGTGACTTTCATGCACTAACAAATTGATAATATTCGCCTAAAATATGTATGCAATATATAATTTAAAAAAACTATGCTTAAAATATGCATTTAATTCGAATTATGCACTAAAAACAACAACATATGTACTAAAAATACAAAAATATGAACTTAAAATCAAAAAATGTACACGCTCGATTTGTCGATTTTTATAAATCGTGTTCGAGAGCGTTGGTTTAATAAAAAATACAATATATCTGTCTAAGTAGATGACAATTTGATGTTTCTTATTTTAATTTAGTGCTGTTTTAAAATTCTTCTTTTTATTTAAAATCAAATCTTAATTTTTGTTCTAAAAATTATGCACTTAATTGCCAAATATGCAAAAACATGCAATAAGAATCATAAAATATGCAAAAAAAACATGTATTTAAAGTAAAAATATATGTACAAATATGCACCAGCAAATCAATGCCATTTTGTTGCAAACTCTTTTTTTCGGAAAATCGCCTTTGTGCTACTGACGACAAACATGCGTTTGCATGAAAGTCGCCGCCCTGTTTATTATCGTACAAGATTTTAGGTTTAGTATATGAGAAATAAATAATATTTATTTTTATTCTTAAAGATGTAGAATTATCTTTTAACCAGACAAGTTACATATGTATGTAAAGGGTGATTTTTTAAGAGCTTTCGGATCAAAAAAAAGCACATAAAATTTAGAAAAATGTATGAAATCTTTATTGGAGTCGATAAAACGATCTATATAATTAAATTTTTAAAGATGATTTCATGTAAATGTTGACCGCGGCTACGCCTCAAATGGTTCATACGCTGGGTCCAATTTTGGTATACTCTCTTCAACATATCGGCCGGTAGCTCACGAATAAATTCTTCGATATTGGCTTCTAGTACGTCATCCGTTGCGGGCTTGTCCCTATAGACATGAGCCTTAACATAGTCCCACAACAAATAGTCTAAAGGCGTTAAATCGCACGATCTAGGCGGCCCCAAACGTGAAAAAACTTTTTACCGAACTCGCCTTTCGCGTTCTGTATGGCATGTGGCACCGTCTTGTTGAAACCACAATTCACCCAAGTCCAGCTCTTTCATCTTAGGAAAAAAAACTTGTAATCATTGCACGGTAGCGGTAACCATTCACAGTATTCTACAGAGTGAATTTTATCAACCACAGATACAAGAAATTTTATTTACTATTAAATAAATTAAATAATGTGGGTAGCCAAAATTACTGTATAAAAATTTAAAATATATTTTTCCAAAAATAAGTACCGTAAATATGAGTAAGTCCTATTTTAGTAAGAAAATATTTTTTTTATTTAATTGTTATTTATTGTTTAAATCTTTTATCAAATTGTATTGTAATTAGTGTCCGACCGATCAGTTCGGCCAAAAAAACAATATTTGCTCAGTTTTTTGATAACTAGAGGCAATGAGGACAAATTTTGGTATTGGAAACATGTTTGTTGAGCCGATTTAATTCGATTTTGTGTATAAAATTTTAAGAAAAAGCCGAAGTTTAGCTATAAAGTTAAAAGTTTGGCCGCCGAACTATTTTCGATTTGGCCGAACTTTTGAAGGCCGAACAGTGAATTCATTGCTTAAATACGGACTTTTATTTAAATTTGACACTCAAAATTGCATCTAATCAGCCCAATAAACATTTTTCCATTCTCCAAATTTGCCCATAATCCTTAAAAATACCGAATACTGACCAAATGCATTTTCTGTCCGAACTGTTCGGTCGGACACTAATTGTAATTATTTGTTTTTTTAGAGAATAAACTAAAACCAATGAATTGCATTTTATTTACTATGCAGTCTTTGTCAATCCGAACAACCGAAATTCTTTCCCAAATGTATAGAAAACTCTTCATTTATCAAATCAAAAGAAAGAAATTCACAATATTTAAAAAAAGTTTATGAAAATATTTAATATTTTGTGGATAATTTTGCCACAGTAAATTCGAATCTCGCTTATAACGAAGTAATTTTTTTATCCCTCGGAGTTCATCTTATTTGGGGGTTTCTGCATTTGTTTTTTAATGTTTTTTTATTTAAAAAAATATATGATTTCATTTGCTTTTGTATTTTTTTTTAATATATGAAAAAATAAAATGTTTGGGGCCCTTGAACCAGTAGAAATACGTCTAAGGGTCCGTGAAGCAAAAATTGGTGGGAAACGCTGGTGTAGTTGTCATAGCTTGATGATGGCTACACTGATAATAATCCATGCATAAAACTACCCCTAAATGTCAAAATAACAAAAACTTTTGTAAAGTAAACCAATATTTGTTAATTTTACGAAAGTTTTTGTTGTTTTGACATTATTTTCGTATTTTTAGCATGGATTATTATGAGTGTATAACTAAAACAAGCTATAGCTTTAAATATATATTAATATTTACGTTGGCTAATACCAAAAACAGGTATCCGTCTTTTTTTGGCCAAGTTATTTTTAAAATCTAAGAATGATGAAAAATAAATAATAATGAAAAATACAAAAACATTTAATGATTTCACAAAAAAAAAACAAAAGAAAATAAATGAAGAATAATTAATAGTTTTTTTTTTAATATATAAAAAATATTAAATTTACTTACGTTTGGGATATAATGGCGGTTTATATTTATTGGCCATGTTGTTGTTGTTGTTGGTAAACGAATTATTATTATGATTTGAATTTTGTTGATTTAACGCGAAATTCGAAATATTGTTGTTGCCATTACTGCCATTTGAAATAGTGGATGAAAAAGATCTATTGATGATGTGATTAGAAGTATTGATTTGATGATGAGGTTCCGTAGTCGAAGGAGGACCACTGTGACTATTAGTTGGGGTGGCGGTGTTGCCAACAGAGGTTGACCCTGTTAAGCTGCCACCACCAAATAAACGTCGTTGATGCAGAAACGCCGTTTTGATATCGTTTAAGCTAACCGTGTATGTGATTAATTTAAATTTTATTTGGAGATGCAAAATTCTTTTGTTTATAAATAAATATTTTTTATCGACTTGTTTGGTTTTGTTTTTGTTTACCGTTATAACGTTATTATCTTTAGTTTACTTTCGTATTAATTTTCTATATTTGTAATACTATTTCGCAAAATACAATTCTGTGGTTTGTCTTATCTGTAATTATTATTTTTTTATAATATTCTTTTTTTTGTAACTACACACAGATAAATAAAGTGACAACCAAATTGAAAACTGTATTTCAATGTTACACTTAGGATATTATGTGGGTAAAGACGACAGCAATTGTAGTCAAAAACAAATGAAATTTCACTTGAAAAAAGGACGACTAACATTTTATTAAATTCAACTAACATTTGTTTTTACTGTTCAAAAAATTACTAACAATTCTAGTATAAATTACAAACATATGTTAGTAAAAAATAAACAAACTTTTATTTGGTTTATCATTTTGAAATAACAAAAAACAACTGTAAAAACAATTAATGTAAAATCATAAAACAGTCATTTGATGTGGTTGGTTTTTTTTTTTAAATCAACTACAATGTTAGTAAACAAATAAATTTGTTTTACAAATTACTGACATTTACATTCAAAATAAAGAAACTGTATTACAATCCAAACAACTACATATTTTGAAAGCGGAAGTTCCCTGAGTGTAACAACTTAGATTTATGAATATTTTGGGTGTTGCATATCAAATTTGGTTGTATAAACCGAACTTGGATGTGAAAACTGATGTTCAATTGTACCAACCGACTGAAATTCGTATTAATCGAATTTGAGTCGTAATAAACGAATTTCAAAAATATTTCTCTATGTGTAATAATGATTTGTTAACCTAATTGAAATGATTATATTTAACATTTTGGTATGGAAGTTATGTCAACTTTTATGTTTTCATTCGATAAATTTTACTTAATTTAATCTTTTTAAACATGCATTTGTTTAAACACTAACAAATGAAACAAATAAACAAACAATTCTAAAATTTCATTTGGGGTTCTTTAAATTCCATTTATTGCTAAGGCTTCCGCTAAATTATAATACCTTAAGGTATTTACTTAATATAATGCACTTTTTGTTAAATTTTAATGCACGTTTTTGCAGTTTCATCTAAAAGCTTAATCTTTTTTTTGACCAACTTAAATGGTTTTAATTTTAGCTTTTTTTTAATCAGAATACCGTGAAATAAAGTTATCGTGTTAGTCATGCAATCAATAGTACATTGGCTGGTTTATGACTAAAAATGTATGATTAAATCATCGTCTATTTCATTAATAATATTTTGAAGTTGGATAAGAAAAATTAAATGTTTTGCAGGTGTTAGTGGGAACAAAATGTGTAATACAGGTGTGGAAATAAATATATGGTACACCCAGAGACAACCAGGAATAAGTTTCATAAATTTTCGTTCAATGTAGGTAGGTTAGGTTAGGTCGAAAAGAGGATTCGGAGAAGGGAAATACTTCCCTAAACCGACTTAAGTCCCTGAGGACTTACACTTAGCCAGAATGTCGGCTTGTTGTGCGATCTAAACAATCGGTTCTATGTCCTATGTCACCTTACTATCCCAGGAACTCCGTCGCACTGACGAAACTCCTTAACTTCTTCCATCCTATGCCCCTAAGATCCCCCAATGTGGATATTGGGTCACTGGATAGTATTTCGACCCGGATCCCGGCAAATGCCGGGCATTCACAGAGATAGTGTTCCAAGGTCTCCTCGTCTTCCCCACAGGCCCTGCACACTTCTGAGTCCGCCCTACCAATACGGTGGAGATGGGCCCTAAGTGTCGAGTGTCCCGAGAGGATTTCCATCAAAAGACCCAGTTCCTTCCTACTGAGATTCAGAATTTCCCTTGTCTTGTCCTTGTCCGGGTTGCCCCAGAGAATATTTGTAGTCCTGCCAACACCCGCATTTTTCCAGATGGTCTTATGCATGGTGTCAGCCCAGTCTACCAGCTCCGCCTTGAGAGCTCGAAAAGGTTTAGCGTTCTCCAAAGTGACTAATTCGTTCAATGTAACAATCTCATCTATATTTATGAAACATTTCATAAACAACAAGAATTGTAGTGAACATATCATGGTTTCTATACAAAAATAATGAAACTGTTACTAATACAAAATATGTTTGATTGTTTCAGTGTACAAGTGTTTATTTTGAATATTTTTTATCCAATTATAGGAAACTGGGACGTCTTATAAAAAATAGATTCTATAGTAAGCCAACATTATTTTTAACACTCTATACACACAGAGAAAAATTTAGCTACATTCCAACTGAAATTTGGTTACTACTACTCAAATTCGGTTATTACGAATTTCAGCCGGTTGACACAACTTAACATTAGTTTTCACAACAAAGTTCGGATAATTTAACTGAACTTTAGTTGCAACATCCAAAATATTCAAAAATCTAATGTTAATAGCGTTGTACTAACTGAATTTATAAGTTGTTATCATTAATAAACACTTTGCAATTCTGTTGGCACTTTATTTCTCTGTGTGTAGTGTTTGTGCTTAATGCCCAATGGTCAGACTTGTATTGAGTTGGTGGCCAAAATACTTCCAGTAGAGATATCAACGTGAAACTTTGGTCACGACTTTTGAATAATGTGAGAATTAATTAATGATAAAAAGAGAGTGGTTGATACCTTCATAACCACCCCATGTGCAGTGGAGAGAATTGGACTTTTTTGAGCAAATTTTACCTACATCCCACAGTTTTAATTAATATTAATAATATTTGAAAAATTACTGACTAAATTCCAGGTCGATTTCTCCTGATCATTTTTTAAAAATCCTTTATGTTCTTAAAAAATCGTCAAAATCAACGATGTTTCCATTTCTTTTATATCTTTGCCATAAAAAATATAAAGCTTGTGGTATATGTATCTCAAATTAAAGATAGTTATACTTCTGATACTTTTTGTTAAAGACATGAATGACCTCGAATTACTTCATATATTAGTATGAATGAGTTCATATATGTTAATAAATGAATGCATACAAGTTGATTTTTAACCGGGGGGTTAAAAAGATATTTCTAAAAAATGTAATATTTGAAAAATTTTACTAAAATTTTAGAAAAACTTTGGGGAGTTCGTTTTAAAATGGAAAATTGTATGAAATTTTGTTTGTGAGGATGCCCGTATAAACAGGTTTTTTACATTGAAATTGTTACCAATAGATAGGGACTTTCAAATTAGTACTTAATAACTGATGATTCCTCTTAAACGAGTTTTACTATAAATGGATCCATACACGAGCAGACATGCTTTATATAAGCCCACATGCATCCATACATGACTCCATTACACAAAACATAACAACAACACCTCACAAAAATTCACAGTTGCTCATCAGAAAGTTATCGGTAAAACAATGCAACCACTTTTATCTGTATGAGGTATCACAAAGAGTGGCACTTCACTTGGTGGCAACTGATATTAACAGTTTTGAATCTTAAAATTTTAACTAATATCAAGAATAAAATCAAAGTGAAGGAATCAGGTGGGAACTAAAACTTTAACTGAAATTGAAATGTATGGACCAGTAAACACTCAAAAAGGCACTGGGAGTATATTAATTTTATAAAAATATACAAAAGACATCAAAATTATTTTAAAATATTGTTAATACCTATAGAGTTTTTATTTTCAAATTTATTAATTGACCACTTTCAGGAATGTGTTGATAGAACTATTTCGGGAAACACGTTTTGAAAGAAGTGTCAATCCCATACAAACATCAAACATTCATATAACCTAGTTATCCCACTAAATGAGAACTAATATATGAGCACGAAGTTAAAGATTATCACCATTGATCAAAAAATAAATTGAAAACTTGTTCGTTATGTGCAAGCTCTAACTTTGGTAGATATGCAATACATGCTTTTTGTTTTTATTATCCTGTTTATTTTTACACTTGTTTTGTTTAAAACCAAGATGTAAAGGGGAAGTAAACAAGACCGTACTTTGTCTTTTTTGCAAGTTTGATATAATTTTTATTAAAAATCGAACTTGAAAAATTTTCATTTTCATTGCACAATTAAAGGTCGAAAAAATATAATTTTCATTTTTAATAAAAATTATATCCAACTTGTAAATTGTTAATATCTTTTACTTTAATATTTATTTTGATTTATTTTAATACAGAACAGTTTTATATTTTAAAATTTGTTTCAAGTTGAACTATATTTTTAACCTACATACACTGAGACAAAACGGCTATACTTTTTAAAAACTTGTTCTTGATAGTGATGATACATACATTTCGTGACAAACTTTTGACTTTGCTTTTTTATTTTTGGCCTATGGCAGCAACCACAGTGCAATGGAGGAAAATAAAAAAGTATTTTATGAGAAATAATTATATGGTACAAAATGTCATAAAGTTAAAAATAACTTAGAACAATTTATAGAAAACTAATATAACTGTAGTTTCTAGGACTAAATACAACTACATTTAAAGGCTTTGCTATATAGAAAATATTTGTATTAGGCGTATATTTGTAAATTTTCTAAAAATCGTGAATTATATTAATTTTAACCAGTATTAATTAACCAGTTAGATTTTACAAAAACTAAACGAAAATGTTTTGTAGTTATTTGTTGCACATTTATTTACCATTTTCAGACGAAATTATCTGAAAGTTAGTACTCCTATTATAGTTTGAACTGAAAGGACATTTAAGGATATTTACCTAAAAGTATTCCATAAAATATGAAAATATGGTAATAACCTTATACTGCTCTTTGTTGCTATTTCTTACTAAATATTTCTGAAATTCATTTCGTTCGTCATCAATAGTGTTTTTTTTATAAACTGTATTGATATTTTCCCGATACTCGGTACTAAATATAAAACTCTTAAAATAGGCAAGTTTGATTTGTTATGTATGAAAAAAAAACACAACTTTGGCGAACAATATTCATTTTATAGTAGAAAAATCTGTATTTTAAACTATGTTTATTACAAACAACCTTGAAATATGATGAAATTAAACTTTTTATTTACATCCGGCTGTTCAAGTTCTCATTTATAAGGCTCGTCCAGAATCCAGTTTCTGTACGGATATACTATAAAATAAAAAAAAAAACATTTAAGAATTTTTGTATTGCAATCTTTAATATATTTTAATTTGGATCATTTTCACCCATTTTTACACAGATATATTTGTGTCTCAATCGAAATTTATAGATATGTCTATATCCTCTGACAAAAATCTATCTTCCAATGAAAATTTTGTACAAAATGTAAAAAAAAGTTATAAACTCATATTTATTATATTGTAAAAACATTTAATTTAAGAATTTGTGTTAAAAATGTGCGTTAAAAATAACATACCCAAAGTTTTTAAGCAATTTGTAGTTTTGTACCATATACTTATTTCGTTTGAAGATACCCAGCAAAAACACATATTACCTAATAATGAGTCTAGTAATCTAAACTCGAAGGTTTGGACGTATTACTCTTTATATTATAATTCTAAATTTTATATGAAATATCCCAAAAGTAATGAGTTATGCATTACTGAAAGCATTAAGTAAATATGAATTATAATGGGTTACCTATATGAATAATAAGCCATTACCAGAAGGAAAACAATAATGAGTCCAAAAAAGATTTAAAAAAATACGAATATGAAATAAAATTAATAATTTTTTTAAACATGGACGAGTCAGATTAATAGGCAACTGCTCCATACCCTAAGCCACCGAG
This sequence comes from Delia radicum, assembly GCA_021234595.1. Taxonomy (NCBI): domain Eukaryota; kingdom Metazoa; phylum Arthropoda; class Insecta; order Diptera; family Anthomyiidae; genus Delia; species Delia radicum. Next base: position 242,283,142 of record CM037852.1, read on the forward strand.
GCATGTATCATTTGATAGTTTAAAACATAAATGAAAATTTCTTCTTTGTAAATTCGTTAAAGATAACAACACCATACCCTTTAGCTTACAAAAATACGAATTATAATGAGTCTAAAACTAGATTTCCAGAAAAATGTTCCATCATTATATTTTGTCTGGAAGTAATAAGATGAATAATTATTTTATGGTGCACCAATTTTTTTTTGTATGAGAGTAATGCATTATAAGTTTCTTATGGGTTACCAAACATTATTGTATTGTTAAAAGTAATGCAAAAGGTAACGCGTACTCATTACAAAGCAATGTATAATAAGTAGTCATTACCATGTTTAGCTGGGTACAAGAATTTTACACAGCTTTTTCTTATATCTCTGCGACAAATGGGTGGATAGCCAAGAAAATTGTATATTTTAATTAAGGACTTATCCAATATTATTAACACATAAATAATTTTTAAGAAAGGATTTAAACTAAAAAATAACGTCACTTTGTTACTTTGTACCATATACTTTTTTCCTGACTTGTATAATTTTAATAAACGCTAGATTACATGAAGGTCTTTTAACTATAAGTTAAACCTAAACTTTGTTGTTGTTTTGTATAAAGCACCGAGTTAGGGTAGCCAGACGGGCTGGATTTCCAGCATTTTTAATGCTTGTCTAGTGTCCAGCTAAATAGAATTTAGAAAAAAATCAAACAAAAGTTTTTTGAGTTATATTTAATTTTGAAGTATGGTATTTTAAATCTCACATATTTCAAAGACTGAATTGAAAATTTTGTAGTCTTAGACCTTGTATTTTAATACTTTATGTTCCTAAGTTAGGAAGTCACCTTTGTATTTTTTTTTTTTATATAAAGTTGATAGAATTTACATAAGTCAAGTATAAACAACCACAGCCCAAGTATAAATTACATATATCAATTATTTTGTAATATTACAAAGTTCACTTTGTTAATGATAAGTACTATTGTACTTTAAAATATTTCACTTTGTTCGTTCTCAAATTTATAGGATTTTGTAGCTTTCCTAAGTTTTTTTTTTTGTATCTTTCAAAAGTAAAATATTAAAACTAGCAAAATATTAGCTAAACAATATAACAAATGAGTTACTTGACCGACGTACAAAAGAAAACTATTTTTCACATGTCATAAAAATCGATGCCATTTTATTGCAAATTTTTTGATTCGGAAAAGTATTTGGTCAAAGTCGATTTTGGGTTACTGACTACCCCCGTATTCAAAAAATATTACACAACATTTCAAATACATATTAGTTAAAACACTAAAACATTGGTATGCTTTAAAACTGTATTCATAAACGATTTAGCTGTTACACAAGGTTTAAATAGGTATTTTCAGCTAATATTTGTTTATGAATACTGTTTTAGGGCTTACAGTTTTAGGGTTTACCTAAAATGTATTTGAAATCTGAATTAAGATTTTTTATGAATACGAGCGTAATTTTTTAAAGTTAACTTTTTCTGCGACCTTTAAATACTAACGAATTTAACTGGACCTCGGCAGAGATTTTGCAACATTCAACTTTCATTATTTTTTTGGAACACTCCAAAGTAAATATATAACTACTTATTTTTGATTTTTTTTTAAGCTGGAAAGTAATGACACTTTTTTGTAAGCAGGTCATTTATCTTTTTGTCTATCAAGTATAACATGTCGAAATAGCTCAAATTTTAGATCGGTTGACTAACAAAAACATGGAAAAACAACACTTTTTTAAAAAAAAAAGTTCAAAGTAAATAGAAAAAAATAATTTTTTTATGACTAAAGAAATCATTTTTAGTCAGTAAATCTTAAAAAACCAATACAAAGCCCAAAAATCGTAAGAAAAATGTATTTTAAAGCAAAATCGGAAAATCATAAAAAATTAAAATAAAGGACAAATGGTTAAACAAAAAAGCATAAAAAGCTAATTTGTCTTCTCTGGTGATTAGAAAAATTTTAAATCTCAAAGCAATTTATAAGCCACATCAATTCTGAGCCAGACTATATGTATTGCAAATGCAACTGCTAATTGCAATGAATGATTGTCAAGAAAAAACATAAGAAAACATTACAACAAAAGTTTAAAAATAAATTCCAATGGCAACAATCAAGGTTCACAGTAGAATGAATATCTTCTAACCAACCACAAAAGAAAAGAAAAAAAGAACCCTCGATCTACCGCAGTATTTAATGTGTTATTTTTTTCACAAGTGTAGATAATTTCGAAGCTGGGTGGTAGTCAGGGATGGTAGGCAATACCGCTCAAATACCGTTATCGATTGAAACCCCCTTTCAACTGCCTATCGTTATTACTAAAATACCGTTACCAAAATAATTTAAATGCCGTTATCCGTAAAATACCGTACCGATATAATCAAAACAGTTACCGAAAGAACTAAAATACCTTTTATCGAAATAATTGAAATAGATATACCCTTAAAATACCGTTAACGAAATAATGTAAAGAAGATATATTTCCCTAAAGTTTGATCATTAACTAGCAGTCATTGGAATTCAGCCATAATGGGGTTAAAAATATTGGGTTTGCATTGACACTACCTGAATAACTAAATTAAAGTTACCCATAACCTACTGTTACTGAAATAACTGAAAAACAGTTATTCCTAAAATAACGTTACCGAAAAACTAAAATACCGTTACCGAAATTAGTAAAATACCGTTAGCGCTAAAAACCGTTACCGAAATAACTGAAATATCGTTACTCCTAAAATAACGTTACCGAAATAAAAGAAATTATCGTTGCCCTTACCGATACCCGCATCGAATCGCTTACCATACATGGTGGTAATACAGAAAGAAAATAAAAAGCACGGTAAATATATCTAATAAAAAAAACATACTATAGTCATATTCATATGCACTGCGAGAATAAATTCGGTTGACTCAATCAAAAAGGAGTGAATTAAAAAAAAGTTCACCTTTTCTAGGTAAGGTTATTATACCGTGTATATTTTGTGGAACGCACTGTATTTTTGTCCGAAACAAAGGAACTTCTGCTGTCTGCCTAATATCCTTCAAAATCGCTTACAAGTTTTGAACTATGCCAAATACGGAAGGTAAAACCATTTACCTTATTGATTTTATACATACACCCAGAAAACAGTCCCAGTTGTGGCCACCGAATTTGTTGCAATCGAATTCTGGCGTTTGCGACAACTTTCGTAATGTTAAATTATATTTTTAGTCGTGATAGCTAATACTCATCTGCCTAACCGAATATTACATTCCAAATTAATATTATTACGTTACACAACATTTTATTGAAATTAAAAACTTTTTTGATTTATCTGGTATAGAGTCGTGGCTGGCATTCAGATTACTAGTCCTCTGTACTACTGATTGCACCACAATCACTTTTAATTTTCACTGCTTTTTTAAATATTTGAATATTTTATTTTAATTGAATGGCTTATTGTAAAAACTTAATATGCCGCATTTATTTTTTTTAATCGATTTTCGCTGTTTTTTAGAGAACCACTGAATAATTTTTGATAGAAGTCTTGATTAAACAGTTATTGCAAGTACCTAGAAGATAAACGTCCTGTAAAATTTTATTTTTTTTGCAGTTTTTCAACCTTTAAAAGGCGAAAACAACATTTAAAATAAAATGGGACTTATCAAGTTTTTACAATAAGCACTTCAATTAAAACAAACTTTTTGTGTTTGTCTTTTCTGAGATTGCAACACTCAAACGTTTTTGGATAATTGATGTCAAACCCCAAGATTATATCCAAAACTGTGTACAGTTGCAAATATTGCGAAAAAATGGTTTTTATAACTCTATGTTAAGATATCTCGAAAACCAGATGTGATTTAGAAATTCTGTGGTAAGATTCGCCTGTGCATTAGGAAATTCATTCAGGAAAAAAAGTGAACACAACCCGATTTCATTGTGTTCAAATTTTTTTCCCGATCATTGCGTTTGCGAACGCAAGCGATTATCGTTCGCAAATAATCCGTCTTCCTGCTGTCGTAAATGCTTCTACTTCCTTTCCTGGTTTATATCTTTCTTGGCAGTATAGTGATGTTGCTGTTTTCTTCTAAAGTTTGTAATTTTCAAAAATTAAGCCGTTTGCTGGCTGTAGTACATAAACATAGACTGATGCCACCAATTTTGATAAACTTCGTCCTTGGGCTGGCAGCCAAATTTCATATTGTCTTCGCATCAGCAAGTGATTCTGACTCTATCGGTATAAAACAAGTTTGGTCTACTTTTAGTAGTTGCATACATCAGCACAAACTCAATGTACCCAGTGATGTGGGGTATAAACTTGTTCAACAAAAGGGTCATAACTCAAAATCCATTTTTTGCAATAAAACGACTTACAGTGGTCATACCCACCGTAAAAATCTTAAATCGGGTTCTAAGATTTTTACAGTGGGTATACTAAGTAGACTATGTACGTAAAGACGACTGCATATGTAGTTAAAAAAAAATTAAATTCCACTTGAAAAGTGGACGACTTACATTTCAGTAAATTCAACTGACATTGTCATTTGTTTTTTACTGTTCAAAAAATTAACCACAATAGTAGTAAAAATGAACCACATATGTAGTAAAAAATACACAAACAAACATTAATTTGTTTTATTTTTTAAATAAAAAAAAACTACTGTATAAGACGAATGTAAAATCATAATGCAGTAACTTGATGTGTTTTGTTTTTTTAAATGAACTACATATGTAGTCAAAAATCAAATTTCTTCTCCAAATGACTGTTTTCACTTAAAAATAAAGATACTGTATTACAACACAAACAACTACTAATATTTACAGCAGAAGTTCCCTGAGTGTAGAGATGACCACTGTATGTCGTTTTCTAGCAAAAAATTAATTTTGAATAATTTTGTGTTATGACCCTTTTGTTGAACAAGTGCAATATCATAAAATTGTAACGTTTCTTTAATAATCCCATGAACATTCTCAAAGGATTTTTTTTATTTTTATTTTATTTATTAATAATCATATAATTAGAAATTATATCCCATTACCCTAACCGAGCCCTAGCTACCATGGCTTTCGGCTCGTTGTAGCGAAAACAGAGCAGTGCCTGTGGTTCTGAATCGAACCCTCGAACTCCGCATTGATAAGCTAGCACGCTACCAACTAGCCTACAGGGGCGAACAATCTCAAAGGATTTAAAGTCAAATATATAATTTTTTTCAAATTCAATTCTATACTAAGTTTTATAACCTTATAAAGTTGAATATGTACAACCTTGAAGCTTTTCACAATTCGGCATAGACCAACGTTTCCCAAATGGGGTTTCGTAGGAGTATTCCAGGGAGCCCCGATGAGTTCCGACAAAATGATTTTTTAAAACAAATTTTAAAAAAATTCACAAGCTGTTGTTATTAAAAAAATACTAAAAAAAAAAAATCAAATACATTTTAGTTAGAACAAAAATGTTAGCCTTAAACCGGTTTTCATAAAGGAATATTAGATTTTCCTCAAGGTTTCAAATAGGTATTTTAAGGTAATATTCGTTTATGAATACAGTTTTAAGGCTTAAAATGTGTTTTAACTAAAATGCATTTGAAATCTGAATTAAGATTTTTTATGAATACGAGCATAAATATTTTTTTGGAAATTATAATTGTTTTAAAAATACACTAATTCTAGGTATTCACATTTAGTATTTTTGATGATTCCTTTTAGAAGTCTAGGACAGTAAAACTCGTTTAAGACGATTTTATTTTTAAATGTTTGAACAAAAAAGCATAAAGAAGGCAAATGTTGGAGAACTGATTCAAGTTTACTATATTCTTCCTCAGATTTTTATTTTTTCGAGCAAAAACAAAAGTTATTTTCTGACTTTTATCTTTTCGAGAAGAAATTCTTAGCCAGACCGAAATACTAGTATCAACCTAGCTAATATGTTTGATTTGCTTTATTTTTGTAAATATACGGAGGTTGGAAGCTTATAAATTAAAAATGAAAGTAATTTTTTTTTTTTTTCAAAAATGCATTAAAATAAATTTATTTTTTATTTTTGAAAAGTTCACAACAAACGCATCAATATGTGAGGAATCCCGATACAAATAACCTTCATTTGAGTTTTTAATTGCCATAAATATAAAAACACGAAGAGAAAAAGTAGCCCAATAAAATAACTTTTTTTTACAGTTATATTAGTTTTTTGTTTTTATATACATCGAGATTATTTTTATGTTATTCTCAATTTATAACGAGCTTTTAGCCTCCGTATATTTACAAAAATAAAGCAAATCAAACATATTAGCTAGGTTGATACTAGTATTTTGATCTGGCTAAAGATCTGATCAGAACCCGAAGTTTTAGAAAAGTTAGAGCCTCCATATTAGGCAGAACTTTAACAAAAAACCTATTAATAATCAATTTTGCTCCATTCTTGTCTTCTTAGTAATCAAGCACGTGGTTAGGTCTTTTCCTAACAAGCTGGAGGCTCTAACTTTCGCATAACTTTTGTAAATAAACTTTATTAGTTGAAATGCTCCTAATTATTTGGCAACGATTTTTTGTATGGAATTACGGTGCCTGGTTAATATAAACTTGCTTAAGATGAACCCTCTTTTAGATGAAAGTCCCACAAACAACTTTTCATATAATTTTCCATTTTTAATACAAAATTCCCAAAATTTTGCAAATATTACAAACATTTCGTTGCATTTTAAAAATGTTAAAACGGAAACTGAAATACTTTCTCAAATGTTTCGAAAAAGATGTGTTTATAAATCAAATGAAATAAATTCACAATATTTAAAACAGTTTTTAATATTTTGTGGACAATAAAAAATTTTAAAGAATCGATTACAACGTAATAGTTTTTCTGATCACTCGCTGTTCATCTAAATTGAGTTTGGCTTGAAAATTATTTTTTTTTTTTTTATTATTTTTTAATAAAAAAATTTGCTTCGTTACTTTTGCATTTATTTTAATATATTATTAATTTGGGGGTCCATGAACCAGTACAGGTGTCTCAAGGGCTCCGTGAAACAAAAGTTGGTGGGAACCGCTAACATAGATTATGGTAAATGTCATGGCCTTGATGCAGTTTTCATTATTGCCAGAAATGATAGGCAATAGAATACATTCTCTATTAAGTCTTTTGAAAGTAAAAAAAAAAAAAATCCCTTCACTATTTAGTAAAAGTCACACATTGAGTTCACAATTTATCCGTATGGCACAAAAGAAAAATCGAATGTTTGTTTATTTGTTCACTTAATCCACATGGTAAACTTTGAAGAAAACATAAACTTTTCAGTCTTTTGTTGTTATTTTTAATCTGTAACATAAACAACAATTCTCTATTTAAGATTTATAAACATTTTTATCTTTATGAAATTTACACAATTCAGTTTTTTTTCTTATTTTTATTTTTTAAATTTTATTAAAGGGGCGTTAATGCACTTTACAAGAAATTCACCTTGTTACTAAAGTACGATTATTAATGGGTATATTTTCGGAAAACAACCCCTTTTCACTGGGTTCTACAATACGAAGCCAAACACAAAATCACCCACCGCAACTTTATACAATTCACTTTAAAACACCACTACTCATCATACTATTTGCCAATGTGCAAGTCTATCTATCACTAGAAAACATTCGAGTGTTGTTTTAACTTAAGTAAACACATATTATACTTCACGAAGAAGAAGAAATCCCGTAATACAATTTCAATACATCCGATAACGCGTGCGAACACCTCAACAATTCTATTTGAACTGAGACACAACCACAAAACGGCAAAATTAGAAGAGCCAACATTCGCATGTAGTTGCAGTGCTGCCAGTTAATGGGGTGTTTTTCCCCAGTTCAGGGGAACTACTGGTTTTTCTATATCAGGGCTGGGAAAACTATGATACGCGTGCCAAGTGGTGCCATTTTGGGTGGCACGCGAAATTTTCATAATTATTTAAAAAAAAAAAAATATATATCCCGAATAAAAACATTTACATATAATCATGCTTTTATATAAATACATATGTGAATTTATATGTTTATATATACAAATTTTTTCCTTTAAATTTTTTAATACGATGCCATATATACTTACATCTTATTACATATCGACCAATATATAATCGTATATGCCATATTCAATTATATATGGTTAATCTAATTATGTACAAATACATGTATTATTAGATATAATACAAATCAAAATTACATATAATAATATATAGTTTAATATATAATTTAATTAATTTTGGAAAAAAACGACATCTTGACATATTTATATAAGGTGGCGCAAAAGTAATCATCCTTTCAGAAAATGCTATACATAATAAATACATAATAAAAAAAAAACATCGGAAGGTTATTTTTGCGCCACCTTATAGTTATATATCGTTCCATTAAAGAAAAATGTATATCTTCTTTAGGATAAAACTATATATTGCCGCATTTAAAGTCTGATGGATATATAGAAGCCTGTCCGGAGTTTATAAAATTGTACTGGACGTTTATCTCTTTGCATCAGTTTAGATCTAAACCCATGCAAAAATATACAGTTATATGGGCCCATATTTTGCATGAAATTTAATAAGATTACATATAGCGTCACATAGAGATAAATATGAATACATAAAGCTCCACATACATTTTTTTTAGTCGGAATATTATTAGAAAACATTCTGTTAACATTCGCACTCATAAAACTTTTTACATACAGTAGCGAGCAATAAAATGCAACGCTGAGTCTTGTTATCTTTAAGTACGTCTGTGTGCTCGTAACTGCATAGAATGAATCTGTTACTTTGGTTTTTATTTTGAACATTTATTTTTATTTTGTACACCTATTAGTAAACAAAATGTTTCTTATTTTTATTTTCAATTTATAACGAGCTTTCAACCTCCGTATATTTACAAAAATAAAGCAAATCAAACATATTAGCTAGGTTGATACTAGTATTTCGATCTGGCTAAAGATCTCATCAGAACCCGAAGTTTTAGAAAAACTAGAGCCTATATAATAGGCAGAACTTTAACAAAAAACCTATTAATAATCAATTTTGCTCCATTCTTGTCTTCTTAGTATAATAAAAAAGTTGTGAAAATTGTTAAAATTGTGAAATAATTACAAATGAAGTGAATAAAACGAAGTTGTGAGTAAAATTGCTATTTTTTTTATTGAAATATTAGGAGTTTTCGGAATGACGATTTTTTGACGATATCTCATTCTCAAAATGACGATTTTGAATATTTTTTCAACAAAATTTGACGTTTTTTGAACAAATTGGGTTGGCAGCACTGCATCCGATGTACTTAAGGTAAAAACAAATAGGAATTTAACTGTTTTTTTCAATACCCGCTTCGGTTTCATCTGAAACAGCATTTAAGTTTTTTTTTTTTGTTTGTTTTTGTACAAAAACTTACCGAAATAATTCCTTTTGCTTCAATTTTATTAATTTGACAAATCTCCTTTTTTATTGGCACAGACAAATTTATTTGTTTTAAATGTTGCAAAAGCGCAAAAAATATTCTTCAAAACGGAGTAATAAAATGACAAAAACAGCTGCTTAAATAGTAAACAAAAAACAGCTGACACTAAACATACTGCATACTATACTGGAAAAACATACATGCTCAAGTTGTATTGTCGTAAAATATATTTGCCAACTGTTGTATAATATTAGCACATACGACAAATACAACACTATAGTACACCTTGTGAATTCCCAAAATATTTTACAAATTTTTATGTGAGTTTATCAAAATATTCTGTTATCTGCATTCAGTTTTTGTTTTTTGTCTGCAAATATTTAACAAAACTTTTGCAGATTTTGGCAAAGTAATTTGCGATTTTAAATTTACTACAATACAACAAAATAAAATTTTGTAAATTTAACTGTTTTATTTTTGCTGTTCTTACATTGAACCAAAAGACGTAAGTGAAATCAATATAAAATTTTTGATATCTTTTAACAAATTTTATTTTTAAAACAATAATTATGTTGATGTAAAACAGATGTAGAAAATAATTTGTCGTGCTTATAGTCTGGTGGCGTTATTAAGGCTCCATTAGTCTTGCCGTTCCGTGCCGTGGCGAATCAGCTGTTTTGTTCATGGTTTATGCTAGGTGCTTTTTAGAAAAACGCACCATCCATAATCAAAAAACAAAACAGCTGATTTGTTACGATACGCAATACTAATTGAGCCTTTACTCGTGTTAGCGTATGAGAGCCATTTGTAAAAGTTGGAAAAGTTAATAAAATGATGTTAAAAGGTTCTTACAAAACAATTGTGAATTATTATTTAAACTCAGTGAATTATACTGGATAGTTAAGTATGGGCTTATTAATTATTTTAAAATAATTTTTTTTTTTATTTCATACTGTTTTTTGTAGGTAAATTGTAAACTTTTATTACTGCCATTACTTTATATTTTTATATTATTCTGTTTTTATCATCTCTAATAGTGAATAAAACTATTTATAAAAATATAAAAAATGTAATTAATTATTAATTTAAATATTAAATAAATTAACGTGTGTGCGCCCCGGTAGGCTAGTTGGTAGCGTGCTGTCTTATCAGTGCGGGGGTCGTGGGTTCGATTCCCACCAGAGGCACTGGTCTGTTTTCGCTACAACGCGCCGAAGGCCATAGTAGCTAGTGCTCGGTTAGGGTAATAATAATTTGTAATTATATGATTATTAATTAATAAAAAAAAAAAAAAAAAAAAATTAATGTGTTTTGTATAATAATGTTTCATGTATTTTTAAAAATTTGGGTTTGTCTACGTACTGCGTTATAATTTCTAATTTTATTATTTTTTATATTTTTATCAAATTTGTATTTTTTGAATATACTATCGAAAGACGTATATTATTAAAAATTAAAATTTATAAAAGATAAAAGATAAAAATATATAAAATTAAAAATTAGTAATTAATAATAAAATAATGAATCAGGGCTATGAACCAAAAAGCTTCAATAAGTTCGCCAACTCTCCATCAGGTGGCGAGCAACAACTGTTCTAAGACTTATCATCTCGCGCAATTACAGTGTTGCCATGTCTGAAGCCCTTCATCTTTCCCTACCTTTCATCTCTATACTATCCCTTTCCAAAGAAAGCAACACACTAAATATAGGAAGTATTTCCTGAGTGTTGCCTCTCTTTTAAAAAAAAAAAAAAAATCGACAAAATACGAATAGATTAAATAAAGCGCATTGTTAAATTGAATAAAGCGCATTGTTAAAGCAACAAAATAATTATTCCATTTGATTAAATAAATTAGTTAAAATAACTAATTTCTGTTAATACATTTGACGATATTTCGTCAAAATAAGAATCAACAAATAGTTAAACGTCAAAAAATACATTTCCTAAACAATTTGTTAAAATGACGGACAGGTTTCATTGGTTGTATAGTGGTCACCCATTCATCAATTTAACATATAGTTGATTTCACTGCTATTTTTCATTGCTATATATTGAACAAAAAAACATCTGCTATTTTAAGCAGTTTTTTCTGTAACGTCCTTCTTAACTAGTTTTTAGTAGGATTTTCTGCAATTTTTAAATAATTATTTCTTCGAGGGCAGCAGTTATCTGACTTCAGTAATTTTTATGTGACTTTATTGTATATGTCTTGCAAAACATTCGCAAGACATTTTTTTATAAATTATAAAAATATGGCCAACATTAAAGGCTCTATGAAATAAGGCCCCAATGAAATAAGTCCCCAAAAAAAAATGAAATAAGGCCCCCAAAATGTCTAATAAAAAAAATTATGGTCTTATTTCATTTTTTGGGGCTTTATTTAATTTTTTTTTTTGTAGACTTTTTTTCATAATGAAATAAGGCCCCAATTTAAGACATGAAATAAGTATCCAAATAATATTTTTGGGGTGTTATTTCATTTTCTTAAAAATCAAAATTTTTAAGGAATGTAAGCAACCAATCTCATTCAAAGCACGCAGAAAAAACTTTATTTCGCGAAGCCGCCTGCCGCGTAATACGGAGGAAAAAAACCCCTAAGAGCGGCCGAAGGCCGCCACCCTGAAGAACTTGTTTTTCAAATCAGATGTCGAATCCGTTGAAATCTTATATTTTTAAGACATCAAGTAACATTTATTTGACCTGTCATAAGTTTTTATGTCCCAAAATACCAACCTACACCAAGATTTATTGTTTTTTAATGATTATTTTTTTAAAAGTCTATTTTATTAAAAATTTTAAGTATATATTAGTGTCTAAACGTTTAATAAACAGAAGATAAAAAACAATCAATTAGCTGTTTAAATGACAAAGTTTAAATCAATGGTCAAATTATATTACTTATTGTATTAAAAATAAGATTTCAACGGATTCGACATTGGATTTGTAAAAACAAGTTTTTCTGTGTGGCGGCCTTCGGCTGCTCTTAGGGTTTTTTCCTCCGTAGAACGCGGCAGTCGGCTACGCGAAATAAAGTTTTTTCTGCGTGCGACACAAAAAACAAACTATCAATTCGTTTGCTATATTTTTTTAGGGTACAAGAATAATCTTCCAGTGAATATTGTTTTAAATTGTTTTTTAGTGAAATATTTTTAATGTTCATATTTACAGGTTTCATTTACTAATTTTTCTTATGTTTTTGCCGTCAAACAGCTGAGGACTCTTTGTATTAATTAGGAATAAAAAAATATTTTAATGTAATATATAATTAATTTTTTTTTTTAATTGGGGCTTATTTCATTTTCGAAATGAGGCTTTACTTCATTATGAAATAAAGCCCCAAAAATTGCGGCGTTATTTCATTTTATTTTGGGCTTTTGTTTCATTTTGTTGGGGCTTTTTTTCATTTTTTTTGGGGAATTGTTTCATAATGAAATAAAGCCATAAAAAATGGGGAGTTATTTCATTTTTGGTTTGGGGACTTATTTCATTTGGGGCCTTATTTCATAGAGCCAACATTAAAGTATCCCATGAAAATAATAAAAGCTTTTTAAAATGAATAAGTCTGTTTTTTAATACTTGAAGTATAAAAATCGTCAAAATAGGGATCACAGCATGCAAGAGAATATTTTTCAAAACATTCATGCTTACCTTTAATGTATAGAAAAACAGTCGGCTAAAGACACAGACCGACAAAATTGGACATTTTGATGAAAAGTTTTTTTTTTCAATAATAAGCTCCAAATATTTCCATTACTCGGAATCTCTTTTACTTCGATATTTCTTCATTTATGGGACACCTTACTGTACATATTATTTCTATATAATTATCGTTTGTTTCACCCATAAGTGTTTAATTAACATACATACGAATAATGTTTAGATGACAACAGTGAATTGAGTCTTTAGATGCATTTAACATAATTATAAAATGCTAATGCCAATGACACAATTCTGGGACAATAATATTTACGAAAATAAAAAATACAGCGGAATTCATTTAAAGCGATTTGTACAGCAATCACTTTTAACTAGAGCTTATGATCTACGGTTAACCGGTCAGACCGGTTTCCACAACCAGCCCGGTAGTCTACCCGGTAGGAGTCTATCCGAACTACCCGGGTAGACCGTAAAAAGTACATTTTAGCAAAAACAGTACCTTTTAGCAAAAAAAGTACCTCTTAGCAAAAGAAGTACCTTTTTAGCAATTAGCGATTTTAAAGTATAGCAAAGCTAGGCGGTATTTTTTTGAAAAAAATATCTTTTTCAAAAAAGTACTGTTTTTAAAAAAGTACATACCCATGTTAGGTTATTTCGGTTTATTTCATTCTATTAAAAGTAACTATAGATAAATTTGATATCAAATGAAAGGTATTTTAAAGACACATTCACTGGTGTACAAAATAAGCCCAAAGACATTCAAGTATGTTTGTTATTCCAAAAAATGTGTGTTTGAGTAACATTAAATCTGGTGTTTTATTAAGGAATTTTAGTTGCATTAAGCTAAAAATAATGCATAGCAATGCCTATTTAATTTATTCGAGGGTGTTTCTGAGGTTTTTCCGAAATTTGAAACCGTTCGGTTTTTATGCGACTTTTCCCAAAGAGCCTTTTTTGCCTATATTTCAAATAATTCAAAAATGTGGCAATATGAGTATTAAAATGTTTGAATTTTTGAGTACACAGCAAAACTTTGGTAATGGGTGCGATAAAGTAATGCATTACATTGTAATGTGTACTCCTTACCTGTATCATTATTTTGCAACAATAAGTAATGAGTTACCGATAATTAAATACTCATGGATTACCTTGTAATGATACCTTATTACATTTTACATTACTTTAAAACATAAAATAATGACTTACCGATCATCAATTACATAATGCATGAATTATAAACTTAAAGTAATTATTAATATATATTTTTGAAAATCTATTTATAGACACATTACTTTTTGATTTTTTGTAAGCATGAGGGTAAGGTGTATATTTTTGATATTACGTACGAAAACACGAAGCACAACAATTCATTTACATTTTAAGCAATAAAATATTATAAAGGGTCCGCCATCTAACGTTTTTTTTCAACTAGTGCTTATTTCGTGAATGGTAACACTTAGCTCATGTCTGATTTGACAGATAATTAGTTTTATCCTTCCGCTGAACGAATATGGTTGTGTATACGCTTGAACAACGCTGGGAAATATTGCGACATTACTTTGAAAATCATGGTAATGTTGCAGATTGTGTGCGAAAATTGCGTAAGGATTTTGGAAGAAGAGAAGCACCGTCAGCTCCGTATGTTCGTTATCTTGTGAAAAAAGTGAAAGAAACTGGCATCCTCATTGATAAACCAAAGCGTGAAAAGCCAAAAACAGTGCGTACATCCGACAATATTGCTGCTGTGGCAGAAAGTGTGCGTGAAGCGCCATCAACATCAATTCACCGTCGTTCTCAACAATTGAACATTTCGGAGACATCATTGAGACGAATTTTGTATAAAGACCTTGGTATGACTCCATACAAAGTCCAATTGGTTCAGGAGTTCAAAAAAAAAAAGTTATTTGGCGGACCCTTTATGTATCGATAGCTCAGTTGGTAGAGTTCTCGCCTAACTAATTGTTAAATACCAGATACCCTACGTTCGAATCCCAGTATGACATCATTAATTATTTAATAAAAAAAAAAAATTATTTATTTAATTAAAAAAAAAATATCTGTAACAAAATTTTGTATACATTTTTTTTATGAAAATCTCTTTATATACACATTACTTTTTCCCACCATGTAACCATATAAGTAACCAGTCACTTTACCCCCTACAAGGTAATGAGTCCACCCATTACTTTTAGGCTCATCGCCTGTAAAATTCATCAGTGAAGGAAGGTGTAATGTAATGCGTGCAGCCCTATGTCGATACATTACTTTACCCATGATTTGGTAATGTGTGGTTTTGCTGGGGGGTTATCATAATATAATTACAACAGATATACCATATCTTATTATGTATAGCGTATAAGTTTAATATCTAATTTTGTAAAAGTCAAGATATAAAAATATATCGTTATGTATGTTACCACATAAGAAACATATAGTACAACATGGCAGTGCATGACACCATATATAACCACATATTATAATATATTTCTAGGTGAAAAACATAAAACCATATATATATACATTTATTTACTCGGGTTCTTTCAAATTTTAATAAATGTTTTGTGTCCTTTTATCACTGGACTAAAATTCTCTAAAGATTTTACAGAAATAAAAATATTTAGAATGTACTTTACTTTTGCAAATAACACTGTGTGTAATTTTTTAAGTCATGGCAAAATAACCATATACGGACACCACTACGTGATAAAAGACTAAAAAAAAGACCCGTGTCTCCCAATTTTTCCCAAAGTCATCTCCTTTTTTGTTTATGGGCCGCCAAAGATTTGGGGCCTCGGTATCATTTTCGCAAAAAAGTGATCATTTTCTCAGGCTCATATCTTGCAAACCGTTCAGAATTTCGATTTACTCTCTATGGCAAAGTTGTAGCTCTTGTCATAAAGAACAAATTGCGAACATATAAAATCAAAAAAACTTCACCTTCCAGATCAAAATCGCAAAAAACTTAAAAAAATACGATTTTTTTTTACCTTTTTTCCCGTGTTCAGGTCCATAGGTAGCAAACCGTTCAAAATTCAAGGAAACAATCAACTACAAAAATTTACCTAAGATCTCAATAAACGAATTTCTAGAACATATAAACTTCCTAGAGATGATTCTTAACACTGTTTAGGTAGCGCGCAAAAGTGAAAAATTTTTTAATTTCATTTTTTTTCCTTTTTTCTCCTGTTCAGGTGCATAGGTAGCAAACCCAATTCCCAGGAAGTTTATATGTTCTAGAAATTTGTTTATTGAGATCTTAGGTAAATTTTTGTAGTTGATTGTTTCCTTGAATTTTGAACGGTTTGCTACCTATGGACCTGAACACGGGAAAAAAGGTAAAAAAAAATCGAATTTTTTTAAGTTTTTTGCGATTTTGATCTGGAAGGTGAAGTTTTTTTGATTTTATATGTTCGCAATTTTTGTTCTTTATGACAAGAGCTACAACTTTGCCATAGAGAGTAAATCGAAATTCTGAACGGTTTGCAAGATATGAGCTTGAGAAAATGATCACTTTTTTGCGAAAATGATACCGAGGCCCCAAATCTTTGGCGGCCCATAAACAAAAAAGGAGATGACTTTGGGAAAAATTGGGAGACACGGGTCTTTTTTTTTAGTCTTTTATCACGTAGTGGTGTCCGTATATGGTTATTTTTTTTCGTGTTGCACTGTGTAACGCAATGAAGTTTTTGAAAATTGGATGTTAAAATAGCGAAAAGATACATTTACCAAATCCCTTATACAAAAGAAGATAAACATGTTTTTAAATTATTTTAATTTATCTGCAAAATTAAAGTTTTTACTATGAATTTTACAAATCTTTTTATTTGAGTGTAATAAATTAAAAAAACAAAATCGGAAAATTGAGCAATAATGTTGCAGGTGTATGGGTACATTTATATATAAATACGATATATAAAGCTTTTAAGTAACATTTGATGTCTGTAAAAATTGAGCTTATTTCTATAATAAAAAGCTGCTACATTTATGTAAATAATAGACATGAATTTACTCTCTCTGTAATCGCTCCTCTGTTAGTGATAAATCTCTGTTGAAGTGTTTCCCAGTGGTGATGTTGTGTTGTATACCTAAAATCTCCCTTCAAATGGTAAAAGGTTATTTCGTTTCATTGTCATTACCAACGTACGTAAATGCCGGTAATAATAAAAGTTTATTATTTCTACAACCATGAAAGTTTAGTGAGGCTGTGCCAGTACAAGGGTTGCGAAACGAGAAATCAACTTTACAAGGATATGTTATTGAGACATAATTTTCAAGTTTATTTATTTCAAATTCATTTCAAAAGCAAGGCCTACACTTAGATTACTATATAGGGAAAGCACGGGGCGCCTAAGTGAATTTAAATAAAATTTGCGTGTTACTCCAATCTAAAAACGGTCTAAAAACCTCTTTCCAACGAAAAGAATCTAGGTGGAGCTTTTTTTCGTGGTCAATCAAAAGTTCTACTGTCTTTAGTTTAGGGGTACCTTACCGATTTTGATAATAAAAAATTAGAAACGACTCAGATACGTGAGCAGAGTCTGACATTTTTTTTTTTTTTGTCAGACACGCCCCCTTTGGAGGCGGCAAGGCTAAAGAGTTAAATTTTTTAAATTTCAATTTCTCAAAAATTACTCATTTGTTCGGGACAAATTATATGTCACTGGAAAACTTATAACATTTTTTCGCATATGATAAGTATACATTTTTATTCTCCACGGATGGGAGCGTGTTATTTCATTTTAAAATTAAAAATTACCGAAAAATAAAATTCAAGGCTTAGAAGTAAATTTTTTAGGATAAAATTTTTAGAAAAATTATTTTTTAAATTTAAAGTAAATAATACGCTGCTATCCCTGAAAATAAAAATGTATATATATATATCATACGAAAGAAAATTTTATAAGCTTTCGAGTGAGATATCATTTGTCCCGAACAGACAAGTAATTTTAGAGAAAATTTAAACTTAAAAAATGTAACTCTTTAGCCTTGCCGCTGTCATTTGCATTTACTACTACCTACATAATTTCGTGAGTGCAACTCCAAGTTGAATTTATAAATTTGGATCAAAATATCTGGTGACATTGTTTGGCCCATAACGGCCATTTAAAAAAATGCCTTAAATTTGTATTTATGCATTTCATATTTTGTTTTCACAAGCCGTACAAACAATTGTGTGGTGGCACTTTATCATATCATAAAATGTCAATGTATACTTTACGGCGTTTGTATGATAAACATATAATTGCTTAACCCATTTTATACCACAGTTGGGTATAAAATTTACAATGACGTCACATATAATCTAAAACGACATAACATCAATTTTTAAACGTTTCCAGAAGAAGCAAAAAACGTTGTAAAATTAAAAATATTCCGGATATAAAAACTATTTTTTGTATTTATGCTTAACCCTCAAACCTGCCTAACCTTTTTTGGAATACAATTTATAACACTTGTTCGGCACGAAATATAATGAATATTTTCGGTGTATTTTATTATGTAGGTAAAGACGACAGCAATGGTAGTCAAAAACAAATGAAATTTCACTTGAAGAAAGGACGACTAACATTTCATTAAATTCAACTAACATTCGTCATTTGTTTTAGATTTTCAAAAAATTAACAAACATTTACTTTTTTTATTTTTTTAAATAACAAACTGTAATGACTGTATGACTGTAAAAAAAAATTAATGAAAAATCATAAAACAGTAATTGGATGTGGTTGGTTTTTTTTAAATGAACTACAATGTTAGTAAAAAATTAAATTTGTTCTACAAATGACTGACATTTACATTAAAAATAAAGAGACAGTATTACAATCCAAACAACTACATATTTTTAAAGCAGCAGTTCCCTGAGTGCACGCTGAGTGTATTGAACCCCTGAGTGTATTGAACCCCAAAATACGTATTTTCGTTTTTCTCAAGGTTTCGATTTAAAAATTGTATGGAATTTGACAGTCGAAAACTAGAAAAAACAGCAGATCGTTTAGCCGAATTTAGCAAATTGTGTTTGTATTTATTAATAAAGTGAAAGTGAACAATTAGTAAACTTTACTACATTTTAGTAAACCCTAAATGGAAATCGATTTGATAAAATCAAACAATTTTTTACTAAATAATTAGTGAATTGTTTTTTTTTTCAAAATAAGATTCTTTGACAAAGTCTTTATGTTTTAGAATAAAGAAGTGTATATCTTCCAAAAAAAAATTGCTCTCAGCAATCAAAAAAAAAATATAGTTTAAAGTTTTGCTAATTTTAGCAACACGTTTTTATGAATTAGTTAATTATTTTACTAAAATCAGTAAATTATTGAACAATAGTGTGATTTGTAAATAGAGAACAGAAAAAATTCTTGCTATAAAACAGGATTTTGTACTAAAGTTACTGCTACAAAAACTGTAAATTGGTATAAACAAAATTTTACCAATTTTTCTACTAACTTTTTTTTAAGAACTATATTTTAAACTATACCTAGTTGTTGATTCAAAACTTCTATGGAATTTGACAAATAAATGCAAGTTGTTTTAAAAAACTGCTGCACTGAGAGATTTATATGCATTTAATCAATTAAGTTTAGCTGGAATTCGTCCATTGAAGCATTTCATTATATAAATGTAGTTTTTCATAAAATTAAAAATACTTTAATTTTATGAAAATTAAAGAATGGAGCAAAATTGATGATTAATAGGTTTTTTGTTAAAGTTCTGCCTATTATGGAGGCTCTAACTTTTCTAAAACTTCGGGTTCTGATGAGATCTTTAGCCAGATCGAAATACTAGTATCAACCTAGCTAATATGTTTGATTTGCTTTATTTTTGTAAATATACGGAGGTTGAAAGCTCGTTATAAATTGAAAATAACATAAAAATAATCTCGATGTATATAAAAACAAAAAACTAATATAACTGTAAAAAATATTACTTGAGCCAGAGTACAAACTAAAATTTTTTTATATAAATAGAACATTTTTGGTCTTCAAAGTTTAGTAACGTCATGATGCTTGTTAGGAAAAGACCTAACCACGTGCTTGATTACTAAGAAGACAAGAATGGAGCAAAATTGATTATTAATAGGTTTTTTGTTAAAGTTCTGCCTATTATGGAGGCTCTAACTTTTCTAAAACTTCGGGTTCTGATGAGATCTTTAGCCAGATCGAAATACTAGTATCAACCTAGCTAATATGTTTGATTTGCTTTATTTTTGTAAATATACGGAGGTTGAAAGCTCGTTATAAATTGAAAAAAAAAAAAAAAAAAAATACTTTAATTTTTGTAATAATGTGGAAATATTTCATTGAAAACTGTTTGATAAACACTATAAAGGTGTTTCATAAGAACTATGAAGGTTTTTCATAAAATTTATTAATTTTTCATATAATTTGCGAAGAAAACTTCATTAGTTTAGTGGACAGATCAAAATACGTGTCACTTAAATTTTGCTCCCCTCCAACATATCCACAGTTTTTTGAAATCTGCGGGTTCGGGTTGGGATACCACCCTTGTCAGTGCAATTTTAGCTTGCAATGTAAATTGAGTTTAAGATTTTTTTTTTGTTTTTCAGTTTGTACAAAATATTGTTAAGAACACTTCATTACACTAAAAACAGTCCGTAAAGTTAGCATAAAAGTTAGTTGGGTCATCAAAATTTTTGCTGGGAGAATCCTTGCAGAAAAATTGCTAATATCTGCAAATGAGTTTTACTGAAAATCAGTGAGCTGTTTTTTTTTATCAAAAAATTTGTAAATTGAACAAATAGTTTTGCTGACACTAGTTCAATGCAAATGAAAATCAACTTGTTGAAATCAACAAAAAAATTTGCTAGAGCTTAGTAGATTGAAAATTACTAAAAAAAACTTAGTATAACATTTTTATTTTAGTTAATTTGTTTTGCTGAAATTTAAATCTAAATTTTGTTGTTGATTGTTTTAAATATATATATATATAAAAATGACAGAACTTCCAAATTGTTAACATAATGTAATTATATAAAAAATATGGAGATAAACAAAATATTTTATTAATTAAAAAATAAAACATAATAATTTCCAATTACTTACATGAATGTATGTATGGCGTAATTCTACACTTACAATATTTTAACAGTAACTGATTGTAGTTTATCTAAAAGTTAAATTAGTTAACTTTGTTTTTGTAAGGAATATACATTTGATTTAAAAAAAGTGGGTAGACCGGTTTTTTTCTATATATTTAGTAGTTTTAAAGTACATATTCCTTTGTGTTTAACGACAAAATATTGTGAGTGTACATTTTCAAATGAAGATAACTCTAAGATACAAAAAAGAAATATAATTATCATAAAAACTACTTATTTTTAAAAAGTTAAAGGGAACATGCGAATATTTAATTGGCATTTTTTACTACCTGCTGTACACCACGGAGTATGTTATATATTCTTTCTGCCTGCATCTGTTGTCTTCACAATTCTTTATATTCTGCCATAATTATTTATTGTAATAAAATCATTCATTTAGTAAATTTATTTAATTAGTCTATTTAATTAATTTATTGTTTTATTTATATCTTTTTAATATTTACAATTTTTATGTTCAAACATTTTTTTGGCGTGGCTTTGTTTGTATACAAAAAAAAAAAGTTTAATGAACGAAATCCGGTTGATTTTTCTGTAAGTCTTATAATGTCTATAATGTCTATATTGTCTATATATTCTCTTTTTTCTACTCCGCTACACAAGCTGCGACATCTACATCACGTCTTTTTATTTGTTCTCCGTGCTCTGATTGTGCTTATCAGCAGAATTTTGGTAGCAACAAAAATTAGTTAAACATTAGTTTAAAATTAGTTTTTTAGTAAAAGCGTTTAACTAAAATTTTTGCTGAAAACGTAAGTTCTGCAAAAAAATTGATGTATGTTAGTTAAATATTTAAAATTTACGTTTAACAAATTTTTCAACAAACTTTTTTTTTTTGAGTGTAGTTGACTGGAAACTTTTATTTAAACTCTTTCAAGAAAATTTTTTCTTTGAAGTTCATATGAAACATAGTGAGCTGAAGCATTATGTGAAATGAAAATCGAATAATTCGGAACTTTAAGACGAATTAGATAAATGCGTACAATGTTCAAATTTAAAAAACTAATTAAAAACGAAAGTTGCTTAAAAATCAAGATTGCAATATTACCCATATTAATGCTTTTGTTAGGGTTGTCAATTATTCGTGTTTTTATTTTGTTCGAATAAACGACCAAACAATTTTTGACCGGAACGATCAAACAATTAATTTTTAAAAATTATTCGATTAATCGAACGAATAACGAATAAAAATAATTTTAAAAATACATAAATAATTAATGCATTTTACCATATTATCTCAAAATTTTATGAATTTTGGCATTAATTTGAATACAACAACAATACCAAATCTCAAATGCAATCATTTTAGACTATATTAATGCCAAAAATGACTTAATCATAGGCCCCTTGATGAAAAAATACAATTTTGAAAATAGTTAAAAAGTTAAATATATATCGACGAAAGTTTTAGTATATCAAAATGTTAAGATCTTATTTTAGTTACCGCAGAAATTACATAAATGGAATTTAAAGTTCAAGTACCTGCAAATATGCAATCGTTGTACAATATCTGTATTTTTTATAGTTTTTTTTTTTTTTTAATTTCAATTATTTCTTCGATAGAGTTCTGATATTATTTTGTCTATAATATATAAATTTTCTCAAAGTTTATCAATTTTATTAAAAGACGTATTTATTTTAATTATTCGTTTTATTCGATTAATCGTCAACATTTATTCGAATTATTCATGTTTTTTAAATTGTTCGTTCGAATTTTCGTTTAGTTCGCATTTGTGAATATGAGGAGTGTATATGAGGCGTTTCAAGCCAAATGCCCCGCTACAGGAAAAAGTGGTGCCGTGTAATAAAGCCATCGGTAATAAAGCCATATGGCTTTATTACTCAACGTAATGGGTAATAAAACCATATGGCCTTATTACCAAACGCATTGAGAAATAAAGTCATATTCAAAATTTTCAATTTTGAGAAATAAGGCCTTATTTCTCATTTTAAAAAGAAATAAGAGCAATATATAGTTTTTCTTTTTTCAATAAAAACTAAGGATTTTCCCTTTTACAGAATGTTTAAAAAAAAGTTTATGCATTTTGTAAAAGGAAAATCTATAGTTTTTCTTTTTTCAAGAGCAATAACGCCATAATGGCTTTATTTCTCAATTCATTTGGTAATAAAGCCATATGGCTTTATTTCTCAATGTTATAGGAAATAAAGCCATATGGCTTTATTACCGATGGCTTTATTGCACGGCACCGGAAAAAGTATGTCCGATTAATGTCAAATTTGCAGCATTTACTGGCATATATGAAAGGTTGTGACAATTTTTTTCTAAAAATTATATACTAAATATTGGCAAATTAGAAATTTTATTATTTCCAAAAGAAATTTAAAATATTTTTCTATCGATTCAAATAATTTCAGCGTGTTACTCGACTTCGTTTGGATAAAAATGTTGTTCTATAATCAATTATAACATCAGCACGTATGATTAACATTAATTCACGATACTGTCTGTTGTCTCTACTATATAGAACAAAACTATTAGTTTCATCTGAATATTTGCGAAATTAAACGAATATTTGTTAAAAAACGAAGCCGAGCAACAAACTTAAACTTTCTGAATTGACTGAAGCCCCTATTAGTTTTTCTTTGCTGATTTTTTGAATAAATTAATTTATCTTTTACGCTAAATATTCGTAACTAGTTCGGAATTTATTATTTTTAATTTTTGTATTTTATTCAAATTGTTCATAAACAAATATTTAGATGCCATATTTCTAACATTTTCCAAATTCCAATCAATTATACCCAGCAACATTTTTTAGAACTGTTGCCTCAGAATCTATTCCAGAACCGCTTCTTTTGGTTGTAGAACAGAAATTATAACCTCACAGAAATAACTAAAATCGAATTTCAATTAAAATATTTGTTGATTCTATTAAAAGTATAATTGAATTCGGTCCAATTAAGGAAATTGTAGTATTACACTCAAAAAAATAAGTTAGTAGAAAAGTTAGTAAAACGTCTTGTAAATCAGGTATACTATTTTTTAGCAAAATTTTTTGCTAAAATCGTGTTTTCAGCTAAAATTTTTGTTATACTTATTCAGCACTTAACTGTTTTATACTAATGCTTTACTAATATACTAATGTTTTACTAACTAATTTTGCTAAAAAAAATTAAAACAACTTAAATTTTGCGTTGTCACCGGCTTGTGATAATAATTGTCTATTAATTAAATAAAAGACAAAATAAAATATTTATTTATTTAAACTTATATATTATATATAACTTATAGATTAATAATAGTGTGGTCAAATTGCAAACAAACATATACAGAAATGTAGACAGAGTAAAGCGAAAGACAAAGACACACATCTTAGGTAGATTTGTATGGCTCCTTTTTCTTATTGCAAAAAAAAGGGTTGTTTTTTCGTTTGGGTTGTTTTTGTTTATTTTTTTCGTTTCGTTTCTATAATTATCTTCGGCAGAAGCGTCCTTAAACGATAGCATCATTTAGACAACCATTGATGTAAGTAATTGAAAGAAAATTTTTGTTATGTTATATTTATTTATTTCTATATATTTTCAGATATTAAATTAATTCATGTCGTCAATGTGGGAAAATGAAAATTTTTATGATTTGAGATAGGCGTGGTAGAGAAGATTAAGCATACTTTTCTAAAAATCATAACTACATTGTAAATTTTTTTATTGAATTAGACTGCGCAGTTTCTGGTAACACAACCTTCATCAGTAATCTTTTTTGACAATACTGTATTATTTGTTATGGTTTTTATTGTTTGATTGCATCTATATGAAATGTTTATTTATTAAATGCAATCCTGACCGTGGCTTGAACCTGCTTTCTTTGCCACATGCACTTCGCACTACACTTTAGACAGAGGCTCTAACCACTTGATCTAAAGTAAGGTCGATTTTTGTTGTGGCTTAAAACCAGTTTCAATTGCACGGGGTCGATTTTACATTTAATTGTAATTGCAGAAGATAATAATTTAATAATTTACTATAATATATTTCGTAATTATTGTAAATTATTTTTAAAATAATCACAAAAATATGTTTTATGATTTTCAGCAAATATATTAACTAAATTACAATTTTTTTACAATTTTTTTGCGTTTGTTTCAGTCTACTAAAATTCAGCAAAAAAATTTATTAATTTTTACCAAAGCTTTTTTATTTCTAATCTACTAAGTGTTAGCAAAACTTTTGCTGAATCTACTAATTTTATTGCTAAAAATCAGCTCGCTGATTTTCAGCAAAAGATTTTGCTGACATTAGCAATTTTTTTGCAAGCACCCTCCTGACTAAAATTTTGCTGACTCAGCAAAATTTTTTGCTGACTTTACAAACTTTTTTTTTTGAGTGTAGGACTAAAAATATTGTGAGTATGTCTCGATATAACTTTTTTTAGATGGACAGTTGGTACGCAAAGCCTCATATGTGAACTGTTTATTTAAAAGGGTCATAAGTCCACTTTTTTTAAAACGAGATATTAAAGACTTTGTGTTTTAATCTGTTGTTGTAGGTCAATAACATGCCACAACAAAACAAGGTAAAGGCATTAGGGAGAAATAATGTTTTTTATTTGACTTTCTATGTTTTTCTGTCTACTTTTTATATGAATTTTTGTCAGTTTTTTTTGAAAACGAGAGAACATTTTTCTAATAAGTCTACCAGGTATTGTTATGAAATCTTCAATAAAGTGTTTGTGTTTACCTCATCCCATAATTCCCAATAGGGTCGTTCACAAGGGGTACTAAATGTTGTAAGTGCTGTATAGTCGTATCGACAATATATTATAATACCGTACAACATTTGTACCTAATATATTTAGCGTACTATCCAGTGTGCTTACAGAGTGAAAACCCAACAAAAAATCAAAAAACCAAATTGAAAATAATGTTTTACTATCTCTATTTTTGCAATAAAACATGCAACACCTTTTGAAACCCCACAATATTTTGTCATATAAATTTTTTTACCGGAGTGAATGGACTTAAGTCACTTTCTAAGAAAATACTTTTAACAAAGTGTTAACTTTTGTGTTAATGAACTACCTATATTTTGTTTATGATTTACTGAGTTTTATCAAATTCAATTATTTTCTTAATTTTGACCAAGAGTGAACTTAATTTACTTTTAAAATAAACAGTTCATGTACACTCAAATAAAAACGTCTATAAAATTTACATAAATACACTATAATATTACAGGAAAATTAACAAAAAAAAAAAAAAAATAGTTAGTAAACGTTACTAAAACTAAGTAAAATTTTGTTAAACTCTTAATGGAAATCAGTTTGCTGAATCGGAAAATTTTTTTACTAAAGTTTTTAAATTTTTTATTGACTTTTTTTATTATTATCCTTTGGTATTTTTTATATTGAAGATTCGAAAAGGTAAAAAAAAATAATGTTTGTCTAACTATACTAATAAAAAAATATTAGTAAAAATGTTTGCTACTAAAAATTAGTTCAAATTACGTTGCATGAAAAACTGTTAAAATTAGCAGATTTTTTTCTAAATACAAGTAAGTTAATAACATTAAGTTTATAACATTAAAAATCTACAAAAATTTTGTTATATTTAGCTAAAGTCTAGTTAATTGAAAGTAATAAATTAATCAAAAAAATTTGCTAAATATTAGTAAAAAAAAAATTACATACAAATTTTATGGATTTTTTAATGCAAATACAAATCTTGCCTTCTCAAATCAGAAGTCTGCATTTTTAGCAAACATTTTTTCATAAATATGAAAAGCAACTCATGCTAAAAGTATTAGTAAAATACAAGTTTGATATAATTTTTATTAAAAATAAAAATTATGTTTTTTTCGACATTTAATTGTGCAATGAAAATGAAAATTATTCAAGTTAGAGGCCATACTCTATATTTCTTTATTAGGATATTGTCCTAACAAATAATCTATAGAGTTTTTGTTTTCAAATTTATTCTTTGACCCTTTCAGGAATGTATTGATAGATATATAAGGTGGCGCAAAAGTAATCCTCCTATCAGAAAATGCTATACATAATAAATACATAATCATCAGAACACGTTTTGAAAGCGGTAACAATCCCATGCCAAACATCAAACATTCATATAAACTGGTTTACTCACTATATGAGAACTAATATATGAGCTTGAAGTTAAAGATTATAACAATTGATCAAAAAATAAATTGAAAACTTGTTTGTTATATGTAAGGTCCACCTCTGGTGGATATTCAATACACGTTTTTTGTTTTTCTCTCCTTTTTATATTTTGTTTAGTTCATAAACAAAACAGGGGAAGTAAACTAGACGGTACTTTGTCTTTTATACAAGTTTGATATAATTTTTATTAAAAATAAAAATTATGTTTTTTTCGACCTTTAATTGTGCAATGAAAATGAAAATTATTCAAGTTCAATTATTATTTTTAATAAAAATTATATCAAACTTGTATAAAAGACAAAGTACCGTCTAGTTTACCTTCACATGTGTTGTTTATAAACTAAACAAAAAAAGGAGAAAAAACGTGTATTGAATATCTACCAGAGGTGGACCTTACATATAACAAACAAGTTTTCAATTTATTTTCTGATCAGTGGTGATAATCTTTAATTTCAAGCTCATATATTAGTTCTCATGTAGTGAGTAAACTAGTTTATATGAATGTTTGATGTTTGGCATGGGATTGTTACCGCTTTCAAAACGTGTTGTGATGATGGGAACCTAGAAAATTACCGAAATAGATCTATCAACACATTCCTGAAAGGGACAAAAAACTCTATAGATTATTTGTTAGGACAATATCGTAATGAAGAAATATAGAGTATGGCCTCGAACTTGAATAATTAGTAGTATAATTAGTAAAATAATTTGCTAAAATCAGCTACGAAAATTAGTAAAAATTTTGTAATTTGTAAATAGAGATTAGGAAAAAGTGTTCACTAAAAATTAGTATAAAAGTTTATCAATTTGAATATAAAGTGTATTATGAATTTGTGTACTAACTTTTTTATTTGAGTGTATTAGTACTTTATATTTAATAAATACATCTTATATACACATCCTATGTTATTATATCGACGTATCAAAACGAAGGCTTCAAGCTGTCAATGACATTGAAACGGGCGTAGAAGAAAGAAAAAAAAAAACTAACTTGACAATGAAAATTTTAAACTATTTCAAACATGTTTTACAACCATAATTTACAAGACTTGTCCATTTTGCAACGATACAATTTACAAAAAATGTTTGCTCAATTAAATTTGAAAAGAAAAGTAATTGGTATTCATAATAATTGATTAAGTTATGCACAGAAGTTATGTTTAAAATAAAAAAATTAATAATACCGGAAGAAAATTCATCACTACACTCAAAACAAGAAGTCTGTAAAAGTGGCAGAAGAATTTATAATTCTACCAAAAATTAACTATTTTTAGTCACAGACTTTTTCGTATGAAAAGGCTTTAGAAACTGTTAATAGAATCAATTATAAAAACAATCAGTAAGAGGAACTTACAAATTTGTTGCAAAATTATTAACAAGAAATTTTAGGCGAGAATGAATTTATTTATCTTACTAATGGAGTCCAAAAAATGTTTAATTAGTTAATACATTTTTTTTATAATTTGAAATATTAATAAAATTATAAATTATGAAAAGTTTTTCGACCTTTGAAATGAATGACTTTATTAAATAATTGCGCTCTAGGTCACGTTTGTATTTATAAAATATCCTTAATTATTTTATATATCTCCAATATTTCGTCATTCTTTGAATGACATCTTCAGGGAGTATAAACAACAACAAACAATATTAAAAACAAAATTTTTCTGCCACTACCCTCCACTCTGGTCAACACAACATTTAAAACTCAAATCCAGAGTGGAGGGTAGCTGCAGAAAAATTTTGTTTTTAATATTGTTTGTTGTAGTTCATACTCCCTGAAGATGTCATTCAAAGAATGACGAAATATTGGAGATATATAAAATGATAAAGGATATTTTATGAATACAAATGTGACCTAGAGCTCAATTGTTTAATAAAGTTATCAATAAAATTGTAAAAAATATTGAGAAATTTTTTAAAATTAGTTTTAAACATTAATTTCGTCGGAACTCTTATACCTAGAGTTGTCAAAAACGGTAAACCGGCTGTTGTATATTTTTCCGTTTTTTAAAACCGAGTTTCGTTGCGAATAATTCGGCATTTTTGAATATTTATCCATTTGAAAATTTCAGCGAGAAATGCAGTTTTTTGAAATAATTTGCAAGGGTTCTCTCAATTTTAAATGCCAACAACAAGTATTAAATTCTGTGAATACAAATTAGCTTTGGTTCGTTTTATTTTGGGTTTAAAAAACTTTTTATTCAAATTTTTAAGATTACAGTTGCTTTTGTAAAGATTTACAATGTTTTTATAATAAAAATATTATAATCTTGTACAGTTTTTTCACACTGTAATTTCGCTTTATTTTAACCTCTCCAGGACCACTATATGATCCTTTGGTCACATCAATAAAATTGTATGACTCGAACGAAGGGGGTCAGTCGATATAAATTAATATCATAATTATAAACTTTTTCGATATAGGCAAAATGGCAGCTCAGTGAGGAATTTTTGTATGTCGTAAGCAGTTTCATTCGGTTATTGGTATTTTGAGATTATTTCGTTAGGGTATTTTAGATTAACGATATTTCAAATTATATTGTTACGTTGTTTTAAGGTTAATGTTATTTTAGGTTAGTTCGTTAGGTTATTTTAGGGTTTATGTTATTTTACATTATTTATTTAGGTTATTTTAGGGTTAATGTTATTTTACTTAATTTTTTAGTATTTGACAGATAACAGCAATATCTAGCACATCTAAATTAAAAAGTGCAAAATGCATTCCAAAATTGCAACAACAGTAAAAATGCATTTTACGAAGAATAGCATATTTTTTAGATTTCAGATCGTAAAAGCAGACAATCGCATCTTTCAGAAGCATTTTTATTTTGAAGTAGCCAATTTAGAAACTGTAAGTACTGTTTGTTTCTATGGAATATACAGTTAAATTACCAAAGAAATATTTTATTTTTTTTATTTTATTAATTAATAATCATATAATTACAAATTATATACTATTTTCCTAACCGAGCACTAGCTACTATGGCCTTTGGCGCGTTGTAGCGAAAACAGACCAGTGCCTCTGGTGGGAATCGAACACACGACCCCCGCACTGATAAGCCAGCACGCTACCAACTAGCCTACCGGGGCGCACACCAAAGAGATATAAGTTTTAACTTTCTGTCTGTTATTTAATAAACAAAATAAACAAAAAAAAAAACGGAATTTCGATAATAGTTAAACTATTCAGTTAAAATTTTCTAATTAAAACAAAAAGTTGTTATATTATATTGAGTATTGAAATAAACGAAACCAATATATTGTTTTTATCGATTTTGCAAAATAATTTTTCAAGAGTTGATAATAAACTAACAAAATACAATTGATTTTAAACGAAAATTTTACTTTTTTTTAACTGATTTTCAGTTAATTTAATGTCCCCGTAAAAATCGCAGATTTGTAAGGGAGTAAGCTGAAAAGAATTTCTTACAAATCTGCTTACATATGCCATGATTTTTATATGGCGAGTTCCCACTTGGAAGCATTACTTTTTCGCAAAAATAAACGCGTATTTCAGCGCTTATGATTTCGTATTTCAGCGCAGTGATTTCATGGGTTTCAGTAAAATCATATTTCATGTCTAAATTATTACGATTAAAAGTAATAATATGAATATACATAATTTATTCTACATAAAATTCTACAGATATTAGTTTTTTATTGTTAAAATTTTCGACATATAATATAATTATTTAATTTTTTTTTACCGCTCCACGTGCTTAGCTCTTCAGAAACAGTTAAATGACTAATTATTTTTTATTTCATACTCGAAAACACCAAACACAATCGCAAATCACTCGGGAACATTTTTACAGATCGTTTATAATCCACGATATGGAACTTTCTGCATTACAACCTGCATCCTTGTAAGGGGTCAGGGTAAGCTCCTTACAACCTGCATCCTTGTTAGGGAAAACAGTAAGCTCAACATTTTTGTTTGTTTATATTATATACAAAAATTATTCTTTTTTTTTGCTGCTTCTCAATATTATGTAATTGCAATCACTTACATCAGCGCATTTATTTTATCCTACTTCTAAAAAATACGGAAATTTTTTACTTGGGTGCATATTCCAGTAGTATTTACGGAAAAAATATTGCGAGTGTATGTCATCAAAGTTTACTTGTATTCAAATTTTTTCAAGTTTTTGCAAAATTAAAATGTCTATATTGCTCCATAAAGTCTTCCTGCTCACAATATGAAGAAAGTCGGATGTCATGACGTCAAAAATGCAAATTTTACAATGTGCTTTTCCGGGAATGAACTATTTGTATGATAGTTTGTATTTATGATTTACAAAATTTATTTATTTTTTAATAATTTTAAAGTAATGATGTATTTGAGCGAAAAAAAAATTTTCAATAAAAATGTTTTCTTCTTCTTCTTCCTGTAAAAGAGAGTAACTAAAGTAATATTCTACAGAATTAATTAAAATTAATTACGATTGTCATTATCTGACGGTTGCAAAACACTTTCTAACATAAAATTTGAAGAAACTTGTTTAACGGAGACTCAATCTCTAACCTACACTTGGTATCCAACTATTCTATGTGAATAAAGCGCATCAAAAAATGAGATAATTACTTGTGAAAGAGAGATAGGATTAAGAAGAAGAAGCATTCTAGCTGAGAAATTAATTGTGCATTGGTATTAGTTAATTCTGTCTCTTGTGATCGAAACAATACTTGTGTGTACGTAGTAATATACATTCCATAAGTCATTATACCATTATGCACAAAGCCATGACCTGTACTTGCTCGGCAATACCTACGCAGTGCGTTTGAGTGACGAATTTAACATGGGGATGACATTGAAAGTATACAATCGCCACCCTCTCGCTTACATTCCGTTGACGAAAACAGTGACGAATATTCATCACAGTTTTCATTGAGAAAAATACTCTGATGAAAAGAACACTGAAGCCGGGTGAACTACCACGTTGCTGTTAAATACTGAACGGTTTCGTTAACGTTGGATAATGAACTACTTCGTAAATGCTCAGTAATGATATATTAAAAATGTCTTTAATGGTTTATGGTTTTATATTAAATTTTATTTTTTTAATTCACAGCGTTTAAAACGAGTACAGTCTTTTAAATCTTATAAAACTAACATTAAAAATAGAACAAAAACTTTAATTCACATAAAAAAACAAAAAAAAAAAAAACAATATCAGAAAGCTAAATATAAGAAACAAAAGAAAACAAAAAAAAATCACATTAATTCACATCAACAGTTAAACTTAATACTACAATTAACAAACAAAAAGCTAAAATTTATATATCGCCATTCTTTCTCTCAGCTTTCCTCTCCAGCGACATGTTTTTGAATATGCGCCTCTTCTGCATTTGAAGTGCTTTTCGGATGTGTTCATTCGCTGGCCCAACACTGTTAATATTGGTTATTGAAACCGCTTCTGAAATGGTTAAAAATTTATTGTCAATTTACATTCAGTACTGAAAAAAATTTTTTGTGTTCTTTAAAACTCTTCTTCCCTTGAACACCATCGACGTTGTAGGCCATAAAGATATCGTCACCCAAAATACGTCTTAAATTTTTTTCCACACCGGCAGGTTCAAGTATGCACCTCATTGCTTTAATCTAAAAAATATAATGGGAAACATTACTCATATCTACTTTAATAATGAAAGAACAAATAAATCTTACATATTGTTTCTTGTTGTCCGGATTAGATTCGATTGTCGAACTGAACAAGATCTTCTTCACACCGAATTGGAAAAATATCTGCAAGTGAGTCGTCATCATTAGATTGCCGTAAACATTTGGTTGTTAAGACCTTGTTTTAACCCAGGGCTTCAGCAACGAATTTTGGACAGAATCAATTTTTCAATATTGTCACTTTGAGTTGTGTTATTTAAATTTTCCATGCCCCACTTTCATAATTTTTTGTACAAAATTTTCTTTTTCACTTTTTATTATTCTTTTTAAGTGCCTTTTACTTATCATTTTCGTTACCTTTATTTTATAAAACAGAAAGACTACTGATATATTTAAAAATTCACTTTTCTCCAAGAAAAAACTAAACAAACGCTATTTTTTTATTTAACAATTTTCGACTTCACACTTGTTGATCAAAATACAGAATAACAATTTATCAACCCCCTAATGACGCCGACGCTTTGTTATGAAATGAAGACTCACCGAACACATCACTGAGGTTAGCGTTTAGCGACAAGCACAAATAATTGGTAGTGTTTGACTTAGGAAATACATATGTTGCCAGCCAGACGCTCACGCTGACGCTTCGGTTGTGCTTAGGCTAGAAAACTAATGTACACATTTTTCTTTTCAATGTAAGCAATAGAATATGACATAGAAAGAATTTTGCTCGCTTGCTTATATACGATCAACGAATTCATATAATATATTGGTACACCAAGTAGGTACTGGCAATTCTGAGTGACGAATTATTACAGAAAAAACGTCAATAGCAGTTTTGCCGAACAAGCGGGAAACTCCACTTAGCCACAGTCATCGCTGTGTCGACCGTGGCTCAACTCGTTAAGATGTGAGATTACGATGATAACTTGATGCTAAGGCAGTGAGTTCGAATACCAGTACGACACCAAAAAAGTAAAAAAGTTTTTCATATAGAGCAAATTAACAATATAAAATACTTTGTTTAATTGACACATAAATTAACCACTGACGAGTCCCAGGAGGGGGACGAAATTGCGGCAGTCTGGTGTATCCCTTGTGTCCGTAAAATTTTTCAATAAAAATGTTTTCTTCTTCTTCTTCCTGTAAAAGAGACTAACTAAAGTAATATTCTACAGTAATTAATTAAAAATTAATTACGATTGTCATTATCTGACGGTTGCAAAACACTTTCTAATATGTATTTCGTTAGGATATTTTAATATCATCGATAATTTAGTATTATTTCGTTAGGGTACTTTAGTGTTATCGGTATTTAAAGTTTTTTCGTTAGTGTTATTTTAAGATTAAAAATAGTTCATTAAAAAGGTATTGAATTGCTATCGCTCATTTTACAAAGTACTGAATTTTGTACTAATTTTTGTTGCTGTTTTTAGCAAAATATTTGAAAACATGTTGCTAAAGTTATCAAAATATATGAATAT
Organism: Delia radicum; assembly: GCA_021234595.1. Lineage (NCBI taxonomy): Eukaryota > Metazoa > Arthropoda > Insecta > Diptera > Anthomyiidae > Delia > Delia radicum. The sequence continues at coordinate 242,317,547 of CM037852.1, forward strand.
TTTAAACAAATAAAACTTTTTATTACAGATAAAAACAATGTTCATCTATTATGAAAAAATGAAAAAAGAATTGAAAAACAAAATATTGTAGTTTTACTTTTTTAATTTTTTTTTTCTGTGAATTTCTATTGGATGTATCAAAATATAGCAAATGTTTGCTGTTTTTAGCAAATTAATTTTTAATTGCAGTTTACTGAAATTTTACTAATATTTAGTAGCGTTTACGAATTTTTTCTACAATTTCAATTTACTACATTTCTGCAGACATGTGTTGCTAAATTTAGCAAAAAATACTGCAAGGCTGAAAATAGTTAACTTTTATGTAATAATAGCTAAATTTTCGGTAGCAGTTCTATAAATTCATCACATTTTCTTCACATTTTTTGTGGGACTAAAATACATTTTCTGTAGTGCGAAAAGTAAACGTCCACATATGTGGACAAGGGCGTCATAAGGTTAATTTACGACACCATTTTATTGTGGTTTAACTGAAGACAGGAATTTGAGTAACATTTTAAAATTTGTGCCTACATAATACATGTTCATTAGGGTGGGGCGATTAGTATTGAAGGAAAAAAATCTTAATGGGCGCTTCGCGTTTCTGATTCTTGGGATTGTACTGAGGAAAAGGTCTTCTAGACCATACGTCTACGGTGAAAATCGAGCTTCCAGATTTTGAATTTACGGCAAAAAAGCCCTATTTTGAAATTAAAAATTAACCTCTTAAACCCCACCCACAAATATGATTGATGCATTAATCTGCTAGAGAATCTTCCAAAGAAGAGATTGATACCATAAACTTGGATAAGCTCCTTCTACTTCCTGAGATATGTCCATCCCACACATTGTTACTATCACAAAATACGGCTAAAAAGTCAAAATCTGGAAGCTCGATTTTCACCGTAGACGTATGGTCTAGTGGACTTTTTTGCTCAGTACAATCCCAAGAATCAGAAACGCGAAGCGCCCATTAAGATGTTCAAATCGCCCCACCCTAATGTTCATATATTAGATAAACAACGGATTTATAAAAACCGCCTGTTAAAAATATTCGAAAACCGGTTTTGAAATAGGTCGAATACTTGGCAACTTTAGGAACTTCGGACCCCAATTTGGACCCGTTGATTTAGAAATTTCTTTGCTCCCAACAATAAAAAAAAAACAAATTTTGTAAAATCCTAGGCAGAAAAATACAATCGGCACAGTGTTGGCAAAGCGTCGGCGACGGTCGGTTATGCGTTGGCAGAACATGGGACTTACAATCTTGACAGTATGGGCCTGTTAACCGGTTGATAACACTGCCCAACTGTTGATTTGAACGAACTTTCCGCCTTTGGCATAACGTTGGCAATTCAAAAAATTGTGTGCTTCTAAAGCAGCTTAAATTAAATTAGTTTTGAGAAATATATCTAATAAAACACGTTTAAAAAGCAGCAATACAGTTCGGTCTTATTATTATATATCATATTTAAATGTGTGAAATATAATAAAATATTTAAAATAATGCTTCTTATTGGTTGCAATATTGGCACAAACAATATTGTCAAAGAGTTTTGCGGATGGTACTGGCAAAACACAAGCTTTGCAAACAAAATAGTATTTTCCTAGTACATACAATATTTGATAGTTTGGTCATTTTTAATACGGTGGGTTTTACAAAATAACCAGTGGTTTGGCAATACTATTTTTTTGGTACGATTGGCAATTTCTACCTGGGAATGTTTGCTAATTTTAGCAACGAAAATGAATAAAAACAAATTTAATTCTGAATAGAAATTAAGAAAAATTTGTACAAAAAAATTATATTGTACTAAAAATGTGAACAGGAACTGTTAATTGGAAAACATTTTTTTTAATTTTGCTACTAACATTTTTATTTAAGTGTACAGCTCAAATAAAAAAAGGAAAAATATTCAGTTGAAAATTCAAATTTATAAAATTTTAACTGATTTTTCAGTATTTCTTTTAATATTTTTTATTTCGATACAAAAAAATGAGTTTGAAAATTATGAAATCAACTAAATCACAACAATGGGTTAATCTTTCTGTAACCGATACAGATCTTTTGAAATTGTATAATGAAAACCACACGAGCTTTAAAACAAAATTAGCCGTTTATCATTTAGGTCGACTTGTATTGGAAAAATTAACATGTTTGCATAGAACTCTCGATAACAATTTGAAAGGAACCAAGTTTGAAAAAGTATTGCCTGTCTATACTTTCGGTTGGACCATGGAGGAGTTTTAAAGAACGTCATACAGAAAAAAATTGGGATAATATATTGGAAATCAGTAAAAACTATTCGCCCGATATGTTGGACATTCAAAAACTTTCAAGTGAATTGAACAATATTAAAATTTGTATCAAATATATACTAGAGAATTATCTTTTAAAGCAAAATAAAGAGAATAATTTAAAAATTCAAAAAATGTTGAATGGAGCAGCGTTGTTGGATGATGTTCGTATTATTTTGCAAAAAGAGGCAGCAGAAAATGCGATACAATGTGGAAAGCAAAAATCCCTGCTTGATGAACTATATTTAAAATATCGCCTAGCAAATGTTCGAATAAGAGGACATGAAAAACAACTATTAGATAAATTCGAAGGTAAGCATAATTGATTGGTTTTCTCAATATAACGTTTAGTTTTAAATATAGTAACTATTTTTTTTTCCAAAGTCCAAGAACCTTGCACTACTCGTTACATATTAGCCAATATTGAAGCAGAAGATGAAGATTATATATTGACTTTGCGTAATACAGAAACTAAGTTAAGACAAGATATCGACAATTTAAACCGACAAATAGAAAGAGAGATCATTAACCATACAAGCACCTTGGATATGTACAATATAACTTGTAGTGTAAGTAACATAAGTAAATTTTGTGTGTCTGTAAGACTAATCAGTTATACAGAGAGAGAATTTTAGTGGACGAAAATTACGAAATTTTTCAGTAAACTAACCAGTCTCAGTGTAGAAACCGTAATGACATATCATTACTCTTATCGCTACCTGTAATGACACCAGCTTACTCTTTCCTTTACTGTAACACAACTAATACGGACTTACTCATAAGTAGTTAATATTACCATTATTTTCATACAAAAAATCATGCGTTACGCATAAGAACTTATTTTTATAATTTTTTTAAATATCTAGTAATGATCTCAAAATTTTTTTAAAATCTAATTTTACACTCCTTATTTTTCAACTCTAATAAGTACACATATAACTACTTATTTTAGATTTCTTGTAAGCCGGAAAGGGGGTGAAATATTGTGCAAGCAAGTCATTTTTGTTTTTGTATTACATCCCAGTGTAGAAACAGTAATCACATGTCAATACTTTTCTCACTAAAAGTAATAATACCAGCCTACTCTCTGCATTATTTTAACACAAATAATAAGGACGTATTTATAACTAGTTCACTTTCCCATTATTTCAATACCAAAAATAATGTGTTACACATAAGTACTTATTTGTATCATTATTTTAAGTATTTAGTAATGATCTAAACAAATTCTTAAAATCAATTTTTAGACTCATTATTTTTTCACCTCTAGCAAGTAAATATAAAACTACTAAATTCTGAATCTTAGTAGGAAGGAACTGAGTCTTTTGATGGAAATCCCCACGGGACATTCGACACTGAGGACCCATCTCCACCGTATTGGTAGAACGGACTCAGGAGTGTGTAGGGCTTGTGGGGAGGACGAGGAGACCTTGGAACAATATCTCTGTGAATGCCCGGCATTTGCCGGGATCCGGGTCGAAATACTATCCATAACCCAATATCCACATTGCGGGGATCTTAGGGGCATAGGATGGAAGAGGTTGAGGAATTTCGTCAGTGCGACGGAGTTCCTGGGGTAGGAAATAGACATGGGACCGATTTTTAGAGAGCACAACAAGCCGACATTCTGGCTTAAGTGTAAGTCCTCAGGGACTTGAGTCGGATTAGGGAAGAATTTCCCTTCTCCGAATCCTCTTTTCGACCTAACCTAACCTAACATATAACTACTAATTTTTGATTTTTTGCAAGCTGGTCTGTATACACTTATTCGCCTCCACACACGGTCCTATACCGTTCTCTCTTTAACAAGGCGTTGTCCGCTTGATTCCATCTCACAAAAATTCTACCATACATACAGATAATATTTCGTTGCACGAAAAAACAATGAAATTTTACAGTAAATCAATAAAACCTTTCTTACAAAATAAATGAAAATTTTGCTAACATTAATGAAAAGTTTCATCATTTTTATTTAATTTTTTTATAATGTTATATTCCATTAAAACAACAGAAAAATATTATTTAATCAAGAAGAGCCGTGCATTTTTAATTAAAAGATTGATTTTTTTTTTTTTTTTGTTCTATTCAATTTCAGAATATCATAGAACGTTCAAACAGTTTTGAAAAAAAGTTCACACATACCTATGACGAATATGATCGTATTCATCATAGTTTGACATTTAGAATAAATGAAATCCACAATAGTCGCGAACATTTAAATGATCTTAAAGAATTTTATCGCAAACGAATTAAAGAAGTACAGGAGAATAATGCCGTTCAATCAGTCCAAACACCACAAATTGATGATGATAAAATCCACAAATGACATGAAGTTAATGAAGGTAAAAGTAATGCATATAAAGGAAAAACTCTATTCTAAACAAATCATCTTGAAATAAATATTCAGTTAAATACATTAAAAATTTATTTACATATTATATCTTTTTGAGTTTAAAGTTCATTTAAAAATTACCTAGATTTTGGCAATGAACGTATGAGTTACGTAAATTGTATACCTAGCAATATAACTCATACGCTGTAGAGAGTCGGATATTAACCCTATAAAGTTAATCTAGGTCTTTTAGACCTACATATATAGTTTTGAAAAAAGTTCACATATTTAAAATAAAATTTGAAAATATTTTATAAACATGCACTGTTATGACAGTGTTTGTTAAAAACAACTTTCTCAAATAAAACTTTTTTGGCTGAATTTTGAAACACATAATTTTTTTACATATTATACTAAAAGATGAACTCATGTCGTCCTTATTACGCACATTTCTTGTTTTTCCGCACTTTCATTATATATATTTTTACACGAAATAATTGATCATATTTGTCATTTTAGTTATGCACAAAATGCTTTAAACGATCGCGAAATGGTATGATAAATTGTGCAAAAATGGTAAAATATAGTAAAAACTGAGAAAAAAATGCGAATTTACATGTTAATGCTGCACATTTATTAACCAAATTTGTTACCCGAATGTTAATGAAGGGTTTTATGTATTTACCATAAAAAACTAACAAGGAAATTGCTCAATGTTTGATCCACCGATTTGAGTGAAAATTGGAGATATTGCTAAGGACAAAAAAATATTAGCAATGTATATTTTTTAGGTGCGAAAACATGTCTAAAATTTTAAGAAATTTGGATTTTTTGTACGCAGTATTAAGGTATTATTTGAAATATTTAAAATATGGGTTATCAAAGCACTTCGGGAAAAAAGTCGTGTTAAAGCCAAACGATTGCGAAAAATGGCGGCCATTTTGTCAGCTGTCAAGTGATTTATGTTTAGTTTTGGTTTGGCATTTCAACGTGAATGACGCCTGAACAACACTTCCAAATTGTGCAAATTCATTTTGAAAAACATGGTTCTGTTCGAAATACGTATCGCGCACTACTTCCATTTTACGGTCAACATAATCGTCCATCAGAGCAATTAATTCGATTAACTATGGAACGTTTTCGCACCACGTGCGTACAGAAGAAGTCATTGCTGATGTAGAGCGTAGAGGAAGAAACTAATCAGTCTATCCGTTAATGGTGACCGCTATAGAGCCATGATTACTGACTTTTGCGTTCATCAATTGAACAAACTATGATGTGCAGGAGCTGTGGTTTCAACAAGACTGCGCAAAACTATCACACTGCTCGTGCCACAATTGATTTATTGGTAACCGCATAGTTTCACGTTTTTGACCCGTAATTTGGCCTCCAACATAGTGCAATTTAACGCCGCTGGACTGTTTTCTGTGGGGATATATGAAGTCGCTAGTCTACGCCGATAATCCCGAAACGATTGACCACTTGGAGTACAACATTCGCCTCGTTATTGCCAATATACGGTCACAAATATAGGAAAAAGTCATCGAAAATTGGACCTCCAGATTAGACTACGTCCGAACGAGAAGATTATCTTTCGAATAAAGTAAATTTCGGTACCGTGAAATAACTCCCAAATGAAATAAGTCCCAATGAAATAACTCCCAATGAAACATGTCCCAACAAAAATGAAATTAGTCCCCAATTTTAATAAATGAAATAACCTCCAAGAAAAAATGAAATAAGGCCCAACATTTGGGAGTTATTTCATAGTAATAAATAACTCCCAACAAAGAATGAAACAACTCCCAATGAAAAAAGTCCCAAAAAATGAAATAATTCCCGATTCAAAAATATCGAATTCTGCGGTACACGGCGCATGCGATTCGCTGCCGTGGCCGCGCCTATAGGACGCGAACTACGGTGGCGCTGCATTACGCGAAACGCGGCCGCGCAGCAGTACGTGAATCGTACGCACCGCTTTCCAGAGGTGGCATGTCATAACGTCCAATGACATAATGTCCATGGACGTCACTCGAAAAGTGTCATAATGTCCATGGACTTGATGACAATTTGGAATTTGACAATTTTGGACATTATGTCACTTTCAAATGTGGAATAGCGTTCAGACTTTTTAAAATAAAAAGATTAATAATATTTAGTATATCAATACAATTTTTTTAAATATATGTATATCACAAAATAAAACTAAACTTATAAATCGTATAATCGTACGCAGAAAAACTTTATTTCGCGAAGCCGCCTGCCGCGTTCTACGGAGGAAAAAAACCCCTAAGAGCGGCCGAAGGCCGCCACACAGAAACACTTGTTTTTACAAATTACTTGATGTCTTAAAAATATAAGATTTCAACGGATTCGACATCTGATTTGAAAAACAAGTTCTTCTGGGGTGGCGGCCTTCGGCCGCTCTTAAGGGTTTTTTTCTCCGTAGAACGCGGCAGGCGGCTTCGCGAAATAAAGTTTTTTTTTGCGTGCGACACAAAAGAAACTTCAAAATTACTGATCTGTTTCCACACTGGAGTATAATGTCCATGGACCTTATGTCACCCAAAAAGTGGCATAATGTCCATGGACTTTATGTCATTCCATTTGAGGACATAATGTCACATTGCAGAGTGTCATAAAGTCCATGGACATTATGACACATTTCGAGTGGCATAACGTCCATGGACATTATGTCATTGGACGTTTATGACATGCCACCAAAATTACCAAAATTCTAGCAAGAACTGCGTTCCTTTTGGTAAAATAACTCATTGTATTGCTATTATTTACTTTACGACAATTTTAAGAACCGTTACAAATGCATAAAATTTACCAAATGGAATTTTAGTAGAAATGAAATAACTTCCAACAAAATGAAAATAACTCCCAAGATAAAATCACATTTAAAAATGAAAATGAAATAAGTCCCAACAAATGTGAAATAACTCCCAATGACAAAAATAAGTGAAATAACTCCCAACAAAATCTGGTTGGGAATTATTTCATTTGGGAGTTATTTCATAACGAAATAATTCCTAACTGAAAATTGTGAAATAAGTCTTAACGCATTGGGAGTTATTTCATAGTAAAATAAATCCCAATTTATATGGAAAATTTTGGGGAGTTATTTCATTTTTTTTTTGGGAGTTATTTCATTTGGGAGTTATTTCACGTTACCGTTAATTTCATGTCAATTTAAAAAATTCATCTTAGTTTTATTGCATTTCAAAGTTCTATACCTCTATAAAAAACGCCCTTATGATATTCGAAAAAAAATATTTTTTCATTCTACATTCTACTTTTTTTTTTTTTTTTGAGAACGCCCCATAAAGTTCAGTTAACCCATTATTTCTAAGAAAGGCTGTTCACTTTGTACAGTAAACCTCGGTTTTAATTTCCCCACGCATAAATACCTTTTTCGCTTATTTACTTTGAACTTTGAGTCCCCGTTTATTTTTAACCCAATTTTCATACAAAAGCCGACGGTTTATTAACTTTCGCTTTAATTACCCATTTCGGTTAATAACCTCAAAATTTTCATTCCCAGAATGAAATTTCCCTTAAATTTCCCTCGTTTATTTACCCAAAGTACCTTTGGTTTACAGCCTTGCAACATACACAACCAAATTAAGTAACTTTCGCTTAATTACCCATTTTGGGTAATTAACAGAAACTGTCACTCCCAAAATGAATTTCCCTTAAATTTTGCAGTCTTTCAAGAATCAAAAAAAAAAAACATTATTTCTTTTCCAGTTTTAGTAAAAAAGTTTTTAGGGTGTTTTTAATGAAATGGCTCCAAAGAACTATAAAGGAAAAGCTGAACAAAGCATCAATTGGCCCGTCGACTTTCAAATGTGATTATTTCAACAGTCAATACATAAATATATTCGGATATTGCATCGTTATGGGTATTTAAGAGTATTCGTATAATTACCTCTATGAGGCAATTAAACGTATACGCTTTATTGCTTTTCCCCGGATAATTACCCAAAAATCTTGCCAATTTTGAAGCGGTAATTAACCGAGGTTTACTGTACCATATATTTTTTTTCCTTACCTGTACATATTTACATGTCTCTAACAACATCCATATTTTCAAGTCAGCAACAATGTGTCTGAGTACAAAAAGATAGACTTAAAATCACAACAAAAACTCGTAAAACAAAATTACAAAACAAAATACCGAAAAGCAAACGTAGTAGCAGTGTTACCATATTGCCAGTTTTAACTGTTTTTTAGAGTTTTTTAGGATCGTTACAGTTTTCCAGTTTTTCATGAAAAAAAA